>OZ023335.1:11234275-11314275 GCA_964007535.1 Brachyptera risi
TTCGCATTGTTGTCATTGGTCGAATCAAGGATGGAGGGGGGGGGGGAGGGAATGCAGGGGATGCCATCCCCCCAAAAAGAAATAGTCACTCACACCTTCCCCCCAGAGAGAAAACGTTACTTACACCATCCTCCCAAAGAGATAAGGTTGCATACACCATTCCCCATTCTAGTTATTAATTTTCCTCCTATATAGTATCTTGATTATTAATTAATAGTTTATTAACACAATTATTTTAGAATCTAGCGTTTTACTTGCGTAATTTGCGTGTATTTACATGTTATACTTCATAGTCCAGTTTACCAGAGTCGCGGTAGGCCTACTTTTGTGCGAAAACATGTACATTTCGCGGTAATTCACCGGTGAGGCGGTGACTCATCGTTATGTTATATACAAAATATAGATTCCTTCTCGTTTCATTATGGGTCTACGTAAAACCTATCCTAACAATTGATTCAATTCATAAAATACTCAATTACATATAGTAAAATAGTGTATGACTCCCTACAGACTCCCAAAACTTGGGAAACAGGATCAAAAACATGATTTCACATTTTCCTGCGGGGCTTTGTGGCTTCATTCATCCTTTTAGCGCTTCCTTTTGTCACTTGAGTTGCCAATCCCCCCATAAGAAATTTATCAATTCTTCGATCACTAATCGTTGTTCACAAATATTCTTTGAATATATATAGAAAATATGATGACCAAGTAAAACTTAATAAAGTTATTTTATTCATTTATTTATTCCGTTTATTTTCCTTTCCTTATAATCACGCACAACAGATACAACATATTACAAATACAATAATACAATTGCCAACAACACATGATGAAAGGAAAATATATTACTGAGTGCAAGAAAGAAGAGATCTTGAGTTTGCACTCAGATTATAGGAACTAAAATTATATATCATAATTATATCATTATTATATTTCATTCTATGAATATGGTGAATTGGAGATTATTAAAATAAAATGAGAACTATGATAATGACTTCGGAAATAGATGGAGAGGTAAAATATTTTTATAATTACACCTAATCAAGTAACAAATCGGTGATTATGATGGCCCAACTTAAGTATTTGTAATGTATGTAGACTATAGTGTTCAACATTTAGGAATAATTCAAGCAAGTGCCATCGCAAATTTGACTGATTAGCTCATATTAAATGATAGAATTAATAGCTAATAGTTTATTTCATGTAGCATCCATTTCTGAATTTGTATCTATTTAATTGATTATAGGAGTTGAATATATGATTCCAGAGTATTCATGATTTAGTATTATTGAAACATGGGATGCTTATAATGTCATCAATATAGTCGCGTCCTTTGATTTTGATCCATTTAATTAGTTCGAGTTTGAATTTATTTGCTGATTTTATTTTTCGAATTTCGGTTGGTATGATATTGTATAATTTAGGACCCATATATGTAGCATGATTTTGCCCAAATCTCTTTGTCTTTCTTAGGGTACGTATCCCACCTGATGCGCTTAGTCGAGTGTTGTGTGTGTGGTCAATACTTTCGAATGGGGAATCACGGGTCATGTATATGAGAACCTGTTTCGCATATAATTGACGAACATCTAGGGTTTGGAATTCTTCAAAAAGCCTATCTGTAGGGTAATCTTTCCTTTTTTTCAAGCAGATTTTCATAATAAGTCTCTGAGCTCTCGCTATGGGATCCAAACTAGTTCGATAAACACCACCCCATCCTATGATGCCGAATTGAATAATAGATTGAACTAAAGCATAGTAAACTTTTTTTATTGTGATGAAATCCAATATGTTACGTAATTGGACGAATTTATAAATACTTCTTCTGATTTTATTTGCACTAGCTTTTATATGTTCATCCCACTTTAGATTTTGGTCAATTGTGACTCCCAAGTATTTGATAGAGCTAACAGATTCTATTGTATTGAGTTGATGGAAGTATAAATAAATGAACAGTCACGTGATGTCCACAAAGCCATAGAGAGCTTGACTGTGGATTAAATATAAGAAAATGATAGAAATAATATTGTGTAATGCGATAGTTGAAGAAAAAGAAACATTACAAGGTCAAATAATTACAAACTAAATCAAATATGTTATAAAATGAACAAGGTGGAGTTGAGCAGTGAGAGTGATTAGGATTCAGCTAGCATGTTTCAAGAAACATCACAGCCTGTGTTTTATTTCTCCAGAAGAATATATTATAAATCACTTCTCTCCTGGCTGTTAACCAGGCGCACTGAAGTACACCGCTAAAAGCGTAGTGAAATGGGAGGGGGGGGATTTTCATGAACTCTCAAACCGGATTTATAAAATACGGGAAACGTACTTTTCCACTTCCTTCCACGAGCTTCGGCGGGTCGAAAGTCCCGACAGCTAGTGCTATTGGATAAGAGAGACGGTCGATCGGGACAGCCGAAATTACACGCAAACGAAATGTTGTTTTTATATGAAAATATAAAAGCAATTAAGAATAAATATGCTTTCCACGTCATGGTTTTCTATACGACTGAACTTTTTATCTTATATGCTAATTAATATAATTTTGTGTTCGCAAGAGATGAAAGAGCGAACCACCCGTGCGTTTGTGGCCTAGGATAAGGAAGACGGTCGTTCGAAACTGACATATCTTCATGTAAACAAGTACATTTTTCACAGCTCGTGTTTGTCTTCATTCGGTAATTACATTTTTCAAACGAACTAATTTAATTTTGAAAAAAAAACAATAATTTAAGTATTGTAGACTGAGTATATATTTAATACTAAAAGTATATCTTTGAGTTCTAGTTGAATGGGAAGATTATTGCTTCTTCTCAATTATCAATATTTCACATCATTAAATCACGAATATCTGATATAATGTATCCACGTAAGAAGGAGGTCGTCTACCAACTATACTAACACAAATATCTGCCATATATTCATATAATTCTGTTGACCTGACGAGTTTTACAATCAGAAACACCACTATATTTTTCAAAATGGTCGAATTTTCAGAACGGCATTGTTGTTGCTCTACAATATCGAAGTTTTCATAATCATTCAGTTTGTAGGCAACCCGCATCTCTTGTAGAAACAAGTATATTCTTTTACATTTTCTAACACACTTTTAATTAGAAAAACGACTCAATTTCAATACCAATCTAACTCTACACCCTTTTTTACCAACAATTCCAGCAACATTAAAAGGTTTATTTGGTACCGTTTAAATGGTGATTGCCTTTACCGACCGAGCTAACGACTCGTGCCCGTTCCGAGTAGAATTGCAGATCGCATGCAAGGCGTTCTACGTGAGTCGATAGCTGATTGTGCGGCGTGTGAACAGACGTTTCTACATTGCGCGCACAATTACTGATACAACTTGGTGCTCTTTGTAGAAATGAGGACCACATAGAAGAGCAACAATTGGACGACTGGGAGAAAACGTTCCACCATTCACTGATAGGGACAAATAGGGACCGGGAAAGAGGAAGAAAACACAATGAATACATGCAGAAACATCACGGCACATGATTTGTAAAAATACAAAGTATCGGTGATGATTATTATCGTTTGCTTAAGAGGCTGCAGCCGCTCGTATTTCACGCCGCAAACCCTCACGGCCGTAATTTTTGAGATACCAATATGATTGTTTTTGCATTCTATTTATAATTGAAAGACGGAGGTTGCCGCATTCACAGAATTTTGAACAGAACATTTGTAATTTTTCAAAGTCTTCAGATGTAAAATTCAAAAAATTCGTGAATGCGAAAACCTAGATACATATTTCTGAATACCGAGAAAAATATAAAATATGGAATATATATGCTAGGGAATTAACGGCGTTTATGTGAATATGAGTTGGGCGGGATAGTCTACGGGTTGCGCCTAGCACACGATGCATGTTGAACTCGAGTCTGAAGCGAGCGAACAACGAAACCGTGTAGAGCGCCTGCGGCCTCTCAACGACCCCATTAATAGCTAGCTTATACGGGAGTACGAATGAGCAGGTGATTATGAAGTGATGATAAGTGAGAAGACGTTCACCAAAATGTATATAACTTATGCGGGACTCGAACCCATGTCCTACGATGACTTCAGTTTCTGAAGGCTGATCTAGGCCCAGAGTTATTGTTGAACATAGGCATACTCTTTCATCAAACCCATTCCAGTTTGTATTCATCAGCATTATTGAAAGAAGCGAGTCTCATGAAAAATGAGGTTCACGACCTTTTATGTAGTTTTCATTGAAAAATCTCGGTTGGGTATAAAATTCATTCTATCGATAGAAAGTGAGGAATAATAGAATTAGGTAATTTGTAATGGATTGCATCCAGCATCATAATTCAAATGGATCCACAACTCTTATTTTTGAGAATCATTTCCAGATATTATTGATTATTTCTTGTATTTACGAGCGATGAAGAAGCGAACCACCCGATCGTTTGAGGTGTGGGACGGTCGATCGCAACCTACTTCTTTCCATGATCCAATATATAGCAATATGGCGCATAAACACATTCATTAGTGTACTTAGTGATGGACTTCCAATTCATATTCCGTAAGGTGATGGTGAGGAAAATTGGAACCAGTTTTCTGAAATTCTGAAATGAATTGAACTTTTTATTCATAATACAAGGGGTGAGTAACGAAACAGTGAAATAATTGATGGAAGAACTTAATTACAGTGAATTGTTTATTCATGGTTCATGTATACGTACATTTATGGATATATGAGTTTAATCGAAAATTGGTCAGCTTATCAATGCAATGGTACTTCACAAAAAATATGAAAAATACAATATATATACATATATATTTATATCAAAACATACATACAGAATAGACTCATATATGAACGTATATACACCTATATTCCTTGTTATCCGAAATGAGGATCGAAATTTGAAAAACCTAATATCGACTGAGAGGTGTCTTCAAAGCTAATCAGCTACGCACCCACATTATTGGTTGATTCATTCAACCAGCTACCTTGACATGATTCCCCTCAAATAACACCGCACAAAGAGGAACAGGAAGAAATAAAACACACATCTATCCCAATTATCCCGTTTCAATGATTCATCGCCACGATTCCCTCTCTCACGAGAATGTCGTGGTGGTGGGAGAGAATTGAAAATGTGACATTATTTCTATGTCTCGCATTTTCAAAATTTTCTATTTCATTTTCTATTTCAGTTACACCCCCTCAACCGCCGCTACCACCCACCCCCCTCCCCTCCCCCTCTTTCCTCGACATGGACCATTGAGACGAAACTTTACAATCCAAATGAATGAGAGTGTAATTAACAGTATTACATTCATAAGCGTGCTAGAGGTTGGGATCGAGAGTTTTTTCCATGTAATAATATCAACGGTTGGTGGTTTCGACCCGTCGATAGTTGTACGCAGTCCAGGTGGCCTAGAAAAGTCGACGCTTTTTGTAATCAATTAGAACGAAGTAAGGACAACTTGGATTTTAAATCTCGAGCTTTTTTCCGTGTGACACGAGCTACGTTCTATTCCGTTATTCGTTACGCTTGTGCGAATTTTGGTTTCGTGTTCTGTTTACAGATGTGTTATGATTTTTGTGAAGTGCGTACCGCCGGTGTGGAACGGAAGGGGCGGGTCGAGTTGAGGGGGGAGAGGTCGTGCCATTTCGGAAACTTTTTTTTATTCCATTATTTTAATTTGAAAATATATTCAATTTTTTTTGTAACATGAAAAATGTTGGCAAACGTGATGGAACGTTACGAAATTGACTTGAATAACACCGACGTGGATAAATATTGAATTGATGATTTTAATCCCAGTTAGGAGTTGACCAGCTCCTATATTCGCAATGTGAATGGGGCAATTGGATATTCAATATTTTATTTCCATCGATCAAATGAAAAATAACATTGAATTGAGCAGATGAATTTATTAGGTCAATTGTTTTTTTTCTATGGTGGAGATAGCCTTCCAACATTATGTATCCAGTGTCAGAAATAGCAATCAACTGGGAGTTACATATTGATCGGCATCAGAGTTATCCTTGATATATGTTCTCACCGACTCACAGGATGAGGCTGACCGGAGTTCATATTGACAAGATTAGGTTCAGTAGGAGATAAATGATAAACCATTCATCAGATATTTGAAAAAAATATCCGGGGAGACTAATATCTCAATCAGGGGATAATTTGAAATGATTTGAAATAATCATTACCGAATTCTAAATCATTCGCAACGAATGATTATATCAATCCTCTCAGTAAACGAGTTTCATATCATCCCCTTTTACCATCTTTAAGGAAACATTACCACGTTTGCTCGGGTTCCCCCCACAGTGAAACACCATTCATGTTTCTCTCAAGCTACTCATCTACTGATCAATGTCCCACCATCTCATCTTTGAGGGAATATTACCCTGTTTGCTCGGGTTCCCCTCACAGTGAAACACCATTCATATATCTCTCAAGCTACTCATCCACTGATCAATGTCCCACCGTCTCATCTTTGAGGGAATAATACCCTGTTTGCTCGGGTTCTCCCCAAAGTGGAACATCATTCATATAACTCTCATGCCAATCATCAACTGATCAATGTCCCACCTTCCCTTCTTCGAGGCAATATAACCCTGTTTCCTCGGGTTTCCCCCACAGTGGAACACCATTCATTTATCTCTCAAGCTACTCATCCACTGATCAATGTCCCACCATCTCATCTTTGAGGGAATATTACCCTGTTTACTCGGGTTCCCCCCACAGTGAAACATCATTCATATATCTCTCAAGCTGATCATCAACTGATCAATGTCCCACCATCTCATCTTTGAGGGAATATTACCCTGTTTGCTCGGGTTCCCCCCACAGTGAAACACCATTCATTTATCTCTCAAGCTGATCATCTACTGATCAATGTCCCACCATCTCATCTTTGAGGGAATATTACCCTGTTTGCTCGGGTTCCCCCCACAGTGAAACACCATTCATATATCTCTCAAGCTGATCATCAACTGATCAATGTCCCACCATCTCATCTTTGAGGGAATATTACCCTGTTTGCTCGGGTTCCCCCCACAGTGAAACACCATTCATATATCTCTCAAGCTGATCATCAACTGATCAATGTCCCACCATCTCATCTTTGAGGGAATATTACCCTGTTTGCTCGGGTTCCCCCCACAGTGAAACACCATTCATATTCCTCTCAAGCTACTCATCCACTGATCAATGTCCCACCATCTCATCTTTGAGGGAATATTACCCTGTTTGCTTGGGTTCCCCCCACAGTGAAACACCATTCATATATCTCTCAAGCTACTCATCCACTGATCAATGTCCCACCGTCTCATCTTTGAGGGAATATTACCCTGTTTGCTCGGGTTCCCCTCAAAGTGAAAAACCATTCATATATCTCTCAAGCTGATCATCAACTGATCAATGTCCCACCGTCTCATCTTTGAGGGAATATTACCCTGTTTACTCGGGTTCCCCCCACAGTGAAACATCATTCATATATCTCTCAAGCTGATCATCAACTGATCAATGTCCCACCATCTCATCTTTGAGGGAATATTACCCTGTTTCCTCGGGTTTCCCCCACAGTGAAACACCATTCATATATCTCTCAAGCTACTCATCTACTGATCAATATCTCACCATCTCATCTTTGAGGGAATATTACCCTGTTTGCTCGGGTTCCCCCCACAGTGAAACACCATTCATATATCTCTCAAGCTAATCATCTACTGATCAATGTCCCACCATCTCATCTTTGAGGGAATATTACCCTGTTTGCTCGGGTTCCCCCCACAGTGAAACACCATTCATATATCTCTCAAGCTGATCATCAACTGATCAATGTCCCACCGTCTCATCTTTGAGGGAATATTACCCTGTTTGCTCGGGTTCCCCCCACAGTGAAACACCATTCATATATCTCTCAAGCTGATCATCAACTGATCAATGTCCCACCATCTCATCTTTGAGGGAATATTACGCTGTTTGCTCGGGTTCCCCCCACAGTGAAACACCATTCATATTCCTCTCAAGCTGATCATCTACTGATCAATGTCCCACCGTCTCATCTTTGAGGGAATATTACCCTGTTTGCTTGGGTTCCCCCCACAGTGGAACACCATTCATATATCTCTCAAGCTGATCATCAACTGATCAATGTCCCACCATCTCATCTTTGAGGGAATATCACCCTGTTTGCTCGGGTTCCCCCCACAGTGAAACACCATTCATATATCTCTCAAGCTACTCATCTACTGATCAATGTCCCACCGTCTCATCTTTGAGGGAATATTACCCTGTTTGCTTGGGTTCCCCCCACAGTGAAACACCATTCATATATCTCTCAAGCTGATCATCTACTGATCAATGTCCCACCGTCTCATCTTTGAGGGAATATTACCCTGTTTGCTCGGGTTCCCCTCACAGTGAAACACCATTCATATATCTCTCAAGCTGATCATCTACTGATCAATGTCCCACCATCTCATCTTTGAGGGAATATTACCCTGTTTGCTTGGGTTCCCCCCACAGTGAAACACCATTCATATATCTCTCGAGCTGATCATCTACTTATCAATGTCCCACCATCTCATCTTTGAGGGAATATTACCCTGTTTGCTCGGGTTCCCCCCACAGTGAAACACCATTCATTTATCTCTCAAGCTGATCATCTACTGATCAATGTCCCACCATCTCATCTTTGAGGGAATATTACCCTGTTTGCTCGGGTTCCCCCCACAGTGAAACACCATTCATATATCTCTCAAGCTACTCATCTACTGATCAATGTCCCACCGTCTCATCTTTGAGGGAATATTACCCTGTTTGCTTGGGTTCCCCCCACAGTGAAACACCATTCATATATCTCTCAAGCTGATCATCTACTGATCAATGTCCCACCATCTCATCTTTGAGGGAATATTACCCTGTTTGCTCGGGTTCCCCCCACAGTGAAACACCATTCATTTATCTCTCAGGCTAATCATCTACTGATCAATGTCCCACCGTCTCATCTTTGAGGAAATATTACCCTGTTTGCTTGGGTTCCCCCCACAGTGAAACACCATTCACATATCTCTCAAGCTGATCATCAACTGATCAATGTCCCACCATCTCATCTTTGAGGGAATATGACCCTGTTTGCTCGGGTTCCCCCCACAGTGAAACACTATTCATATATCTCTCAAGCTACTCATCTACTGATCAATGTCCCACCGTCTCATCTTTGAGGGAATATTACCCTGTTTGCTCGGGTTCCCCCCACAGTGAAACACCATTCATATATCTCTCAAGCTGATCATCAACTGATCAATGTCCCACCATCTCATCTCTGAGGGAATATTACCCTGTTTGCTTGGGTTCCCCCCACAGTGAAACACCATTCATATATCTCTCAAGCTACTCATCTACTGATCAATGTCTCACCATCTCATCTTTGAGGGAATATTACCCTGTTTGCTTGGGTTCCCCCCACAGTGAAACACCATTCATATATCTCTCAAGCTACTCATCCACTGATCAATGTCCCACCACTTCATCTTTGAGGGAATATTACCCTGTTTGCTTGGGTTCCCCCCACAGTGAAACACCATTCATATATCTCTCAAGCTGATCATCAACTGATCAATGTCCCACCGTCTCATCTTTGAGGGAATATTACCCTGTAAGCTCGGGTTCCCCTCACAGTGAAACACCATTCATATATCTCTCAAGCTACTCATCTACTGATCAATGTCCCACTGTCTCATCTTTGAGGGAATAATACCCTGTTTGCTCGGGTTCTCCCCAAAGTGGAACATCATTCATATAACTCTCATGCCAATCATCAACTGATCAATGTCCAACCTTCCCTTCTTCGAGGCAATATAACCCTGTTACCTCGGGTTTCCCCCACAGTGAAACACCATTCATATATCTCTCAAGCTGATCATCTACTGATCAATGTCCCACCATCTCATCTTTGAGGGAATATTACCCTGTTTGCTCGGGTTCCCCTCACAGTGAAATACCATTCATTCATCTCTCAAGCTACTCATCCACTGATCAATGTCCCACCATCTCATCTTTGAGGGAATATTACCCTGTTTGCTTGGGTTCCCCCCACAGTGAAACACCATTCATATATCTCTCAAGCTACTCATCCACTGATCAATGTTCCACCGTCTCATCTTTGAGGGAATTTTACCCTGTTTGCTTGGGTTCCCCCCACAGTGGAACACCATTCATATATCTCTCAAGCTACTCATCTACTGATCAATGTCCCACCATCTCATCTTTGAGGGAATATTACCCTGTTTGCTCGGGTTCCCCCCACAGTGAAACAACATTCATATATCTCTCAAGCTGATCATCAACTGATCAATGTCCCACCATCTCATCTTTGAGGGAATATTACCCTGTTTGCTCGGGTTCCCCTCACAGTGAAACACCATTCATATATCTCTCAAGCTACTCATCTACTGATCAATGTCCCACCATCTCATCTTTGAGGGAATATTACCCTGTTTGCTTGTTTTCCCCCCACAGTGAAACACCATTCATATATCTCTCAAGCTGATCATCAACTGATCAATGTCCCACCATCTCATCTTTGAGGGAATATTACCCTGTTTGCTCGGGTTCCCCTCACAGTGAAACACCATTCATATATCTTTCAAGCTGATCATCTACTGATCAATGTCCCACCGTCTCATCTTTGAGGGAATATTACCCTGTTTGCTCGGGTTCCCCCCACAGTGAAACACCATTCATTTATCTCTCAAGCTACTCATCTACTGATCAATGTCTCACCATCTCATCTTTGAGGAAATATTACCCTGTTTGCTCGGGTTCCCCCCACAGTGAAACACCATTCATATATCTCTCAAGCTACTCATCTACTGATCAATGTCCCACCATCTCATCTTTGAGAAAATATTACCCTGTTCGCTCGGGTTCCCCCCACAGTGAAACACCATTCATATATCTCTCAAGCTACTCATCTACTGATCAATGTCCCACCGTCTCATTTTGAGGGAATATTACCCTGTTTGCTTGGGTTCCCCCCACAGTGAAACACCATTCATTTATCTCTCAAGCTACTCATCCACTGATCAATGTCCCACCGTCTCATCTTTGAGGGAATATTACCCTGTTTGCTCGGGTTCCCCCCACAGTGAAACATCATTCATATATCTCTCAAGGCACTCATCTACTGATCAATGTCCCACCGTCTCATCTTTGAGTGAATATTACCCTGTTTGCTCGGGTTTCCCCCACAGTGAAACACCATTCATATATCTCTCAAGCTACTCATCAACTGATCAATGTCCCACCATCTCATCTTTGAGGGAATGTTACCCTGTTTACTCGGGTTCCTCTCACAGTGAAACACCATTCATATATCTCTCAAGCTACTCATCTACTGATCAATGTCCCACCATCTCATCTTTGAGGGAATATTACCCTGTTTGCTCGGGTTCCCCTCACAGTGAAACACCATTCATATATCTCTCAAGCTGATCATCAACTGATCAATGTCCCACCATCTCATCTTTGAGGGAATATTACCCTGTTTGCTTGAGTTCCCCTCACAGTGAAACACCATTCATATATCTCTCAAGCTACTCATCCACTGATCAATGTCCCACCATCTCATCTTTGAGGGAATATTACCCTGTTTGCTCGGGTTCCCCCCACAGTGAAACACCATTCATATATCTCTCAAGCTGATCATCTACTGATCAATGTACCACCATCTCATCTTTGAGGGGATATTACCCTGTTTGCTCGGGTTCCCCCCACAGTGAAACACCATTCATATATCTCTCAAGCTACTCATCTACTGATCAATGCCCCACCATCTCATCTTTGAGGGAATATTACCCTGTTTGCTCGGGTTCCCCTCACAGTGAAACACCATTCATATATCTCTCAAGCTGATCATCAACTGATCAATGTCCCACCGTCTCATCTTTGAGGGAATATTACCCTGTTTCCTCGGGTTTCCCCCACAGTGAAACACCATTCATATATCTCTCAAGCTACTCATCTACTGATCAATATCTCACCATCTCATCTTTGAGGGAATATTACCCTGTTTGCTCGGGTTCCCCCCACAGTGAAACACCATTCATATATCTCTCAAGCTGATCATCAACTGATCAATGTCCCACCATCTCATCTTTGAGGGAATATTACCCTGTTTGCTCGGGTTCCCCCCACAGTGAAACACCATTCATATATCTCTCAAGCTGATCATCAACTGATCAATGTCCCACCATCTCATCTTTGAGGGAATATTACCCTGTTTACTCGGGTTCCCCCCACAGTGAAACATCATTCATATATCTCTCAAGCTGATCATCAACTGATCAATGTCCCACCATCTCATCTTTGAGGGAATATTACCCTGTTTGCTCGGGTTCCCCCCACAGTGAAACACCATTCATATATCTCTCAAGCTGATCATCAACTGATCAATGTCCCACCATCTCATCTTTGAGGGAATATTACGCTGTTTGCTCGGGTTCCCCCCACAGTGAAACACCATTCATATTCCTCTCAAGCTGATCATCTACTGATCAATGTCCCACCGTCTCATCTTTGAGGGAATATTACCCTGTTTGCTTGGGTTCCCCCCACAGTGGAACACCATTCATATATCTCTCAAGCTGATCATCAACTGATCAATGTCCCACCATCTCATCTTTGAGGGAATATCACCCTGTTTGCTCGGGTTCCCCCCACAGTGAAACACCATTCATATATCTCTCAAGCTACTCATCTACTGATCAATGTCCCACCGTCTCATCTTTGAGGGAATATTACCCTGTTTGCTCGGGTTCCCCTCACAGTGAAACACCATTCATATATCTCTCAAGCTGATCATCTACTGATCAATGTCCCACCATCTCATCTTTGAGGGAATATTACCCTGTTTGCTTGGGTTCCCCCCACAGTGAAACACCATTCATATATCTCTCAAGCTGATCATCTACTTATCAATGTCCCACCATCTCATCTTTGAGGGAATATTACCCTGTTTGCTCGGGTTCCCCCCACAGTGAAACACCATTCATTTATCTCTCAAGCTGATCATCTACTGATCAATGTCCCACCATCTCATCTTTGAGGGAATATTACCCTGTTTGCTCGGGTTCCCCCCACAGTGAAACACCATTCATATATCTCTCGAGCTACTCATCTACTGATCAATGTCCCACCGTCTCATCTTTGAGGGAATATTACCCTGTTTGCTTGGGTTCCCCCCACAGTGAAACACCATTCATATATCTCTCAAGCTGATCATCTACTGATCAATGTCCCACCATCTCATCTTTGAGGGAATATTACCCTGTTTGCTCGGGTTCCCCCTACAGTGAAACACCATTCATTTATCTCTCAGGCTAATCATCTACTGATCAATGTCCCACCGTCTCATCTTTGAGGAAATATTACCCTGTTTGCTTGGGTTCCCCCCACAGTGAAACACCATTCACATATCTCTCAAGCTGATCATCAACTGATCAATGTCCCACCATCTCATCTTTGAGGGAATATGACCCTGTTTGCTCGGGTTCCCCCCACAGTGAAACACCATTCATATATCTCTCAAGCTACTCATCTACTGATCAATGTCCCACCGTCTCATCTTTGAGGGAATATTACCCTGTTTGCTCGGGTTCCCCCCACAGTGAAACACCATTCATATATCTCTCAAGCTGATCATCAACTGATCAATGTCCCACCATCTCATCTCTGAGGGAATATTACCCTGTTTGCTTGGGTTCCCCCCACAGTGAAACACCATTCATATATCTCTCAAGCTACTCATCTACTGATCAATGTCTCACCATCTCATCTTTGAGGGAATATTACCCTGTTTGCTTGGGTTCCCCCCACAGTGAAACACCATTCATATATCTCTCAAGCTACTCATCCACTGATCAATGTCCCACCACTTCATCTTTGAGGGAATATTACCCTGTTTGCTTGGGTTCCCCCCACAGTGAAACACCATTCATATATCTCTCAAGCTGATCATCAACTGATCAATGTCCCACCGTCTCATCTTTGAGGGAATATTACCCTGTAAGCTCGGGTTCCCCTCACAGTGAAACACCATTCATATATCTCTCAAGCTACTCATCTACTGATCAATGTCCCACCGTCTCATCTTTGAGGGAATAATACCCTGTTTGCTCGGGTTCTCCCCAAAGTGGAACATCATTCATATAACTCTCATGCCAATCATCAACTGATCAATGTCCAACCTTCCCTTCTTCGAGGCAATATAACCCTGTTACCTCGGGTTTCCCCCACAGTGAAACACCATTCATATATCTCTCAAGCTGATCATCTACTGATCAATGTCCCACCATCTCATCTTTGAGGGAATATTACCCTGTTTGCTCGGGTTCCCCTCACAGTGAAATACCATTCATTCATCTCTCAAGCTACTCATCCACTGATCAATGTCCCACCATCTCATCTTTGAGGGAATATTACCCTGTTTGCTTGGGTTCCCCCCACAGTGAAACACCATTCATATATCTCTCAAGCTACTCATCCACTGATCAATGTTCCACCGTCTCATCTTTGAGGGAATTTTACCCTGTTTGCTTGGGTTCCCCCCACAGTGGAACACCATTCATATATCTCTCAAGCTACTCATCTACTGATCAATGTCCCACCATCTCATCTTTGAGGGAATATTACCCTGTTTGCTCGGGTTCCCCCCACAGTGAAACAACATTCATATATCTCTCAAGCTGATCATCAACTGATCAATGTCCCACCATCTCATCTTTGAGGGAATATGACCCTGTTTGCTCGGGTTCCCCTCACAGTGAAACACCATTCATATATCTCTCAAGCTACTCATCTACTGATCAATGTCCCACCATCTCATCTTTGAGGGAATATTACCCTGTTTGCTTGTTTTCCCCCCACAGTGAAACACCATTCATATATCTCTCAAGCTGATCATCAACTGATCAATGTCCCACCATCTCATCTTTGAGGGAATATTACCCTGTTTGCTCGGGTTCCCCTCACAGTGAAACACCATTCATATATCTTTCAAGCTGATCATCTACTGATCAATGTCCCACCGTCTCATCTTTGAGGGAATATTACCCTGTTTGCTCGGGTTCCCCCCACAGTGAAACACCATTCATTTATCTCTCAAGCTACTCATCTACTGATCAATGTCTCACCATCTCATCTTTGAGGAAATATTACCCTGTTTGCTCGGGTTCCCCCCACAGTGAAACACCATTCATATATCTCTCAAGCTACTCATCTACTGATCAATGTCCCACCATCTCATCTTTGAGAAAATATTACCCTGTTCGCTCGGGTTCCCCCCACAGTGAAACACCATTCATATATCTCTCAAGCTACTCATCTACTGATCAATGTCCCACCGTCTCATTTTGAGGGAATATTACCCTGTTTGCGTGGGTTCCCCCCACAGTGAAACACCATTCATTTATCTCTCAAGCTACTCATCCACTGATCAATGTCCCACCGTCTCATCTTTGAGGGAATATTACCCTGTTTGCTCGGGTTCCCCCCACAGTGAAACATCATTCATATATCTCTCAAGGCACTCATCTACTGATCAATGTCCCACCGTCTCATCTTTGAGTGAATATTACCCTGTTTGCTCGGGTTTCCCCCACAGTGAAACACCATTCATATATCTCTCAAGCTACTCATCAACTGATCAATGTCCCACCATCTCATCTTTGAGGGAATGTTACCCTGTTTACTCGGGTTCCTCTCACAGTGAAACACCATTCATATATCTCTCAAGCTACTCATCTACTGATCAATGTCCCACCATCTCATCTTTGAGGGAATATTACCCTGTTTGCTCGGGTTCCCCTCACAGTGAAACACCATTCATATATCTCTCAAGCTGATCATCAACTGATCAATGTCCCACCATCTCATCTTTGAGGGAATATTACCCTGTTTGCTTGAGTTCCCCTCACAGTGAAACACCATTCATATATCTCTCAAGCTACTCATCCACTGATCAATGTCCCACCATCTCATCTTTGAGGGAATATTACCCTGTTTGCTCGCGTTCCCCCCACAGTGAAACACCATTCATATATCTCTCAAGCTGATCATCTACTGATCAATGTACCACCATCTCATCTTTGAGGGGATATTACCCTGTTTGCTCGGGTTCCCCCCACAGTGAAACACCATTCATATATCTCTCAAGCTACTCATCTACTGATCAATGCCCCACCATCTCATCTTTGAGGGAATATTACCCTGTTTGCTCGGGTTCCCCTCACAGTGAAACACCATTCATATATCTCTCAAGCTGATAATCAACTGATCAATGTCCCACCGTCTCATCTTTGAGGGAATATTACCCTGTTTGCTCGGGTTTCCCTCACAGTGAAACACCATTCATATATCTCTCAAGCTACTCATCCACTGATCAATGTCCCACCATCTCATCTTTGAGGGAATATTACCCTGTTTGCTCGTGTTATCCTCACAGTGAAACACCATTCATATATCTCTCAAGCTTCTCATAGACTGATCAATGTCCCACCATCTCATCTTTGAGGGAATATCACACTGTTTGCTTGGGTTCCCCCCACAGTGAAACACCATTCATATATCTCTCAAGCTAATCATCTACTGATCAATGTCCCACCATCTCATCTTTGAGGGAGTATTACCCTGTTTGCTTGGGTTCCCCTCACAGTGAAACACCATTCATATATCTCTCAAGCTAATCATCTACTGATCAATGTCCCACCATCTCATCTTTGAGGGAACATTACCCTGTTTGCTTGGGTTCCCCCCACAGTGAAACACCATTCATATATCTCTCAAGCTGATCATCAACTGATCAATGTCCCACCGTCTCATCTTTGAGGGAATATTACCCTGTTTGCTTGGGTTACCCCACAGTAAAACACCATTCATATATCTCTCAAGCTGATCATCAACTGATCAATGTCCCACCATCTCATCTTTGAGGGAATATTACCCTGTTTGCTTGGGTACCCTCCACAGTGAAACACCATTCATATATCTCTCAAGCTGATCATCAACTGATCAATGTCCCACCATCTCATCTTCGAGGGAATATTACCCTGTTTGCTCGGGATCCCCCCACAGTGAAACACCATTCATATATCTCTCAAGCTACTCATCTACTGATCAATTTCCCACCGTCTCATCTTTGAGGGAATATTACCCTGTTTGCTTGGGTTCCCCAACAGTGAAACACCATTCATATATCTCTCAAGCTGATCATCATTGATCAATGTCCCACCGTCTCATCTTTGAGGGAATATATTACTAAAATTGCTTGGGTTCCCCCCACAGTGAAACACCATTTATATATCTCTCAAGCTGATCATCAACTGATCAATGTCCCACCGTCTCATCTTTGAGGGAATATTACCCTGTTTGCTTGGGTTCCCCCCACAGTGAAACACCATTCATATTCCTCTCAAGCTGATCATCAACTGATCAATGTCACACCGTCTCATCTTTGAGGGAATATTACCCTGTTTGCTTGGGTTCCCCCCACAGTGAAACACCATTCATATATCTCTCAAGCTGATCATCAACTGATCAATGTCCCACCGTCTCATCTTTGAGGGAATATTACCCTGTTTGCTTGGGTTCCCCCCACAGTGAAACACCATTCATATATCTCTCAAGCTGATCATCAACTGATCAATGTCCCACCGTCTCATCTTTGAGGAAATATTACCCTGTTTGCTTGGGTTCCCCCCACAGTGAAACACCATTCATATATCTCTCAAGCTGATCATCAACTGATCTATGTCCCACCGTCTCATCTTTGAGGGAATATTAAACTGTTTGCTTGGGTTCCCCTCACAGTGAAACACCATTCATATTCCTCTCAAGCTGATCATCAACTGATCAATGTCCCACCGTCTCATCTTTGAGGGAATATTACCCTGTTTGCTTGGGTTCCCCCCACAGTGAAACACCATTCATATATCTCTCAAGCTGATCATCAACTGATCAATGTCCCACCGTCTCATCTTTGAGGGAATATAACCCTGTTTGCTTGGGTTCCCCCCACAGTGAAACACCATTCATATATCTCTCAAGCTGATCATCAACTGATCAATGTCCCACCGTCTCATCTTTGAGGGAATATTACCCTGTTTGCTTGGGTTCCCCCCACAGTGAAACACCATTCATATATCTCTCAAGCTAATCATCTACCGATCAATGTCCCACCATCTCATCTTTGAGGAAATATTACCCTGTTTGCTTGGGTTCCCCCCACAGTGAAACATCATTCATATATCTCTCAAGCTAATCATCTACTGATCAATGTCCCACCATCCCATCTTTGAGGGAATATTACCCTGTTTGCTCGGGTTCCCCTCACAGTGAAACACCATTCATATATCTTCCAAGCTGATCATCAACTGATCAATGTCCCACCATCTCATCTTTGAGGGGACAAAACCCTGTTTGATCGGGTTCCCCTCACAGTGAAACACCATTCATATATCTCTCAAGCTGATCATCGACTGATCAATGTCCCACCGTCTCATATTTGAGGGAATATTACCCTGTTTGCTCGGGTTCCCCCCACATTGAAACACCATTCATATATCTCTCAAGCTGATCATCAACTGATCAATATCCCACCATCTCATCTTTGAGGGAATATTACCCTGTTTGCTTGGGTTTCCCTCACAGTGAAACACCATTCATATATCTCTCAAGCTACTCATCAACTGATCAATGTCCCACCATCTCATCTTTGAGGGAATATTACCCTGTTTGCTTGGGTTCCCCTCACAGTGAAACACCATTCATTTATCTCTCAAGCTACTCATCTACTGATCAATGTCCCACCATCTCATCTTTGAGGGAATATTACCCTGTTTGCTCGGGATCCCCCCACAGTGAAACACCATTCATATATCTCTCAAGCTGATCGTCAACTGATCAATGTCCCATTATCTCATCTTTGAGGGTATATTACCCTTTTTGCTCGGGTTCCCCCCACAGTGAAACACTATTCATTAATCTCTCAAGCTACTCATCTACTGATCAATGTCCCACCATCTCATCTTTGAGGGAATATTACCCTGTTTGCTCGGGTTCCCCCCACAGTGAAACACCATTCATATATCTCTTAAGCTTCTCATCTACTGATCAATGTCTCACCATCTCATCTTTGAGGAAATATTACCCTGTTTGCTCGGGTTCCCCCCACAGTGAAACACCATTCATATATCTCTTAAGCTACTCATCTACTGATCAATGTCCCACCATCTCATCTTTGAGGGAATATTACCCTGTTTGCTCGGGATCCCCCCACAGTGAAACACCATTCATTTATCTCTTAAGCTACTCATCCACTGATCAATGTCCCACCGTCTCATCTTTGAGGGAATATTACCCTGTTAGCTCGTGTTCCCCTCACAGTGAAACACCATTTATATATCTCTCAAGCTACTCATCAACTGATCAATGTCCCACCATCTCATCTTTGAGGGATTATTACCCTGTTTGCTCGGGTTCCCCCCACAGTGAAACACCATTCATATATCTCTCAAGCTACTCATCTACTGATCAATGTCCCGCCGTCTCATCTTTGAGGAAATATTACCCTGTTTGCTCGGGTTCCCCCCACAGTGAAATACCATTCATATATCTCTCAAGCTATCCATCTACTGATCAATGTCCCACCATCTCATCTTCGAGGGAATGTTTGCTGTTTGCTCGGGTTCCCCCCAAAGTGAAACACCATTCATATATCTCTCAAGCTAATCATCTACTGATCAATGTCCCACCGTCTCATCTTTGAGGGAATATTACCCTGTTTGCTCGGGTTCCCCCCACAGTGAAACATCATTCATATATCTCTCAAGCCAATCATCTACTGATCAATGTCCCACCGTCTCATCTTTGAGGGAATATTACCCTGTTTGCTCGGGTTTCCTCCACAGTGAAACATCATTCATATATCTCTCAAGCCAATCATCTACTGATCAATGTCCCACCATCTCATCTTTGAGGGAATATCACCCTGTTTGCTCGTGTTCCCTTCACAGTGGAACACCATTCATATATCTCTCAAGCTACTCATCTACTGATCAATGTCCCACCATCTCATCTTTGAGGGAATATTACCCTGTTTGCTCGGGTTCCCCCCACAGTGAAACACCATTCATATATCTCTCAAGCTAATCATCTACTGATCAATGTCCCACCGTCTCATCTTTGAGGGAATATTACCCTGTTTGCTCGGGTTCCCCCCACAGTGGAACATCATTCATATATCTCTCAAGCCAATCATCTACTGATCAATGTCCCACCATCTCATCTTTGAGGGAATACCAACCTGTTTGCTCGGGTTCCCTTCACAGTTAAACACCATTCATATATCTCTCAAGCTACTCATCTACTGATCAATGTCCCACCATCTCATCTTTGAGGGAATATTACCCTGTTTGCTCGGGTTCCCTCCACAGTGAAACACCATTCATATATCTCTCAAGCTACTCATCTACTGATCAATGTCCCACCATCTCATCCTCGAGGGAATATTACCCTGTTTGTTCGGGTTCCCCCCACAGTGAAACATCATTCATATATCTCGCAAGCCAATCATCTACTGTTCAATGTCCCACCATCTCATCTTTGAGGGAATATCACCCTGTTTGCTCGGGTTCCCTTCACAGTGAAACACCATTCATATATCTCTCAAGCTACTCATCTACTGATCAATGTCCCACCATCTCATCTTTGGGGGAATATTACCCTGTTTGCTCGGGTTCCCCCCACAGTGAAACACCATTCATATATCTCTCAAGCTAATCATCTACTGATCAATGTCCCACCGTCTCATCTTTGAGGGAATATTACCCTGTTTGCTCGGGTTCCCCCAACAGTGAAACATCATTCATATATGTCTCAAGCCAATCATCTACTGATCAATGTTTCACCATCTCATCTTTGAGGGAATATTACCCTGTTTGCTCGGGTTCCCCCCACAGTGAAACACCATCCATATCTCTCAAGCTACTCATCTACTGATCAATGTCCCACCATCTCATCTTTGAGGGAATATTACCCTGTTTGCTCGGGTTCCCCCCACAGTGAATCACCATTCATATATCTCTCAAGCTACTCATTCACTGATCAATGTCCCACCATCTCATCATTGAGGGAATATTACCCTGTTTGCTCGGGTTCCCTTCAGAGTGAAACATCTTTCATATATCTCTCAAGCCAATCATCTACTGATCAATGTCCCACCATCTCATCTTTGAGGGAATATCACCCTGTTTGCTCGGGTTCCCTTCACAGTGGAACACCATTCATATATCTTTCAAGCTACTCATCTACTGATCAATGTCCCACCATCTCATCTTTGAGGGAATATTACCCTGTTTGCTTGGGTTCCCTTCACAGTGAAACACCATTCATATATCTCTCAAGCTACTCATCAACTGATCAATGTCCCACCATCTTATCTTTAAGGGAATATTACCCTGTTTGCTTGGGTTCCCCCCACAGTGAAACACCATTCATATATCTCTCAAGCTACTCATCTACTGATCAATGTAACACCATCTCATCTTTGAGGGAATGTCACCCTGTTTGCTCGGGTTCCCTTCACAGTGAAACACCATTCATATATCTCTCAAGCTACTCATCTACTGATCAATGTCCCACCATCTTATCTTTGAGGGAATATTACCCTGTTTGCTTGGGTTCCCTCCACAGTGAAACACCATTCATATATCTCTCAAGCTACTCATCTACTGATCAATGTCCCACCATCTCATCTTTAAGGGAATATTACCCTGTTTGCTCGGGTTCCCCCCACAGTGAAACACCATTCATATTTCTCTCAAGCTACTCATCTACTGATCAATGTCCCACCATCTCATCTTTGAGGGAATATTACCCTGTTTGCTCGGGTTCCCTCCACAGTGAAACACCATTCATATTTCTCTCAAGCTGATCATCAACTGATCAATGTCCCACCATCTCATCTTTGAGGGAATATTACCCTGTTTGCTTGGGTTCCCCCCACAGTGAAACACCATTCATATCTCTCAAGCTAATCATCTACTGATCAATGTCCCACCGTCTCATCTTTGAGGGAATATTACCCTGTTTGCTTGGGTTTCCCCCACAGTCAAACACCATTCATATATCTCTTAAGCTACTCATCAACTGATCAATGTCCCACCATCTCATCTTTGAGGGAATATTACCCTGTTTGCTTGGGTTCCCCCCACAGTGAAACATCATTCATATATCTCTCAAGCTGATCATCTACTGATCAATGTTTCACCATCTCATCTTTTGAGGGAATATTACCCTGTTTGCTTGGGTTCCCTCCACAGTGAAACACCATTCATATATCTCTCAAGCTGATCATCAACTGATCAATGTCCCACCATCTCATCTTTGAGGAAATATTACCCTGTTTGCTTGTGTTCCCCCCACAGTGAAACACCATTCATATATCTCTCAAGCTACTCATCTACTGATCAATGTCCCACCATCTCATCTTTGAGGGAATATTACCCTGTTTGCTTGGGTACCCTCCACAGTGAAACACCATTCATATATCTCTCAAGCTGATCATCAACTGATCAATGTCCCACCATCTCATCTTTGAGGGAATATTACCCTGTTTGCTCGGGTTCCCCTCACAGTGAAACACCATTCATATATCTCTCAAGCTACTCATCAACTGATCAATATCTCACCATCTCATATTTTAGGGAATATTACCCTGTTTGCTCGGGTTCCCCTCACAGTGAAACACCATTCATATATCTCTTAAGCTACTCATCAACTGATCAATGTCCCACCATCTCATCTTTGAGGGAATATTTCCCTGTTTGCTCGGGTTCCCCCCACAGTGAAACACCATTCATATATCTCTCAAGCTACTCATCAACTGATCAATGTCCCACCGTCTCATCTTCGAGGGAATATTACCCTGTTTGCTCGGGTTCCCCCCACAGTGAAACACCATTCATATATCTCTCAAGCTACTCATCAACTGATCAATGTCCCACCGTCTCATCTTCGAGGGAATATTACCCTGTTTGCTTGGGTTCCCCCCACAGTGAAACACCATTCATATATTCTTTAAGCTACTCATCAACTGATCAATGTCCCACCATCTCATCTTTGAGGGAATATTACCCTGTTTGCTTGGGTTCCCCCCACAGTGAAACACCATTCATATATCTCTCAAGCTACTCATCTACTGATCAATGTCCCACCGTCTCATCTTTGAGGGAATATTTTCCTGTTTGCTCGGGTTCCCCCCACAGTGAAACACCATTCATTTATCTCTCAAGCTTCTCATCTACTGATCAATGTCCCACCATCTCATCTTTGAGGGAATATTACCCTGTTTGCTCGGGTTCCCCCCACAGTGAAACACCATTCATATATCTCTCAAGCTACTCATCTACTGATCAATGTCCCACCGTCTCATCTCTGAGGGAATATTTTCCTGTTTGCTCGGGTTCCCCCCACAGTGAAACACCATTCATATATCTCTCAAGCTACTCATCTACTGATCAATGTCCCACCGTCTCATCTTTGAGGGAATATTACCCTGTTTGCTTGGGTTCCCTTCACAGTGAAACATCCTTCATATATCTCTCAAGCTACTCATCTACTGATCAATGTCCCACCATCTCATCTTTGAGGGAATATTACCCTGTTTGCTTGGGTTCCTTCCACAGTGAAACACCATTCATATATCTCTCAAGCTACTCATCTACTGATCAATGTCCCACCATCTCATCTTTGAGAGAATATTACCCTGTTTGCTCGGGTTCCCCCCACAGTGAAACACCATTCATATATCTCTCAAGCTAATCATCTACTGATCAATGTCCCACCGTCTCATCTTTGAGGGAATATTACCCTGTTTGCTCGGGTTCCCCCCACAGTGGAACATCATTCATATATCTCTCAAGCCAATCATCTACTGATCAATGTCCCACCATCTCATCTTTGAGGGAATATCACCCTGTTTGCTCGGGTTCCCTTCACAGTGAAACACCATTCATATATCTCTCAAGCTACTCATCTACTGATCAATGTCCCACCATCTCATCTTTGAGGGAATATTACCCTGTTTGCTCGGGTTCCCCCCACAGTGAAACACCATTCATATATCTCTCAAGCTACTCATCTACTGATCAATGTCCCACCATCTCATCTTTGAGGGAATATGACTCTGTTTGCTCGGGTTCCCCCCACAGTGAATCATCATTCATATATCTCTCAAGCCAATCATCTACTGTTCAATGTCCAACCATCTCATCTTTGAGGGAATATCACCCTGTTTGCTCGGGTTCCCTTCACAGTGAAACACCATTCATATTTCTCTCAAGCTGATCATCAACTGATCAATGTCCCACCATCTCATCTTCGAGGGAATATTACCCTGTTTGCTTGGGTTCCCCCCACAGTGAAACACCATTCATATATCTCTCAAGCTGATCATCTACTGATCAATGTTCCACCATCTCATCTTTGAGGGAATATTACCCTGTTTGCTTGGGTTCCCTCCACAGTGAAACACCATTCATATATCTCTCAAGCTGATCATCAACTGATCAATGTCCCATCATCTCATCTTTGAGGAAATATTACACTGTTTGCTCGGGTTTCCCCCACAGTGAAACACCATTCATATATCTCTCAAGCTACTCATCAACTGATCAATATCTCACCATCTCATCTTTGAGGGAATATTACCCTGTTTGCTCGGGTTCCCCTCACAGTGAAACACCATTCATATATCTCTTAAGCTACTCATCAACTGATCAATGTCCCACCATCTCATCTTTGAGGGAATATTACCCTGTTTGCTCGGGTTCCCCCCACAGTGAAACACCATTCATTAATCTCTCGAGCTGATCATCTACTGATCAATGTCCCACCGTCTCATCTTCGAGGGAATATCACCCTGTTTGCTCGGGTTCCCCCCACAGTGAAACACCATTCATTAATCTCTCAAGCTGATCATCAACTGATCAATGTCCCACCATCTCATCTTTGAGGGAATTTTACCCTGTTTGCTCGGGTTCCCCCCACAGTGAAACACCATTCATATTCCTCTCGAGCTGATCATCTACTGATCAATGTCCCACCGTCTCATCTTTGAGGGAATATTACCCCGTTTGCTTGGGTTCCCCCCACGGTGAAACACCATTCATATATCTCTCAAGCTACTCATCTACTGATCAATGTCCCACCGTCTCATCTTTGAGGGAATATCACCCTGTTTGCTCGGGTTCCCCCCACAGTGAAACACTATTCATATATCTCTCAAGCTGATCATCAACTGATCAATGTCCCACCATCTCATCTTTGAGGGAATATTACCCTGTTTGCTTGGGTTCCCCCCACAGTGAAACACCATTCATATATCTTTCAAGCTACTCATCAACTGATCAATGTCCCACCGTCTCATCTTTGAAGGAATATTACCCTGTTTGCTTGGGTTCCCCCCACAGTGAAACACCATTAATATATTCCTTAAGCTACTCATCAACTGATCAATGTCCCACCATCTCATCTTTGAGGGAATATTACCCTGTTTGCTCGGGTTTCCCCCACAGTGAAACACCATTCATATATCTCTCAAGCAACTCATCGACTGATCAATGTCCCACCGTCTCATCTTTGAGGGAATATTTTCCTGTTTGCTCGGGTTCCCCCCACAGTGAACCACCATTCATTTATCTCTCAAGCTTCTCATCTACTGATCAATGTCCCACCATCTCATCTTTGAGGGAATATTACCGTGTTTGCTCAGGTTCCCCCCACAGTGAAACACCATACATATATCTCTCAAGCTACTCATCTACTGATCAATGTCCCACCGTCTCATCTCTGAGGGAATATTTTCCTGTTTGCTCGGGTTCCCCCCACAGTGAAACACCATTCATATATCTCTCAAGCTACTCATCTACTGATCAATGTCCCACCGTCTCATCTTTGAGGGAATATTACCCTGTTTGCTTGGGTTCCCTTCACAGTGAAACATCATTCATATATCTCTCAAGCTACTCATCTACTGATCAATGTCCCACCATCTCATCTTTGAGGCAATATTACCCTGTTTGCTTGGGTTTCCCCCCACAGTGAAACACCATTCATATATCTCTCAAGCTACTCATCTACTGATCAATGTCCCACCATCTCATCTTTGAGGGAATATTACCCTGTTTGCTCGGGATCCCCCCACAGTGAAACACCATTCATATATCTCTCAAGCTAATCATCTACTGATCAATGTCCCACCGTCTCATCTTTGAGGGAATATTACCCTGTTTGCTCGGGTTCCCCCCACAGTGGAACATCATTCATATATCTCTCAAGCCAATCACCTACTGATCAATGTCCCACCATCTCATCTTTGAAGGAATATCACCCTGTTTGCTCGGGTTCCCTTCACAGTGAAACACCATTCATATATCTCTCAAGCTACTCATCTACTGATCAATGTCTCACCATCTCATCTTTGAGGGAATATTACCCTGTTTGCTCGGGTTCCCCCCACAGTGAATCACCATTCATATATCTCTCAAGCTACTCATCTACTGATCAATGTCCCACCATCTCATCTTTGAGGGAATATTACCCTGTTTGCTCGGGTTCCCCCCTCAGTGAAACATCATTCATATATCTCTCAAGCCAATCATCTACTGTTCAATGTCCCACCATCTCATCTTTGAGGGAATATCACCCTGTTTGCTCGGGTTCCCTTCACAGTGAAACACCATTCATATATCTCTCAAGCTACTCATCTACTGATCAATGTCCCACCATCTCATCTTTGGGGGAATATTACCCTGTTTGCTCGGGTTCCCCCCACAGTGAAACACCATTCATATATCTCTCAAGCTAATCATCTACTGATCAATGTCCCACCGTCTCATCTTTGAGGGAATATTATCCTGTTTGCTCGGGTTCCCCCCACAGTGGAACATCATTCATATATCTCTCAAGCCAATCATCTACTGATCAATGTCCCACGATCTCATCTTCGAGGAAATATTACCCTGTTTGCTCGGGTTCCCCCCACAGTGAAACACCATCCATATATCTCTCAAGCTACTCATCTACTGATCAATGTCCCACCATCCCATCTTTGAGGGAATATTACCCTGTTTGCTCGGGTTCCCCCCACAGTGAAACACCATTCATATATCTCTCAAGCTACTCATTTACTGATCAATGTCCCACCATCTCATCTTTGAGGGAATATTACCCTGTTTGCTCGGGTTCCCCCCAAAGTGGAACATCTCTCATATATCTCTCAAGCCAATCATCTACTGATCAATGTCCCACCATCTCATCTTTGAGGGAATATCACCCTGTTTGCTCGGGTTCCCTTCACAGTGGAACACCATTCATATATCTCTCAAGCTACTCATCTACTGATCAATGTCCCACCAGCTCATCTTTGAGGGAATATTACCCTGTTTGCTTGGGTTCCCTTCACAGTGAAACACCATTCATATATCTCTCAAGCTACTCATCAACTGATCAATGTCCCACCATCTTATCTTCAAGGGAATATTACCCTGTTTGCTTGGGTTTCCCCCCACAGTGAAACACCATTCATATATCTCTCAAGCTACTCATCTACTGATCAATGTAACACCATCTCATCTTTGAGGGAATATCACCCTGTTTGCTCCTGTTCCCTTCACAGTGAAACAACATTCATATATCTCTCAAGCTACTCATCTACTGATCAATATCCCACCATCTTATCTTTGAGGGAATATTACCCTGTTTGCTTGGGTTCCCCCCACAGTGAAACACCATTCATATATCTCTCAAGCTACTCATCTACTGATCAATGTCCCACCATCTCATCTTTGAGGGAATATTACCCTGTTTGCTCGGGTTCCCCCCACAGTGAAACACCATTCATATTTCTCTCAAGCTACTCATCAACTGATCAATGTCCCACCGTCTCATCTTCGAGGGAATATTACCCTGTTTGCTCGGGTTCCCCCCACAGTGAAACACCAATCATTAATCTCTCAAGCTGATCATCAACTGATCAATGTCCAACCATCTCTTCTTTGAGGGAATATTACCCTGTTTGCTCGGGTTCCCCCCACAGTGAAACACCATTCATATTCCTCTCAAGCTGATCATCTACTGATCAATGTCCCACCGTCTCATCTTTGAGGGAATATTACCCTGTTTGCTTGGGTTCCCCCCACAGTGAAACACCATTCATATATCTCTCAAGCTACTCATCTACTGATCAATGTCCCACCGTCTCATCTTTGAGGGAATATCACCCTGTTTTCTTGGGTTCCCCCCACAGTGAAACACCATTCATATATCTCTCAAGCTGATCATCAACTGATCAATGTCCCACCATCTCATCTTTGAGGGAATATTACCCTGTTTGTTTGGGTTCCCCCCACAGTGAAACACCATTCATATATCTCTCAAGCTACTCATCAACTGATCAATGTCCCACCGTCTCATCTTTGAGGGAATATTACCCTGTTTGCTTGGGTTCCCCCCACAGTGAAACACCATTCATATATTCCTTGAGCTACTCATCAACTGATCAATGTCCCACCATCTCATCCTTGAGGGAATATTACCCTGTTTGCTTGGGTTCCCCCCACAGTGAAACACCATTAATATATCTCTCAAGCTACTCATCTACTGATCAATGTCCCACCGTCTCATCTTTGAGGGAATATTTTCCTGTTTGCTCGGGTTCCCCCCACAGTGAAACACCATTCATTTATCTCTCAAGCTTCTCATCTACTGATCAATGTCCCACCTCCTCATCTTTGAGGGAATATTACCCTGTTTGCTCGGGTTCCCCCCACAGTGAAACACCATTCATATATCTCTCAAGCTACTCATCTACTGATCAATGTCCCACCGTCTCATCTCTGAGGGAATATTACCCTGTTTGCTCGGGTTCCCCCCACAGTGAAACATCATTCATATATCTCTCAAGCTACTCATCTACTGATCAATGTCCCACCGTCTCATCTTTGAGGGAATATTACCCTGTTTGCTTGGGTTCCCTTCACAGTGGAACATCATTCATATATCTCTCAAGCTACTCATCTACTGATCAATGTCTCACCATCTCATCTTTGAGGGAATATTACCCTGTTTGCTTGGGTTCCCCCCACAGTGAAACACCATTCATATATCTCTCAAGCTACTCATCTACTGATCAATGTCCCACCGTCTCATCTTTGAGGGAATATTTTCCTGTTTGCTCGGGTTCCCCCCACAGTGAAACACCATTCATATATCTCTCAAGCTACTCATCTACTGATCAATGTCCCACCGTCTCATCTTTGAGGGAATATTACCCTGTTTGCTCGGATTCCCCCCACAGTGAAACACCATTGATATATCTCCCAAGCTACTCATCCACTGATCAATGTCCCACCGTCTCATCTTTTAGGGAATATTACCCTGTTTGCTCGGATTCCCCCCACAGTGAAACACCATTCATATATCTCTCAAGCCACTCATCTACTGATCAATGTCCCACCATCTCATCGTTGAGGGAATATTTCCCTGTTTGCTCGGGTTCCACCCACAGTGAAACACCATTCATATATCTCTCAAGCTGATCATCAACTGATCAATGTCCCACCGTCTCATCTTTGAGGGAATATTACCCTGTTTGCTCGGGTTCCCCTCACAGTGAAACACCATTCATATATCTCTCAAGCTATTCATCTACTGATCAATGTCCCACCGTCTCATCTTTGAGGGAATATTACCCTGTTTGCTCATGTTCCCCCCACAGTGAAACACCATTCATATATCTCTCAAGCTACTCATCCACTGATCAATGTCCCACCGTCTCATCTTTGAGGAAATATTACCCTGTTTGCTCGGGTTCCCCTCACAGTGAAACTCCATTCATTTATCTCTCAAGCTACTCATCTACTGATCAATGTCCCACCATCTCATCTTTGGGGGAATATTACCCTGTTTGCTCGGGTTCCCCCACAGTGAAACACCATTCATTCATCTCTCAAGTTACTCATCTACTGATCAATGTCCCACCATCTCATCGTTGAGGGAATATTACCCTGTTTGCTCGGGTTCCCCCCACAGTGAAACACCATTCATATATCTCTCAAGCTGATCATCAACTGATCAATGTCCCACCATCTCATCTTTGAGGGAATATTACCCTGTTTGCTCGGGTTCCCCCACAGTGAAACACCATTCATTTATCTCTCAAGTTACTCATCTACTGTTCAATGTCCCACCATCTCATCTTTGAGGGAATATTACCCTGTTTACTCGGGTTCCCCCCACAGTGAAACACCATTCATATATCTCTCAAGCTACTCATCTACTGATCAATGTCCCACCATCTCATCTTTGAGGGAATATTACCCTGTTTGCTCGGGTTCCCACCACAGTGAAACACCATTCATATATCTCTCAAGCTGATCATCTACTGATCAATGTCCCACCGTCTCATCGTTGAGGATATATTACCCTGTTTGCTCGGGTTCCCCTCACAGTGAAACACCATTCATATATCTCTCAAGCTGATCATCAACTGATCAATGTCCCACCATATCATCTTTGAGGCAATATTACCCTGTTCGCTCGGGTTCCCCTCACAGTGAAACACCATTCATTTATCTCTCAAGCTACTCATCTACTGATCAATGTCCCACCATCTCATCTTTGGGGGAATATTACCCTGTTTACTCGGGTTCCCCCCCACAGTGAAACACCAATCATATATCTCTCAAGCTACTCATCTACTGATCAATGTCCCACCATCTCATCTTTGAGGGAATATTACCCTGTTTGCTCGGGTTCCCCCCACAGTGAAACACCATTCATATATCTCTCAAGCTGATCATCAACTGATCAATGTCCCACCGTCTCATCTTTGAGGGAATATTACCCTGTTTGCTTGGGTTCCCCCCACAGTGAAACACCATTCATATATCTCTCAAGCTACTCATCTTCTGATCAATGTCCCACCATCTCATCTTTGAGGGAATATTACCCTGTTTGCTCGGGTTCCCTCCACAGTGAAACACCATTCATATATCTCTCAAGCTGATCATCAACTGATCAATGTCCCACCGTCTCATCTTTGAGGGAATATTACCCTGTTTGCTCGGGTTCCCTCCACAGTGAAACACCATTCATATATCTCTCAAGCTGATCGTCAACTGATCAATGTCCCACCGTCTCATCTTTGAGGGAATATTACCCTGTTTGCTTGGGTTCCCTTCACAGTAAAAGACCATTCATATATCTCTCAAGCTGATCATCAACTGATCAATGTCCCACCGTCTCATCTTTGAGGGAATATTACCCTGTTTGCTTGGGTTCCCCCCACAGTGAAACACCATTCATATATCTCTCAAGCTACTCATCTACTGATCAATGTCCCACCATCTCATCTTTGAGGGAATATTACCATGTTTGCTCGGGTTTCCTCCACAGTGAAACACCATTCATATATATCTCAAGCTGATCATCAACTGATCAATGTCCCACAGTCTCATCTTTGAGGAAATATTACCCTGTTTGCTTGGGTTCCCCCCACAGTGAAACACCATTCATTTATCTCTCAAGCTACTCATCCACTGATCAATGTCCCACCATCTCATCTTTGAGGGAATATTACACTGTTTGCTCGGGTTTCCTCCACAGTGAAGCACCATTCATATATCTCTCAAGCTGATCATCAACTGATCAATGTCCCACCGTCTCATCTTTGAGGGAATATTACCCTGTTTGCTCGGGTTCCCTCCACAGTGAAACACCATTCATATATCTCTCAAGCTGATCATCAACTTATCAATGTCCCACCGTCTCATATTCGAGGGAATATTACCCTGTTTGCTCGGGTTCCCCCCACAGTGAAACACCATTCATTAATCTCTCAAGCTGATCATCAACTGATCAATGTCCCACCGTCTCATCTTTGAGGGAATATTACCCTGTTTGCTCGGGTTCCCTCCACAGTGAAACACCATTTATATATCTCTCAAGCTGATCATCAACTGATCAATGTCCCACCGTCTCATCTTTGAGGGAATAATACCCTGTTTGCTCGGGTTCCCCCCACAGTGAAACACCATTCATATATCTCTCAAGCTACTCATCCACTGATCAATGTCCCACCATCTCATCTTTGAGGGAATATTACCCTGTTTGCTCGTGTTCCCCCCACAGTGAAACACCATTCATATATTTCTCAAGCTACTCATACACTGATCAATGTCCCACCATCTCATCTTTGAGGGAATATTACCCTGTTTGCTCGGGTTCCCCCCACAGTGAAACACCATTCATATATCTCTCAAGCCACTCATCAATTGATCAATGTCCCACCATCTCATCTTTGATTGAATATCACCCTGTTTGCTTGGGTTCCCCCCACAGTGAAACACCATTCATATATCTCTCGAGCTACTCATCTACTGATCAATGTCCCACCGTCTCATCTTTGAGGGAATATTACCCTGTTTTCTCGGGTTTCCCCCACAGTGAAACACCATTCATATATCTCTCAAGCTACTCATCAACTGATCAATGTCCCACCATCTCATCTTTGAGGGAATATCACCCTGTTTGCTTGGGTTCCCCCCACAGTGAAACACCATTCATATATCTCTCAAGCTACTCATCTACTGATCAATGTCCCACCATCTCATCTTTGAGGGAATATTACCCTGTTTCCTCGGATTTCCCCCACAGTGAAACACCATTCATATATCTCTCAAGCTAATCATCTACTGATCAATGTCCCACCATCTCATCTTTGAGGGAATATCACCCTGTTTTCTCGGGTTCCCTCCACAGTGAAACACCATTCATATATCTCTCAAGCTACTCATCTAGTGATCAATGTCTCACCATCTCATCTTTGAGGGAATATTACCCTGTTTGCTCGGATTCCCCCCACAGTGAAACACCATTCATATATCTCTCAAGCTGATCATCAACTGATCAATGTCCCACCATCTCATCCTCGAGGGAATATTACCCTGTTTGCTTGGGTTCCCTCCACAGTGAAACACCATTCATTCATATCTCAAGCTACTCATCCACTGATCAATGTCCCACCGTCTCATCTTTGAGGGAATATTACTCTGTTCGCTCGGGTTCCCCCCACAGTGAAACACCATTCATATATCTCTCAAGCTGATCATCAACTGATCAATGTCCCACCATCTCATCTCTGAGGGAATATTACCCTATTTGCTTGGGTTCACTCCACGGTGAAACACCATTCATATATCTCTCAAGCTACTCATCTACTGATCAATGTCCCACCATCTCATCTTTGAGGGAATATTACCCTGTTTGCTCGGGTTCCCACCACAGTGAAACACCATTCATATATCTCTCAAGCTGATCATCAACTGATCAATGTCCCACCATCTCATCTTTGAGGGAATATTACCCGGTTTGCTTGGGTCCCCCCCACAGTGAAACACCATTCATATATCTCTCAAGCTACTCATCTACTGATCAATGTCCCACCATCTCATCTTTGGGAGAATATTACCCTGTTTGCTTGGGTTCCCTCCACAGTGAAACACCATTCATATATCTCTCAAGCTACTCATCTACTGATCAATGTCCCACCATCTCATCTTTGAGGGGATATTACCCTGTTTGCTTGGGTTCCCTCCACAGTGAAACACCATTCATATATCTCTCAAGCTGATCATCAACTGATCAATGTCCCACCATCTCATCTTTGAGGGAATATTACCCTGTTTGCTCGGGTTCCCCCCACAGTGAAACACCATTCATATATCTCTCAAGCTACTCATCAACTGATCAATGTCCCACCATCTCATCTTTGAGGGAATATTACCCTGTTTGCTCGGGTTCCCCCCACAGTGAAACACCATTCATATTTCTCTCAAGCTACTCATCTACTGATCAATGTCCCACCATCTCATCTTTGAGGAAATATTACCCTGTTTGCTCGGGTTCCCCCCACGGTGAAACACCATTCATATTTCTCTCAAGCTACTCATCTACTGATCAATGTTCCACCATCTCATCTTTGAGGGAATATTACCCTGTTTGCTTGGGTTCCCTCCACAGTGAAACACCATTCATATTTCTCTCAAGCTGATCATCTACTTATCAATGTCCCACCATCTCATCTTTGAGGGAATATTACCCTGTTTGCTTGGGTTACCCTCACAGTGAAACACCATTCATATTTCTCTCAAGCTACTCATCTACTGATCTATGTCCCACCATCTCATCTTTGAGGGAATATTACCCTGTTTGCTCGGGTTCCCCTCACAGTGAAACACCATTCATATTTCTCTCAAGCTGATCATCTACTTATCAATGTCCCACCATCTCATCTTCGAGGAAATATTACCCTGTTTGCTTGGGTTTCCCCCCACAGTGAAAAACCGTTCATATTTCTCTCAAGCTACTCATCTACTGATCAATGTCCCACCATCTCATCTTTGAGGGAATATGACCCTGTTTGCTCAGGTTTCCCCACAGTGAAACACCATTCATATTTCTCTCATGCTGATCATCTACTTATCAATGTCCCACCATCTCATCTTTGAGGGAATATTACCCTGTTTGCTTGGGTTCCCCTCACAGTGAAACACCATTCATATATCTCTCAAGCTACTCATCTACTGATCAATGTCCCACCATCTCATCTTTGAGGGAATATTACCCTGTTTGTTCGGGTTCCCCCCACAGTGAAACACCATTCATATATCTCTCAAGCTGATCATCAACTGATCAATGTCCCATTATCTCATCTTTGAGGGAATATTACCCTGTTTGCTCGGGTTCTCCTCACAGTGAAAAACCATTCATATATCTCTCAAGCTAATCATCTACTGATCAATGTCCCACCATCTCATCTTTGAGGGAATATTACCCTGTTTGCTCGGGTTACCCCACAGTGGAACACCATTCATATATCTCTCAAGCTACTCATCTACTTATCAATGTCTCACAGTCTCATATCTGAAGGGAATATTACCCTGTTTGCTCGGGTTCCCTCCACAGTGAAACACCATTCATATATCTCTCAAGCTACTCATCTACTGATCAATGTCCCACCGTCTCATCTTTGAGGGAATATTACCCTGTTTGCTCGGGTTCCCCCCACAGTGAAACATCATTCATATATCTCTCAAGCTAATCATCTACTGATCAATATCTCACCATCTCATCTTTGAGGGAATATTACCCTGTTTGCTTGGGTTCCCTCCACAGTGAAACACCATTCATTAATCTCTCAAGCTACTCATCTACTGATCAATGTCCCACCATCTCATCTTTGAGGGAATATTACCCTGTTTGCTCGGGTTCCCTCCACAGTGAAACATCATTCATATATCTCTCAAGCTGATCATCAACTGATCAATGTCCCACCATCTCATCTTTGAGGGAATATTACCCTGTTTGCTCGGGTTCCCCCCACAGTGAAACATCATTCATATATCTCTCAAGCTAATCATCTACTGATCAATATCTCACCATCTCATCTCTGAGGGAATATTACCCTGTTTGCTTGGGTTCCCTCCACAGTGAAACACCATTCATTATTCTCTCAAGCTACTCATCTACTGATCAATGTCCCACCATCTCATCTTTGAGGGAATATTACCCTGTTTGCTTTGGTTCCCCTCACAGTGAAACACCATTCATATATCTCTCAAGCTGATCATCAACTGATCAATGTCCCACCATCTCATCTTCGAGGGAATATTACACTGTTTGCTCTGGATCCCCCCACAGTGAAACACCATTCACTAATCTCTCAAGCTACTCATCTACTGATCAATGTCCCACTGTCTCATCTTTTCGGGAATATTAATCTGTTTGCTCGGGTTCCCCCCACAGTGAAACACCATTCATATATCTCTCAAGCTACTCATCTACTGATCAATGTTCCACCGTATCATCTTTGAGGAAATATTACCCTGTTTGCTTGGGTTCCCTTCACAGTGAAACATCATTCATATATCTCTCAAGCTACTCATCTACTGATCAATGTCCCACCATCTCATCTTTGAAGGAATATTACCCTGTTTGCTTGGGTTTCCCCCCACAGTGAAACACCATTCATATATCTCTCAAGCTACTCATCTACTGATCAATGTCCCACCATCTCATCTTTGAGGGAATATTACCCTGTTTGCTCGGGATCCCCCCACAGTGAAACACCATTCATATATCTCTCAAGCTAATCATCTACTGATCAATGTCCCACCGTCTCATCTTTGAGGGAATATTACCCTGTTTGCTCGGGTTCCCCCCACAGTGGAACATCATTCATATATCTCTCAAGCCAATCACCTACTGATCAATGTCCCACCATCTCATCTTTGAAGGAATATCACCCTGTTTGCTCGGGTTCCCTCCAAAGTGAAACACCATTCATATATCTCTCAAGCTACTCATCTACTGATCATTGTCTCACCATCTCATCTTTGAGGGAATATTACCCTGTTTGCTCGGGTTCCCCCCACAGTGAAACACCATTCATATATCTCTCAAGCTACTCATCTACTGATCAATGTCCCACCATCTCATCTTTGATGGAATATTACCCTGTTTGCTCGGGTTCCCCCCTCAGTGAAACATCATTCATATATCTCTCAAGCCAATCATCTACTGTTCAATGTCCCACCATCTCATCTTTGAGGGAATATCACCCTGTTTGCTCGGGTTCCCTTCACAGTGAAACACCATTCATATATCTCTCAAGCTACTCATCTACTGATCAATGTCCCACCATCTCATCTTTGGGGGAATATTACCCTGTTTGCTCGGGTTCCCCCCACAGTGAAACACCATTCATATATCTCTCAAGCTAATCATCTACTGATCAATGTCCCACCGTCTCATCTTTGAGGGAATATTACCCTGTTTGCTCGGGTTCCCCCCACAGTGAAACATCATTCATATATCTCTCAAGCCAATCATCTACTGATCAATGTCCCACCATCTCATCTTTGAGGAAATATTACCCTGTTTGCTCGGGTTCCCCCCACAGTGAAACACCATCCATATATCTCTCAAGCTACTCATCTACTGATCAATGTCCCACCATCTCATCTTTGAGGGAATATTACCCTGTTTGCTCGGGTTCCCCCCACAGTGAAACACCATTCATATATCTCTCAAGCTACTCATTTACTGATCAATGTCCCACCATCTCATCTTTGAGGGAATATTACCCTGTTTGCTCGGGTTCCCCCCAAAGTGGAACATCTTTCATATATCTCTCAAGCCAATCATCTACTGATCAATGTCCCACCATCTCATCTTTGAGGGAATATCACCCTGTTTGCTCGGGTTCCCTTCACAGTGGAACACCATTCATATATCTCTCAAGCTACTCATCTACTGATCAATGTCCCACCATCTCATCTTTGAGGGAATATTACCCTGTTTGCTTGGGTTCCCTTCACAGTGAAACACCATTCATATATCTCTCAAGCTACTCATCAACTGATCAATGTCCCACCATCTTATCTTCAAGGGAATATTACCCTGTTTGCTTGGGTTCCCCCCACAGTGAAACACCATTCATATATCTCTCAAGCTACTCATCTACTGATCAATGTAACACCATCTCATCTTTGAGGGAATATCACCCTGTTTGCTCGGGTTCCCTTCACAGTGAAACACCATTCATATATCTCTCAAGCTACTAATCTACTGATCAATATCCCACCATCTTATCTTTGAGGGAATATTACCCTGTTTGCTTGGGTTCCCCCCACAGTGAAACACCATTCATATATCTCTCAAGCTACTCATCTACTGATCAATGTCCCACCATCTCATCTTTGAGGGAATATTACCCTGTTTGCTCGGGTTCCCCCCACAGTGAAACACCATTCATATTTCTCTCAAGCTACTCATCAACTGATCAATGTCCCACCGTCTCATCTTCGAGGGAATATTACCCTGTTTGCTCGGGTTCCCCCCACAGTGAAACACCATTAATTAATCTCTCAAGCTGATCATCAACTGATCAATGTCCCACCATCTCATCTTTGAGGGAATATTACCCTGTTTGATCGGGTTCCCCCCACAGTGAAACACCATTCATATTCCTCTCAAGCTGATCATCTACTGATCAATGTCCCACCGTCTCATCTTTGAGGGAATATTACCCTGTTTGCTTGGGTTCCCCCCACAGTGAAACATCATTCATATATCTCTCAAGCTACTCATCTACTGATCAATGTCCTACCGTCTCATCTTTGAGGGAATATCACCCTGTTTTCTTGGGTTCCCCCCACAGTGAAACACCATTCATATATCTCTCAAGCTGATCATCAACTGATCAATGTCCCACCATCTCATCTTTGAGGGAATATTACCCTGTTTGTTTGGGTTCCCCCCACAGTGAAACACCATTCATATATCTCTCAAGCTACTCATCAACTGATCAATGTCCCACCGTCTCATCTTTGAGGGAATATTACCCTGTTTGCTTGGGTTCCCCCCACAGTGAAACACCATTCATATATTCCTTAAGCTACTCATCAACTGATCAATGTCCCACCATCTCATCTTTGAGGGAATATTACCCTGTTTGCTTGAGTTCCCCCCACAGTGAAACACCATTCATATATCTCTCAAGCTACTCATCTACTGATCAATGTCCCACCGTCTCATCTTTGAGGGAATATTTTCCTGTTTGCTCGGGTTCCCCCCACAGTGAAACACCATTCATTTATCTCTCAAGCTTCTCATCTACTGATCAATGTCCCACCATCTCATCTTTGAGGGAATATTACCCTGTTTGCTCGGGTTCCCCCCACAGTGAAACACCATTCATATATCTCTCAAGCTACTCATCTACTGATCAATGTCCCACCGTCTCATCTCTGAGGGAATATTACCCTGTTTGCTCGGGTTCCCCCCACAGTGAAACACCATTCATATATCTCTCAAGCTACTCATCTACCGATCAATGTCCCACCATCTCATCTTTGAGGGAATATCACCCTGTTTACTCGGGTTCCCTCCACAGTGGAACATCATTCATATATCTCTCAAGCTACTCATCTACTGATCAATGTCCCACCATCTCATCTTTGAGGGAATATTACCCTGTTTGCTCGGGTTCCCCCCACAGTGAAACACCATTCATATATCTCTCAAGCTACTCATCTACTGATCAATGTCCCACCGTCTCATCTTTGAGGGAATATTTTCCTGTTTGCTCGGGTTCCCCCCACAGTGAAACACCATTCATATATCTCTCAAGCTACTCATCTACTGATCAATGTCCCACCGTCTCATCTTTGAGGGAATATTACCCTGTTTGCTCGGATTCCCCCCACAGTGAAACACCATTGATATATCTCTCAAGCTACTCATCCACTGATCAATGTCCCACCGTCTCATCTTTGAGGGAATATTACCCTGTTTGCTCGGGTTCCCCCCACAGTGAAACACCATTCATATATCTCTCAAGCCACTCATCTACTGATCAATGTCCCACCATCTCATCGTTGAGGGAATATTTCCCTGTTTGCTCGGGTTCCCCCCACAGTGAAACACCATTCATATATCTCTCAAGCTGATCATCAACTGATCAATGTCCCACCGTCTCATCTTTGAGGGAATATTACCCTGTTTGCTCGGGTTCCCCTCACAGTGAAACACCATTCATATATCTCTCAAGCTATTCATCTACTGATCAATGTCCCACCGTCTCATCTTTGAGGGAATATTACCCTGTTTGCTCATGTTCCCCCCACAGTGAAACACCATTCATATATCTCTCAAGCTACTCATCCACTGATCAATGTCCCACCGTCTCATCTTTGAGGAAATATTACCCTGTTTGCTCGGGTTCCCCTCACAGTGAAACTCCATTCATTTATCTCTCAAGCTACTCATCTACTGATCAATGTCCCACCATCTCATCTTTGGGGGAATATTACCCTGTTTGCTCGGGTTCCCCCACAGTGAAACACCATTCATTCATCTCTCAAGTTACTCATCTACTGATCAATGTCCCACCATCTCATCGTTGAGGGAATATTACCCTGTTCGCTCGGGTTCCCCCCACAATGAAACACCATTCATATATCTCTCAAGCTGATCATCAACTGATCAATGTCCCACCATCTCATCTTTGAGGGAATATTACCCTGTTTGCTCGGGTTCCCCCACAGTGAAACACCATTCATTTATCTCTCAAGTTACTCATCTACTGTTCAATGTCCCACCATCTCATCTTTGAGGGAATATGACCCTGTTTACTCGGGTTTCCCCCCACAGTGAAACACCATTCATATATCTCTCAAGCTACTCATCTACTGATCAATGTCCCACCATCTCATCTTTGAGGGAATATTACCCTGTTTGCTCGGGTTCCCACCACAGTGAAACACCATTCATATATCTCTCGAGCTGATCATCTACTGATCAATGTCCCACCGTCTCATCGTTGAGGATATATTACCCTGTTTGCTCGGGTTCCCCTCACAGTGAAACACCATTCATATATCTCTCAAGCTGATCATCAACTGATCAATGTCCCACCATATCATCTTTGAGGCAATATTACCCTGTTTGCTCGGGTTCCCCTCACAGTGAAACACCATTCATTTATCTCTAAAGCTACTCATCTACTGATCAATGTCCCACCATCTCATCTTTGGGGGAATATTACCCTGTTTACTCGGGTTTCCCCCCACAGTGAAACACCAATCATATATCTCTCAAGCTACTCATCTACTGATCAATGTCCCACCATCTCATCTCTAAGGGAATATTACCCCGTTTGCTCGGGTTCCCCCCACAGTGAAACACCATTCATATATCTCTCGAGCTGATCATCAACTGATCAATGTCCCACCGTCTCATCTTTGAGGGAATATTACCCTGTTTGCTTGGGTTCCCCCCACAGTGAAACACCATTCATATATCTCTCAAGCTACTCATCTTCTGATCAATGTCCCACCATCTCATCTTTGAGGGAATATTACCCTGTTTGCTCGGGTTCCCTCCACAGTGAAACACCATTCATATATCTCTCAAGCTGATCATCAACTGATCAATGTCCCACCGTCTCATCTTTGAGGGAATATTACCCTGTTTGCTCGGGTTCCCTCCACAGTGAAACACCATTCATATATCTCTCAAGCTGATCGTCAACTGATCAATGTCCCACCGTCTCATCTTTGAGGGAATATTACCCTGTTTGCTTGGGTTACCTTCACAGTAAAACACCATTCATATATCTCTCAAGCTGATCATCAACTGATCAATGTCCCACCGTCTCATCTTTGAGGGAATATTACCCTGTTTGCTTGGGTTCCCCCCACAGTGAAACACCATTCATATATCTCTCAAGCTACTCATCTACTGATCAATGTCCCACCATCTCATCTTTGAGGGAATATTACCCTGTTTGCTCGGGTTCCCACCACAGTGAAACACCATTCATATATCTCTCAAGCTACTCATCTACTGATCAATGTCCCACCATCTCATCTTTGAGGGAATATTACCCTGTTTGTTCGGGTTCCCCCCACAGTGAAACACCATTCATATATCTCTCAAGCTGATCATCAACTGATCAATGTCTCATTATCTCATCTTTGAGGGAATATTACCCTGTTTGCTCGGGTTCTCCTCACATTGAAAAACCATTCATATATCTCTCAAGCTAATCATCTACTGATCAATGTCCCACCATCTCATCTTTGAGGGAATATTACCCTGTTTGCTCGGGTTACCCCACAGTGGAACACCATTCATATATCTCTCAAACTACTCATCTACTTATCAATGTCTCACAGTCTCATCTCTGAAGGGAATATTACCCTGTTTGCTCGGGTTCCCTCCACAGTGAAACACCATTCATATATCTCTCAAGCTACTCATCTACTGATCAATGTCCCACCGTCTCATCTTTGAGGGAATATTACCCTGTTTGCTCGGGTTCCCCCCACAGTGAAACATCATGCATATATCTCTCAAGCTAATCATCTACTGATCAATATCTCACCATCTCATCTTTGAGGGAATATTACCCTGTTTGCTTGGGTTCCCTCCACAGTGAAACACCATTCATTAATCTCTCAAGCTACTCATCTACTGATCAATGTCCCACCATCTCATCTTTGAGGGAATATTACCATGTTTGCTCGGGTTCCCTCCACAGTGAAACACCATTCATATGTCTCTCAAGCTGATCATCAACTGATCAATGTCCCACCATCTCATCTTTGAGGGAATATTACCCTGTTTGCTCGGGTTCCCCCCACAGTGAAACATCATTCATATATCTCTCAAGCTAATCATCTACTGATCAATATCTCACCATCTCATCTTTGAGGGAATATTACCCTGTTTGCTTGGGTTCCCTCCACAGTGAAACACCATTCAATAATCTCTCAAGCTACTCATCTACTGATCAATGTCCCACCATCTCATCTTTGAGGGAATATTACCCTGTTTGCTTTGGTTCCCCTCACAGTGAAACACCATTCATATATCTCTCAAGCTGATCATCAACTGATCAATGTCCCAACATCTCATCTTCGAGGGAATATTACCCTGTTTGCTCTGGATCCCCCCACAGTGAAACACCATTCACTAATCTCTCAAGCTACTCATCTACTGATCAATGTCCCACTGTCTCATCTTTTCGGGAATATTAATCTGTTTGCTCGGGTTCTCCTCACAGTGAAACACCATTCATATATCTCTCAAGCTACTCATCTACTGATCAATGTTTCACCATCTCATCTTTGAGGGATTATTACCCTGTATTCTCGGGTTCCCCTCACAGTGAAACACCATTCATATATCTCTCAAGCTACTCATCTAATGATCAATGTCCCACCTTCTCATCTTTGAGGGAATATTACCCTGTTTGCTCGGGTTCCCTCCACAGTGAAACACCATTCATATTCCTCTCAAGCTGATCATCTACTGATCAATGTCCCACCATCTCATCTTTGAGGGAATATTACCCTGTTTGCTCGGGTTCCCTCCAAGTGAAACCACATTCATATATCTCTCAAGCTGATCATCTACTGATCGATGTCCCACCATCTCATCTTTGAGGGAATATTACCCTGTTTGCTTGGGTTTCCCCCACAGTGAAACACCATTCATATATCTCTCAAGCTACTCATCTACTGATCAATGTCCCACCATCTCATCTTTGATGGAATATTACCCTGTTTGCTCGGGTTCCCTCCACAGTGAAACACCATTCATATATCTCTCAAGCTGATCATCAACTGATCAATGTCCCACCATCTCATCTTTGAGGGAATATTACCCTGTTTGCTCGGGTTCTCCTCACAGTGAAACACCATTCATATATCTCTCAAGCTACTCATCCTCTGATCAATGTCCCACCGTCTCATCTTTGAGGGAATATTATCCTGTTTGCTCGGGTTCCCTCCACAGTGAAACACCATTCATATTCCTCTCAAGCTGATCATCTACTGATCAATGTCCCACCATCTCATCTTTGAGGGAATATTACCCTGTTTGCTCGGGTTCCCTCCACAATGAAACACCATTCATATTCCTCTCAAGCTGATCATCTACTGATCAATGTCCCACCGTCTCATCTTTGAGGGAATATTACCCTGTTTGCTCGGGTTCTCTCCACAGTGAAACACCATTCATATATCTCTCGTGCTGATCATCAACTGATCAATGTCCCACCATCTCATCTTTGAGGGAATATTACCCTGTTTGCTCGGGTTCCCTCCACAGTGAAACACCATTCATATATCTCTCAAGCTACTCATCCACTGATCAATGTCCCACCATCTCATCTTTGAGGGAATATTACCCTGTTTGCTTGGGTTCCCCCCACAGTGAAACACCATTCATATATCTCTCAAGCCAATCATCTACTGATCAATGTCCCACCATCTCATCTTTGAGGGAATATCACCCTGTTTGCTCGGGTTCCCCCCACAGTGAAACACCATTCATATACCTCTCAAGCTGATCATCAACTGATCAATGTCCCACCATCTCATCTTTGGGGGAATATTACCCTGTTTGCTCGGGTTCCCTCCACAGTGAAACACTATTCATATATCTCTCAAGCCAATCATCTACTGATCAATGTCACACCATCTCATCTTTGAGGGAATATCACCCTGTTTGCTCGGGTTTTCTTCACAGTGAAACACCATTCATATATCTCTCGAGCTACTCATCTACTGATCAATGTCCCACCATCTCATCTTTGAGAGAATATTACCCTGTTTGCTCGGGTCCCCTCCACAGTGAAACACCATTCATATTCCTCTCAAGCTGATCATCAACTGATCAATGTCCCACCATCTCATCTTTGGGGGAATATTACCCTGTTTGCTCGGGTTCCCTCCACAGTGAAACACTATTCATATATCTCTCAAGCCAATCATCTACTGATCGATGTCCCACCATCTCATCTTTGAGGGAATATCACCCTGTTTGCTCGGGTTCCCTTCACAGTGAAACACCATTCATATATCTCTCGAGCTACTCATCTACTGATCAATGTCCCACCATCTCATCTTTGAGGGAATATTACCCTGTTTGCTCGGGTTCCCTTCACAGTGAAACACCATTCATATTCCTCTGAAGCTGATCATCTACTGATCAATGTCCCACCATCTCATCTTTGAGGGAATATTACCCTGTTTGCTCGGGTTCCCTCCACAGTGAAACACCATTCATATTCCTCTCAAGCTGATCATCTACTGATCAATGTCCCACCGTCTCATCTTTGAGGGAATATTACCCTGTTTGCTCGGGTTCCCCCCACAGTGAAACACCATTCATATATCTCTGAAGCCAATCATCTACTGATCAATGTCCCACCATCTCATCTTTGAGGGAATATTACCCTGTTTGCTTGGGTTCCCCCCACAGTGGAACACCATTCACATATCTCTCAAGCTGATCATCAACTGATCAATGTCCCACCATCTCATCTTTGAGGGAATATTACCCTGTTTGCTCGGGTTCCCCTCACAGTGAAACACCATTCATATATCTCTCAAGCTACTCATCCACTGATCAATGTCCCACCGTCTCATCTTTGAGGGAATATTACCCTGTTTGCTCGGGTTTCCTCCACAGTGAAACACCATTCATATTCCTCTCAAGCTGATCATCTACTGATCAATGTCCCACCATCTCATCTTTGAGGGAATATTACCCTGTTTGCTTGGGTTCCCTCCACAGTGAAACACCATTCATATATCTCTCAAGCTGATCATCAACTGATCAATGTCCCAGCATCTCATCTTTGAGGGAATATTACCCTGTTTACTCGGGTTCCCCCCGTAGTGAAACACCATTCATATATTTCTCAAGCTACTCATCCACTGATCAATGTCCCACCATCTCATCTTTGAGGGAATATTACCCTGTTTACTCGGGTTCCCCCCACAGTGAAACACCATTCATATATCTCTCAAGCTACTCATCTACTGATCAATGTCCCACCATCTCATCGTTGAGGGAATATTACCCTGTTTGCTCGGGTTCCCCCCACAGTGAAACACCATTCATATATCTCTCAAGCTGATCATCAACTGATCAATGTCCCACCCTCTCATCTTTGAGGGAATATTACCCTGTTTGCTTGGGTTCCCCTCACAGTGAAACACCATTCATATATCTCTCAAGCTACTCATCAACTGATCAATGTCCCACCATCTCATCTTTGAGGGAATATTACCCTGTTTGCTCGGGTTCCCCTCACAGTGAAACACCATTCATTTATCTCTCAAGCTACTCATCTACTGATCAATGTCCCACCATCTCATCTTTGAGGGAATATTACCCTGTTTGATCGGGTTCCCCCCACAGTGAAACACCATTCATATATCTCTCAAGCTGATCATCAACTGATCGATGTCCCATTATCTCATCTTTGAGGGTATATTACCCTATTTGCTCGGGTTCCCCCCACAGTGAAACACTATTCATTTATCTCTCAAGCTACTCATCTACTGATCAATGTCCCACCATCTCATCTTTGAGGGAATATTACCCTGTTTGCTCGGGTTCCCCCCACAGTGAATCACCATTCATTTATCTCTTAAGCTACTCATCTACTGATCAATGTCCCACCATCTCATCTTTGAGGGAATATTACCCTGTTTGCTCGGGTTCCCCCCACAGTGAAACACCATTCATATATCTCTTAAGCTACTCATCTACTGATCAATGTCCCACCATCTCATCTTTGAGGGAATATTACCCTGTTTGCTCGGGTTCCCCCCCACAGTGAAACACCATTCATTTATCTCTTAAGCTAATCATCTACCAATCAATATCTCACCATCTCATCTTTGAGGGAATATTACCCTGTTTGCTCGGGTTCCCCCCAGTGTGAAACACCATTCATATATCTCTTAAGCTACTCATCTACTGATCAATTTCCCACCGTCTCATCTTTGAGGGAATATTACCCTGTTGCTCGGGTTCCCCCCACAGTGAAACACCATTTATATATCTCTTAAGCTACCCATCTACTGATCAATGTCCCACCTTCTCATCTTTGAGGAAATATTACCCTGTTTGCTCGGGTTTCCCCCCACAGTGAAACACCATTCATTTATCTCTTAAGCTAATCATCTACCAATCAATATCTCACCATCTCATCTTTGAGGGAATATTACCCTGTTTGCTCGGGTTTCCCCCACAGTGAAACACCATTCATATATCTCTCAAGCTACTCATCTACTGATCAATGTCCCACCATCTCATCTTCGAGGGAATATTACCCTGTTTGCTTGGGTTCCCCTCACAGTGAAACACCATTCATATATCTCTCAAGCTACTCATCTACTGATCAATGTCCCACCGTCTCATCTTTGAGGGAATATTACCCTGTTTGCTTGGGTTCCCCCCACAGTGAAACACCATTCATATATCTCTCAAGCTACTCATCTACTGATCAATGTCCCACCATCTCATCTTTGAGGGAATATTTCCCTGTTTGCTTGGGTTCCCCCCACAGTGAAACACCATTCATATATCTCTCAAGCTACTCATCTACTGATCAATGTCCCACCATCTCATCTGCGAGGGAATATTACCCTGTTTGCTCGGGTTCCCCCCACAGTGAAACACCATTCATATATCTCTCAAGCTACTCATCAACTGATCAATTTCCCACCATCTCATCTTTGAGGGAATATTACCCTGTTTGCTCGGGTTTCCCCCACAGTGAAACACTATTCATTTATCTCTCAAGCTACTCATCTACTGATCGATGTCCCACCATCTCATCTTTGAGGGAATATTACCCTGTTTGCTTGGGTTCCCCCCACAGTGAAACACCATTCATATATCTCTTGAGCTACTCATCTACTGATCAATGTCCCACCATCTCATCTTTGAGGGAATATTACCCTGTTTGCTCGGATTCCCCCCACAGTGAAACACCATTCATATATCTCTTAAGCTACTCATCTACTGATCAATGTCCCACCATCTCATCTTTGAGGGAATATTACCCTGTTTGATCGGGTTTCCCCCCACAGTGAAACACCATTCATTTATCTCTTAAGCTAATCATCTACCAATCAATATCTCACCATCTCATCTTTGAGGGAATATTACCCTGTTTGCTCGTGTTCCCCCCACAGTGAAACACCATTCATATATCTCTTAAGCTACTCATCTACTGATCAATGTCCCACCGTCTCATCTTTGAGGGAATATTACCCTGTTTGCTCGGGTTCCCTTCACAGTGAAACACCATTCATATATCTCTCAAGCTACTCATCTACTGATCAATGTCCCACCATCTCATCTTTGAGGGAATATTACCCTGTTTGCTCGGGTTTCCCCCCACAGTGAAACACCATTTATTTATCTCTTAAGCTACTCATCTACCAATCAATATCTCACCATCTCATCTTTGAGGGAATATTACCCTGTTTGCTCGGGTTCCCCCCACAGTGAAACACCATTCATATATCTCTCAAGCTACTCATCTACTGATCAATGTCCCACCATCTCATCTTTGAGGGAATATTACCCTGTTTGCTTGGGTTCCCCTCACAGTGAAACACCATTCATATATCTCTCAAGCTACTCATCTACTGATCAATGTCCCACCGTCTCATCTTTGAGGGAATATTACCCTGTTTGCTTGGGTTCCCCCCACAGTGAAACACCATTCATATATCTCTCGAGCTACTCATCTAATGATCAATGTCCCACCATCTCATCTTTGAGGGAATATTACCCTGTTTGCTCGGGTTCCCCCCACAGTGAAACACCATTCATATATCTCTCGAGCTACTCATCTAATGATCAATGTCCCACCATCTCATCCTCGAGGGAATATTACCCTGTTTGCTTGGGTTCTCTCACAGTGAAACACCATTCATATATCTCTCAAGCTACTCATCTACTGATCAATGTCCCACCGTCTCATCTTTGAGGGAATATTACCCTGTTTGCTTGGGTTACCCCCACAGTGAAACACCATTCATATATCTCTCAAGCTACTCATCTACTGATCAATGTCCCACCATCTCATCTTTGAGGAAATATTACCCTGTTTACTTGGGTTCTCCCCACAGTGAAACACCATTCATATATCTCTCAAGCTACTCATCTACTGATCAATGTCCCACCATCTCATCTTTGAGGGAATATACCCTGTTTGCTCGGGTTTCCCCCACAGTGAAACACCATTCATATATCTCTCAAGCTACTCATCTACTGATCAATGTGCCACCATCTCATCTTTGAGGGAATATTACCCTGTTTGCTTGGGTTCCCCCCACAGTGAAACACCATCCATATATCTCTCAAGCTACTTATCTACTGATCAATGTCCCACCATCTCATCTTTGAGGGAATATTACCCAGTTTGCTCGGGTTCCCCCCACAGTGAAACACCATTCATATATCTCTCAAGCTACTCATCAACTGATCAATGTCCCACCGTCTCATCTTTGAGGGAATATTACCCTGTTTGCTCGGGTTCCCTCCACAGTGAAACACCTTTCATATATCTCTCAAGCTGATCATCAACTGATCAATGTCCCACCGTCTCATCTTTGAGGGAATATTACCCTGTTTGCTCGGGTTCCCCCCACAGTGGAACACCATTCATTTATCTCTCAAGCTAATCATCTACTGATCAATGTCCCACCATCTCATCTTTGAGGGAATGTTACCTTGTTTGCTCGGGTTCCCCCCACAGTGAAACACCATTCATATATCTCTCAAGCTGATCATCAACTGATCAATGTCCCACCGTCTCATCTTCGAGGGAATATCACCCTGTTTGCTCGGGTTCCCCCCACAGTGAAACACCATTCATATTTCTCTCAAGCTGATCATCAACTGATCAATGTCCCACCATCTCATCTTTGAGGGAATATTACCCTGTTTGCTTGGGTTCCCCCCACAGTGAAACACCATTCATTTATCTCTCAAGCTGATCATCAACTGATCAATGTCCCATCATCTCATCTTTGAGGAAATATTACCCTGTTTGCTCGGGTTCCCCTCACAGTGAAACACCATTCATATATCTCTCAAGCTGATCATCAACTGATCAATGTCCCACCGTCTCATCTTTGAGGGGATATTACCCTGTTCGCTTGGGTTCCCCTCACAGTGAAACACCATTCATATATCTCTCAAGCTGATCATCAACTGATCAATGTCTCACCATCTCATCTTTGAAGGAATATTACCCTGTTTGTTCGGGTTCCCTCCACAGTGAAACACCATTCATATATCTCTCAAGCTGATCATCAACTGATCAATGTCCCACCATCTCATCTTTGAGGGAATATCACCCTGATGCCCGGGTTCCCCCCACAGTGAAACACCATTCATTTATCTCTCAAGCTACTCATCCACTGATCAATGTCCCACCATCTCATCTATTAGGGAATATTACCCTGTTTGCTCGGGTTCCCCCCCACAGTGAAACACCATTCATATATCTCTCAAGCTGATCATCAACTGATCAATGTCCCACCGTCTCATCTTTGAGGGAATATTACCCTGTTTGCTCGGGTTCCCCCCACAGTGAAACACCATTCATATATCTCTCAAGCTGATCATCAACTGATCAATGTCCCACCGTCTCATCTTTGAGGGAATATTACCCTGTTTGCTCGGGTTCCCTCCACAGTGAAACACCATTCATATATCTCCCAAGCTACTCATCCACTGATCAATGTCCCACCGTCTCATCTTTGAGGGAATATTACCCTGTTTGCTCGGGTTCCCCCCACAATGAAACACCATTCATTTATCTCTCAAGCTACTCATCTACTGATCAATGTCCCACCGTCTCATCTTTGAGAGAATATTACCCTGTTTGCTCGGGTTCCCCCCACAGTGAAACACCATTCATATTTCTCTCAAGCTACTCATCTACTGATCAATGTCCCACCATCTCATCTTTGAGGGAATATTACCCTGTTTGCTCGGGTTCCCCCCACAGTGAAACACCATTCATATATCTCTCAAGCTACTCATCTACCGATCAATGTCCCACCATCTCATCTTTGAGGGAATATCACCCTGTTTACTCGGGTTCCCTCCACAGTGGAACATCATTCATATATCTCTCAAGCTACTCATCTACTGATCAATGTCCCACCATCTCATCTTTGAGGGAATATTACCCTGTTTGCTCGGGTTCCCCCCACAGTGAAACACCATTCATATATCTCTCAAGCTACTCATCTACTGATCAATGTCCCACCGTCTCATCTTTGAGGGAATATTTTCCTGTTTGCTCGGGTTCCCCCCACAGTGAAACACCATTCATATATCTCTCAAGCTACTCATCTACTGATCAATGTCCCACCGTCTCATCTTTGAGGGAATATTACCCTGTTTGCTCGGGTTCCCCTCACAGTGAAACACCATTCATATATCTCTCAAGCTACTCATCTACTGATCAATGTCCCACCGTCTCATCTTTGAGGGAATATTACCCTGTTTGCTTGGGTTCCCCCCACAGTGAAACACCATTCATATATCTCTCAAGCTACTCATCTACTGATCAATGTCCCACCGTCTCATCTTTGAGGGAATATTACCCTGTCTGCTCGGGTTCCCCTCACAGTGAAACACCATTCATATATCTCTCAAGCTACTCATTTACTGATCAATGTCCCACCGTCTCATCTTTGAGGGAATATTACCCTGTTTGCTCGGGTTCCCCCCACAGTGAAACACCATTCATATATCTCTCAAGCTGATCATCAACTGATCAATGTCCCACCATCTCATCTTTGAGGGAATATTACCCTGTTTGCTTGGGTTCCCCCCACAGAGAAACACCATTCATTTATCTCTCAAGCTAATCATCTACTGATCAATGTCCCACCATCTCATCTTTGAGGGAATATTACCCTGTTTGCTCGGGTTCCCCTCACAGTGAAACACCATTCATATATCTCTCAAGTTGATCATCAACTGATCAATGTCCCACCATCTCATCTTTGAGGGAATATTACCCTGTTTGCTCGGGTTCCCCCCACAGTGAAACACCATTCATTCATTTCTCAAGCTGATCATCAACTGATCAATGTCCCACCATCTCATCTTTGAGGGAATATTACCCTATTTGCTTGGGTTCCCCCCACAGTGAAACACCATTCATTTATCTCTCAAGCTGATCATCAACTGATCAATGTCCCACCATCTCATCTTTGAGGGAATATTACCCTGTTTGCTTGGGTTCCCCTCACAGTGAAACACCATTCATTTATCTCTCAAGCTGATCATCAACTGATCAATGTCCCACCATCTCATCTTTGAGAAAATATAACCCTGTTTGCTCGGGTTCCGCCCACAGTGAAACACCATTCATTTATTTCTCAAGCTACTCATCTACTGATCAATGTCCCACCATCTCATCTTTGAGAGAATATTACCCTGTATGCTCGGATTCCCCCCACAGTGGAACACCATTCATTTATCTCTCAAGCTACTCATCTACTGATCAATGTCCCACCATCTCATCTTTGAGAGAATATTCCCCTGTTTGCTCGGGTTGCCCCCACAGTGGAACACCATTCATTTATCTCTCAAGCTACTCATCTACTGATCAATGTCCCACCGTCTCATCTTTGAGGGAATATTACCCTGTTTGCTCGGGTTCCCCCCACAGTGAAATACCATTCATTTATCTCTCAAGCTACTCATCCACTGATCAATGTCCCACCATCTCATCTTTGAGGGAATATTATCCTGTTTGCTCGGGTTCCCGTCACAGTGAAACGCCATTCATATATCTCTCAAGCTACTCATCTACTGATCAATGTCCCACCATCTCATCTTTGAGGGCATATTACCCTGTTTGCTCGGGTTCCCCCCACAGTGAAACACCATTCATTTATCTCTCAAGCTACTCATCTATTGATCAATGTCCCACCGTTTCATCTTTGAGGGAATATTACCTTGTTTGCTCGGGTTCCCCCCACAGTGAAACACCATTCATTTATCTCTCAAGCTACTCATCTACTGATCAATGTCCCACCGTCTCATCTTTGAGGGAATATTACCCTGTTTGCTCGGGTTCCCCCCACAGTGAAACACCATTCATTTATCTCTCAAGCTACTCATCTACTGATCAATGTCCCACCGTCTCATCTTTGAGGGAATATTACCCTGTTTGCTCGGGTTCCCCCCACAGTGAAACACCATTCATTTATCTCTCAAGCTACTCATCCACTGATCAATGTCCCACCATCTCATCTTTGAGGGAATATAATCCTTTTTGCTCGGGTTCCCGTCACAGTGAAACACCATTCATATATCTCTCAAGCTACTCATCTACTGATCAATGTCCCACCGTCTCATCTTTGAGGGAATATTGCCCTGTTTGCTTGGGTTCCCCCCACAGTGAAACACCATTCATTTATCTCTCAAGCTACTTATCTACTGATCAATGTCCCACCGTCTCATCTTTGAGGGAATATTACCCTGTTTGCTCGGGTTCCCCCCACAGTGAAACACCATTCATATATCTCTCAAGCTGATCATCTACTGATCAATGTCCCACCGTCTCATCTTTGAGGGAATATTACCCTGTTTGCTCGGGTTCCCCCCACAGTGAAACACCATTCATTCATCTCTCAAGCTACTCATCCACTGATCAATGTCCCACCATCTCATCTTTGAGGGAATATTACCCTGTTTTCTCGGGTTCCCGCCACAGTGAAACACCATTCATTTATCTCTCAAGCTACTCATCTACTGATTAATGTCTCACCGTCTCATCTTTGAGGGAATATTACCCTGTTTGCTCGGGTTCCCCCCACAGTGAAATACCATTCATTTATCTCTCAAGCTACTCATCCACTAATCAATGTCCCACCATCTCATCTTTGAGGGAATATTACCCTGTTTGCTCGGGTTGCCCCCACAGTGTAACACCATTCATTTATCTCTCAAGCTACTCATCTACTGATCAATGTCCCACCGTCTCATCTTTGAGGGAATATTACCCTGTTTGCTCGGGTTCCCCACACAGTGAAACACCATTCATTTATCTCTCAAGCCACTCATCTACTGATCAATGTCCCACCGTCTCATCTTTGAGGGAATATTACCCTGTTTTCTCGGGTTCCCCCCACAGTGAAACACCATTCATATATCTCTCAAGCTACTCATCAACTGATCAATGTCCCACCATCTCATCTTTGAGGGAATATTACCCTGTTTGCTCGGGTTCCCCCCACAGTGAAACACCATTCATATATCTCTCAAGCCAATCATCTACTGATCAATGTCCCACCATCACATCTTTGAGGGAATATTACCCTGTTTGCTCGGGTTCCCGTCACAGTGAAACACCATTCATATATCTCTCAAGCTACTCATCTACTGATCAATGTCCCACCGTCTCATCTTTGAGGGAATATTGCCCTGTTTGCTTGGGTTCCCCCCACAGTGAAACACCATTCATTTATCTCTCAAGCTACTTATCTACTGATCAATGTCCCACCGTCTCATCTTTGAGGGAATATTACCCTGTTTGCTCGGGTTCCCCCCACAGTGAAACACCATTCATATATCTCTCAAGCTGATCATCTACTGATCAATGTCCCACCGTCTCATCTTTGAGGGAATATTACCCTGTTTGCTCGGGTTCCCCCCACAGTGAAACACCATTCATTTATCTCTCAAGCTACTCATCCACTGATCAATTTCCCACCATCTCATCTTTGAGGGAATATTACCCTGTTTTCTCGGGTTCCCGCCACAGTGAAACACCATTCATTTATCTCTCAAGCTACTCATCTACTGATTAATGTCCCACCGTCTCATCTTTGAGGGAATATTACCCTGTTTGCTCGGGTTCCCCCCACAGTGAAATACCATTCATTTATCTCTCAAGCTACTCATCCACTAATCAATGTCCCACCATCTCATCTTTGAGGGAATATTACCCTGTTTGCTCGGGTTCCCCCCACAGTGTAACACCATTCATTTATCTCTATAGCTACTCATCTACTGATCAATGTCCCACCGTCTCATCTTTGAGGGAATATTACCCTGTTTGCTCGGGTTCCCCACACAGTGAAACACCATTCATTTATCTCTCAAGCTACTCATCTACTGATCAATGTCCCACCGTCTCATCTTTGAGGGAATATTACCCTGTTTGCTCGGGTTCCCCCCACAGTGAAACACCATTCATATATCTCTCAAGCTACTCATCAACTGATCAATGTCCCACCATCTCATCTTTGAGGGAATATTACCCTGTTTGCTCGGGTTCCCCCCACAGTGAAACACCATTCATTTATCTCTCAAGCTACTCATCCACTGATCAATGTCCCACCATCTCATCTTTGAGAGAATATTACCCTGTTTGCTCGGGTTCCCCCCACAGTGAAACACCATTCATATATCTCTCAAGCCAATCATCTACTGATCAATGTCCCACCATCTCATCTTTGAGGGAATATTACCCTGTTTGCTCGGGTTCCCCCCACAGTGAAACACCATTCATATATCTCTCAAGCCAATCATCTACTGATCAATGTCCCACCATCTCATCTTTGAGGGAATATTACCCTGTTTGCTCGGGTTCCCTCCACAGTGGAACACTATTCATATATCTCCCAAGCCAATCATCTACTGATCAATGTCCCACCATCTCATCTTTGAGGGAATATTACCCTGTTTGCTCGGGTTCCCTTCACAGTGAAACACCATTCATTTATCTCTCAAGCTACTCATCCACTGATCAATGTCCCACCATCTCATCTTTGAGGGAATATTACCCTGTTTGCTCGGGTTCCCTTCACAGTGAAACACCATTCATATATCTCTCAAGCCAATCATCAACTGATCAATGTCCCACCATCTCATCTTTGAGGGAATATTACCCTGTTTGCTCGGGTTCCCCCCACAGTGAAACACCATTCATTTATCTCTCAAGCCAATCATCTACTGATCAATGTCCCACCATCTCATCTTTGAGGGAATATTACCCTGTTTGCTCGGGTTCCCCCCACAGTGAAACACCATTCATATATCTCTCAAGCCGATCATCTACTGATCAATGTCCCACCATCACATCTTTGAGGGAATATTACCCTGTTTGCTCGGGTTCCCTTCACAGTGAAACACCATTCATTTATCTCTCAAGCTACTCATCCACTGATCAATGTCCCACCATCTCATCTTTGAGGGAATATTACCCTGTTTGCTCGGGTTCCCCCCACAGTGAAACACCATTCATTTATCTCTCAAGCCAATCATCTACTGATCAATGTCCCACCGTCTCATCTTTGAGGGAATATCACCCTGTTTGCTCGGGTTCCCCCCACAGTGAAACACCATTCATATATCTCTCAAGCTAATCATCTACTGATCAATGTCCCACCATCTCATCTTTGAGGGAATATTACCCTGTTTGCTCGGGTTCCCCCCACAGTGAAACACCATTCATATATCTCTCAAGCCAATCATCTACTGATCAATGTCCCACCATCTCATCTTTGAGGGAATATTACCCTGTTTGCTCGGGTTCCCCCCACAGTGAAACACCATTCATATATCTCTCAAGCTACTCATCTAATGATCAATGTCCCACCGTCTCATCTTTGAGGGAATATTACCCTGTTTGCTTGGGTTCCCCCCACAGTGAAACACCATTCACATATCTCTCGAGCTGATCATCAACTGATCAATGTCCCACCATCTCATCTTTGAGGGAATATTACCCTGTTTGCTCGGGTTCCCTCCACAGTGAAACACCATTCATATATCTCTCAAGCCAATCATCTACTGATCATTGTCCCACCGTCTCATCTTTGAGGGAATATTACCCTGTTTGCTTGGGTTCCCCCCACAGTGAAACACCATTCACATATCTCTCAAGCTGATCATCAACTGATCAATGTCCCACCATCTCATCTTTGAGGGAATATTACCCTGTTTGCTCGGGTTCCCCCCACAGTGGAACACCATTCATATATCTCTCAAGCCAATCATCTACTGATCAATGTCCCACCATATCATCTTTGAGGGAATATTACCCTGTTTGCTCGGGTTCCCCCCACAGTGAAACACCATTCATTTATCTCTCAAGCCAATCATCTACTGATCAATGTCCCACCATCTCATCTTTGTGGGAATATTACCCTGTTTGCTCGGGTTCCCCCCACAGTGAAACACCATTCATATATCTCTCAAGCCAATCATCTACTGATCAATGTCCCACCGTCTCATCTTTGAGGGAATATTACCCTGTTTGCTTGGGTTCCCCCGACAGTGAAACACCATTCATATATCTCTCAAGCTACTCATCTAATGATCAATGTCCCACCGTCTCATCTTTGAGGGAATATTACCCTGTTTGCTTGGGTTCCCCCCACAGTGAAACACCATTCACATATCTCTCGAGCTGATCATCAACTGATCAATGTCCCACCATCTCATCTTTGAGGGAATATTACCCTGTTTGCTCGGGTTCCCTTCACAGTGAAACACCATTCATATATCTCTCAAGCCAATCATCTACTGATCAATGTCCCACCGTCTCATCTTTGAGGGAATATTACCCTGTTTGCTTGGGTTCCCCCCACAGTGAAACACCATTCATTTATCTCTCAAGCCAATCATCTACTGATCAATGTCCCACCATCTCATCTTTGAGGGAATATTACCCTGTTTGCTCGGGTTCCCTTCACAGTGAAACACCATTCATATATCTCTCAAGCTAATCATCTACTGATCAATGTCCCACCGTCTCATCTTTGAGGGAATATTACCCTGTTTGCTTGGGTTCCCCCCACAGTGAAATACCATTCATTTATCTCTCAAGCCAATCATCTACTGATCAATGTCCCACCATCTCATCTTTGTGGGAATATTACCCTGTTTGCTCGGGTTCCCCCCACAGTGAAACACCATTCATATATCTCTCAAGCCAATCATCTACTGATCAATGTCCCACCGTCTCATCTTTGAGGGAATATTACCCTGTTTGCTTGGGTTCCCCCGACAGTGAAACACCATTCATATATCTCTCAAGCTACTCATCTAATGATCAATGTCCCACCGTCTCATCTTTGAGGGAATATTACCCTGTTTGCTTGGGTTCCCCCCACAGTGAAACACCATTCACATATCTCTCGAGCTGATCATCAACTGATCAATGTCCCACCATCTCATCTTTGAGGGAATATTACCCTGTTTGCTCGGGTTCCCTTCACAGTGAAACACCATTCATATATCTCTCAAGCCAATCATCTACTGATCATTGTCCCACCGTCTCATCTTTGAGGGAATATTACCCTGTTTGCTCGGGTTCCCCCCACAGTGAAACACCATTCATTTATCTCTCAAGCTGATCATCAACTGATCAATGTCCCACCATCTCATCTTTGAGGGAATATTACACTGTTTGCTCGGGTTCCCCCCACAGTGAAACACCATTCATATATCTCTCAAGCCAATCATCTACTGATCAATGTCCCACCATATCATCTTTGAGGGAATATTACCCTGTTTGCTCGGGTTCCCCCCACAGTGAAACACCATTCATATATCTCTCAAGCTACTCATCTACTGATCAATGTCCCACCGTCTCATCTTTGAGGGAATATTACCCTGTTTGCTTGGGTTCCCCCCACAGTGAAACACCATTCACATATCTCTCAAGCTGATCATCAACTGATCAATGTCCCACCATCTCATCTTTGAGGGAATATTACCCTGTTTGCTCGGGTTCCCTTCACAGTGAAACACCATTCACATATCTCTCAAGCTGATTATCTACTGATCAATGTCCCACCATCTCATCTTTGAGGGAATATTACCCTGTTTGCTCGGGTTCCCTTCACAGTGAAACACCATTCATATATCTCTCAAGCCAATCATCTACTGATCAATGTCCCACCGTCTCATCTTTGAGGGAATATCACCCTGTTTGCTTGGGTTCCCCCCACAGTGAAACACCATTCATTTATCTCTCAAGCCAATCATCTACTGATCAATGTCCCACCATCTCATCTTTGAGAGAATATTACCCTGTTTGCTCGGGTTCCCTTCACAGTGAAACACCATTCATATATCTCTCAAGCTACTCATCTACTGATCAATGTCCCACCATCTCATCTTTGAGGGAATATTACCCTGTTGTTCGGGTTCCCCCCACAGTGAAACACCATTCATATATCTCTCAAGCCAATCATCTACTGATCAATGTCCCACCATCTCATCTTTGAGGGAATATTACCCTGTTTGCTCGGGTTCCCTTCACAGTGAAACACCATTCATTTATCTCTCAAGCTACTCATCCACTGATCAATGTCCCACCATCTTATCTTTGAGGGAATATTACCCTTTTTGCTCGGGTTCCCTCCACAGTGAAACACCATTCATTTATCTCTCAAGCTACTCATCTACTGATCAATGTCCCACCATCTCATCTTTGAGGGAATATTACCCTGTTTGCTTGGGTTCCCCCCACAGTGGAACACCATTCATTTATCTCTCAAGCCAATCATCTACTTATCAATGTCCCACCGTCTCATCTTTGAGGGAATATTACCCTGTTTGCTTGGGTTCCCCCCACAGTGAAACACCATTCATATATCTCTCAAGCTACTCATCTACTGATCAATGTCCCACCATCTCTTCCTTGAGGGAATATTACCCTGTTTGCTCGGGTTCCCTTCACAGTGAAACACCATTCATATATCTCTCAAGCTACTCATCTACTGATCAATGTCCCACCATCTCATCTTTGAGGGAATATAACCCTGTTTTCTTGGGTTCCCCCCACAGTGAAACACCATTCATATATCTCTCAAGCTACTCATCTACTGATCAATGTCCCACCATCTCATCCTTGAGGGAATATTACCCTGTTTGCTCAGGTTCCCTTCACAGTGAAACACCATTCATATATCTCTCAAGCTACTCATCTACTGATCAATGTCCCACCATCTCATCTTTGAGGGAATATTACCCTGTTTGCTTGGGTTCCCCCCACAGTGAAACACCATTCATATATCTCTCAAGCTACTCATCTACTGATCAATGTCCCACCATCTCATCCTTGAGGGAATATTACCCTGTTTGCTCGGGTTTCCCCCACAGTGAAACACCATTCATATATCTCTCAAGCTACTCATCTACTGATCAATGTCCCACCATCTCATCTTTGAGGGAATATTACCCTGTTTGCTCGGGTTTTCTTCACAGTGAAACACCTTTCATATATCTCTCAAGCTACTCATCTACTGATCAATGTCCCACCATCTCATCTTTGAGGGAATATAACCCTGTTTGCTTGGGTTCCCCCCACAGTGAAACACCATTCATTTATCTCTCAAGCTACTCATCTACTGATCAATGTCCCACCATCTCATCCTTGAGGGAATATTACCCTGTTTGCTCGGGTTCCCCCCACAGTGAAACACCATTCATATCTCTCAAGCTAATCATCTACTGATCAATGTCCCACCATCTCATCTTTGAGGGAATATTACCCTGTTTGCTTGGGTTCCCTTCACAGTGAAACACCATTCATATATCTCTCAAGCTACTCATCTACTGATCAATGTCCCACCATCTCATCTTTGAGGGAATATTACCCTGTTTGCTCGGGTTACCCCACAGTAAAACACCATTCATATATCTCTCAAGCTACTCATCTACTGATCAATGTCCCACCATCTCATCTTTGAGGGAATATTACCCTGTTTGCTTGGGTTCCCCCCACAGTGAAACACCATTCATATCTCTCAAGCTAATCATCTACTGATCAATGTCCCACCATCTCATCTTTGAGGGAATATTACCCTGTTTGCTCGGGTTCCCTTCACAGTGAAACACCATTCATATATCTCTCAAGCTACTCATCTACTGATCAATGTCCCACCATCTCATCTTTGAGGGAATATTACCCTGTTTGCTCGGGTTCCCCCCACAGTGAAACACCATTCATATATCTCTCAAGCTAATCATCTACTGATCAATGTCCCACCATCTCATCTTTGAGGGAATATTACCCTGTTTGCTCGGGTTCCCCCCACAGTGAAACACCATTCATATATCTCTCAAGCTACTCATCTACTGATCAATGTCCCACCATCTCATCTTTGAGGGAATATTACCCTGTTTGCTCGGGTTCCCCCCACAGTGAAACACCATTCATATATCTCTCAAGCTACTCATCTACTGATCAATGTCCCACCATCTCATCTTTGAGGGAATATTACCCTGTTTGCTCGGGTTTTCTTCACAGTGAAACAACATTCATATATCTCTCAAGCTACTCATCTACTGATCAATGTCCCACCATCTCATCTTTGAGGGAATATTACCCTGTTTGCTTGGGTTCCCCCCACAGTGAAACACCATTCATATATCTCTCAAGCTACTCATCTACTGATCAATGTCCCACCATCTCATCCTTGAGGGAATATTACCCTGTTTGCTCGGGTTCCCCCCACAGTGAAACACCATTCATATCTCTCAAGCTAATCATCCACTGATCAATGTCCCACCATCTCATCTTTGAGGGAATATTACCCTGTTTGCTTGGGTTCCCTTCACAGTGAAACACCATTCATATATCTCTCAAGCTACTCATCTACTGATCAATGTCCCACCATCTCATCTTTGAGGGAATATTACCCTGTTTGCTCGGGTTCCCCCCACAGTGAAACACCATTCATATATCTCTCAAGCTACTCATCTACTGATCAATGTCCCACCATCTCATCTTTGAGGGAATATTACCCTGTTTGCTCGGGTTCCCCCCACAGTGAAACACCATCCATATATCTCTCAAGCTACTCATCTACTGATCAATGTCCCACCATCTCATCTTTGAGGGAATATTACCCTGTTTGCTCGGGTTCCCCCCACAGTGAAACACCATTCATATATCTCTCAAGCTACTCATCTACTGATCAATGTCCCACCATCTCATCTTTGAGGGAATATTACCCTGTTTGCTTGGGTTCCCCCCACAGTGGAACATCATTCATATATCTCTCAAGCTACTCATCTACTGATCAATGTCCCACCATCTCATCTTTGAGGGAATATTACCCTGTTTGCTCGGGTTCGCCCCACAGTGAAACACCATTCATATATCTCTCAAGCTACTCATCTACTGATCAATGTCCCACCGTCTCATCTTTGAGGGAATATTACCCTGTTTGCTCGGGTTCCCCCCACAGTGAAACACCATTCATATATCTCTCAAGCTACTCATCTAATGATCAATGTCCCACCATCTCATCTTTGAGGGAATATTACCCTGTTTGCTCGGGTTCCCCTCACAGTGAAACACCATTCATATATCTCTCAAGCTGATCATCAACTGATCAATGTCCCACCATCTCATCTTTGAGGGAATATTACCCTGTTTGCTTGGGTTCCCCCCACAGTGGAACATCATTCACATATCTCTCAAGCTGATCATCAACTGATCAATGTCTCACCATCTCATCTTTGAGGGAATATTACCCTGTTTGCTCGGGTTCCCCCCACAGTGAAACACCATTCATATATCTCTCAAGCTACTCATCTACTGATCAATGTCCCACCATCTCATCTTTGAGGGAATATTACCCTGTTTGCTTGGGTTCCCCCCACAGTGAAACACCATTCATATATCTCTCAAGTCAATCATCAACTGATCAATGTCCCACCGTCTCATCCTTGAGGGAATATTACCCTGTTTGCTCGAGTTCCCCCTACAGTGAAACACCATTCATATATCTCTCAAGCTACTCATCTACTGATCAATGTCCCACCGTCTCATCTTTGAGTGAATATTACCCTGTTTGCTCGGGTTCCCCCTACAGTGAAACACCATTCATATATCTCTCAAGCTACTCATCTACTGATCAATGTCCCACCGTCTCATCTTTGAGGGAATATTACCCTGTTTGCTCGGGTTCCCGTCACAGTGAAACACCATTCATTTATCTCTCAAGCCAATCATCAACTTATCAATGTCCTAACATCTCATCTTTGAGGGAATATTACCCTGTTTTCTCGGGTTCCCCTCACAGTGAAACACCATTCATTTATCTCTCAAGCCAATCATCTACTGATCAATGTCCCACCATCTCATCTTTGAGGGAATATTACCCTGTTTGCTCGGGTTCCCCCCACAGTGAAACACCATTCATATATCTCTCAAGCCAATCATCTACTGATCAATGTCCCACCATCACATCTTTGAGGGAATATTACCCTGTTTGCTCGGGTTCCCTTCACAGTGAAACACCATTCATTTATCTCTCAAGCTACTCATCCACTGATCAATGTCCCACCATCTCATCTTTGAGGGAATATTACCCTGTTTGCTCGGGTTCCCCCCACAGTGAAACACCATTCATTTATCTCTCAAGCCAATCTTCTACTGATCAATGTCCCACCGTCTCATCTTTGAGGGAATATCACCCTGTTTGCTCGGGTTCCCCCCACAGTGAAACACCATTCATATATCTCTCAAGCTAATCATCTACTGATCAATGTCCCACCATCTCATCTTTGAGGGAATATTACCCTGTTTGCTCGGGTTCCCCCCACAGTGAAACACCATTCATATATCTCTCAAGCCAATCATCTACTGATCAATGTCCCACCATCTCATCTTTGAGGGAATATTACCCTGTTTGCTCGGGTTCCCCCCACAGTGAAACACCATTCATATATCTCTCAAGCTACTCATCTAATGATCAATGTCCCACCGTCTCATCTTTGAGGGAATATTACCCTGTTTGCTTGGGTTCCCCCCACAGTGAAACACCATTCACATATCTCTCGAGCTGATCATAAACTGATCAATGTCCCACCATCTCATCTTTGAGGGAATATTACCCTGTTTGCTCGGGTTCCCTCCACAGTGAAACACCATTCATATATCTCTCAAGCCAATCATCTACTGATCATTGTCCCACCGTCTCATCTTTGAGGGAATATTACCCTGTTTGCTTGGGTTCCCCCCACAGTGAAACACCATTCACATATCTCTCAAGCTGATCATCAACTGATCAATGTCCCACCATCTCATCTTTGAGGGAATATTACCCTGTTTGCTCGGGTTCCCCCCACAGTGGAACACCATTCATATATCTCTCAAGCCAATCATCTACTGATCAATGTCCCACCATATCATCTTTGAGGGAATATTACCCTGTTTGCTCGGGTTCCCCCCACAGTGAAACACCATTCATTTATCTCTCAAGCCAATCATCTACTGATCAATGTCCCACCATCTCATCTTTGTGGGAATATTACCCTGTTTGCTCGGGTTCCCCCCACAGTGAAACACCATTCATATATCTCTCAAGCCAATCATCTACTGATCAATGTCCCACCGTCTCATCTTTGAGGGAATATTACCCTGTTTGCTTGGGTTCCCCCGACAGTGAAACACCATTCATATATCTCTCAAGCTACTCATCTAATGATCAATGTCCCACCGTCTCATCTTTGAGGGAATATTACCCTGTTTGCTTGGGTTCCCCCCACAGTGAAACACCATTCACATATCTCTCGAGCTGATCATCAACTGATCAATGTCCCACCATCTCATCTTTGAGGGAATATTACCCTGTTTGCTCGGGTTCCCTTCACAGTGAAACACCATTCATATATCTCTCAAGCCAATCATCTACTGATCAATGTCCCACCGTCTCATCTTTGAGGGAATATTACCCTGTTTGCTTGGGTTCCCCCCACAGTGAAACACCATTCATTTATCTCTCAAGCCAATCATCTACTGATCAATGTCCCACCATCTCATCTTTGAGGGAATATTACCCTGTTTGCTCGGGTTCCCTTCACAGTGAAACACCATTCATATATCTCTCAAGCTAATCATCTACTGATCAATGTCCCACCGTCTCATCTTTGAGGGAATATTACCCTGTTTGCTTGGGTTCCCCCCACAGTGAAATACCATTCATTTATCTCTCAAGCCAATCATCTACTGATCAATGTCCCACCATCTCATCTTTGTGGGAATATTACCCTGTTTGCTCGGGTTCCCCCCACAGTGAAACACCATTCATATATCTCTCAAGCCAATCATCTACTGATCAATGTCCCACCGTCTCATCTTTGAGGGAATATTACCCTGTTTGCTTGGGTTCCCCCGACAGTGAAACACCATTCATATATCTCTCAAGCTACTCATCTAATGATCAATGTCCCACCGTCTCATCTTTGAGGGAATATTACCCTGTTTGCTTGGGTTCCCCCCACAGTGAAACACCATTCACATATCTCTCGAGCTGATCATCAACTGATCAATGTCCCACCATCTCATCTTTGAGGGAATATTACCCTGTTTGCTCGGGTTCCCTTCACAGTGAAACACCATTCATATATCTCTCAAGCCAATCATCTACTGATCATTGTCCCACCGTCTCATCTTTGAGGGAATATTACCCTGTTTGCTCGGGTTCCCCCCACAGTGAAACACCATTCATTTATCTCTCAAGCTGATCATCAACTGATCAATGTCCCACCATCTCATCTTTGAGGGAATATTACACTGTTTGCTCGGGTTCCCCCCACAGTGAAACACCATTCATATATCTCTCAAGCCAATCATCTACTGATCAATGTCCCACCATATCATCTTTGAGGGAATATTACCCTGTTTGCTCGGGTTCCCCCCACAGTGAAACACCATTCATATATCTCTCAAGCTACTCATCTACTGATCAATGTCCCACCGTCTCATCTTTGAGGGAATATTACCTTGTTTGCTTGGGTTCCCCCCACAGTGAAACACCATTCACATATCTCTCAAGCTGATCATCAACTGATCAATGTCCCACCATCTCATCTTTGAGGGAATATTACCCTGTTTGCTCGGGTTCCCTTCACAGTGAAACACCATTCACATATCTCTCAAGCTGATTATCTACTGATCAATGTCCCACCATCTCATCTTTGAGGGAATATTACCCTGTTTGCTCGGGTTCCCTTCACAGTGAAACACCATTCATATATCTCTCAAGCCAATCATCTACTGATCAATGTCCCACCGTCTCATCTTTGAGGGAATATCACCCTGTTTGCTTGGGTTCCCCCCACAGTGAAACACCATTCATTTATCTCTCAAGCCAATCATCTACTGATCAATGTCCCACCATCTCATCTTTGAGGGAATATTACCCTGTTTGCTCGGGTTCCCTTCACAGTGAAACACCATTCATATATCTCTCAAGCTACTCATCTACTGATCAATGTCCCACCATCTCATCTTTGAGGGAATATTACCCTGTTGTTCGGGTTCCCCCCACAGTGAAACACCATTCATATATCTCTCAAGCCAATCATCTACTGATCAATGTCCCACCATCTCATCTTTGAGGGAATATTACCCTGTTTGCTCGGGTTCCCTTCACAGTGAAACACCATTCATTTATCTCTCAAGCTACTCATCCACTGATCAATGTCCCACCATCTTATCTTTGAGGGAATATTACCCTTTTTGCTCGGGTTCCCTCCACAGTGAAACACCATTCATTTATCTCTCAAGCTACTCATCTACTGATCAATGTCCCACCATCTCATCTTTGAGGGAATATTACCCTGTTTACTTGGGTTCCCCCCACAGTGAAACACCATTCATTTATCTCTCAAGCCAATCATCTACTTATCAATGTCCCACCGTCTCATCTTTGAGGGAATATTACCCTGTTTGCTTGGGTTCCCCCCACAGTGAAACACCATTCATATATCTCTCAAGCTACTCATCTACTGATCAATGTCCCACCATCTCTTCCTTGAGGGAATATTACCCTGTTTGCTCGGGTTCCCTTCACAGTGAAACACCATTCATATATCTCTCAAACTACTCATCTACTGATCAATGTCCCACCATCTCATCTTTGAGGGAATATAACCCTGTTTTCTTGGGTTCCCCCCACAGTGAAACACCATTCATATATCTCTCGAACTACTCATCTACTGATCAATGTCCCACCATCTCATCCTTGAGGGAATATTACCCTGTTTGCTCGGGTTCCCTTCACAGTGAAACACCATTCATATATCTCTCAAGCTACTCATCTACTGATCAATGTCCCACCATCTCATCTTTGAGGGAATATTACCCTGTTTGCTTGGGTTCCCCCCACAGTGAAACACCATTCATATATCTCTCAAGCTACTCATCTACTGATCAATGTCCCACCATCTCATCCTTGAGGGAATATTACCCTGTTTGCTCGGGTTCCCCCCACAGTGAAACACCATTCATATATCTCTCAAGCTTCTCATCTACTGATCAATGTCCCACCATCTCATCTTTGAGGGAATATTACCCTGTTTGCTCGGGTTTTCTTCACAGTGAAACACCTTTCATATATCTCTCAAGCTACTCATCTACTGATCAATGTCCCACCATCTCATCTTTGAGGGAATATAACCCTGTTTGCTTGGGTTCCCCCCACAGTGAAACACCATTCATTTATCTCTCAAGCTACTCATCTACTGATCAATGTCCCACCATCTCATCCTTGAGGGAATATTACCCTGTTTGCTCGGGTTCCCCCCACAGTGAAACACCATTCATATCTCTCAAGCTAATCATCTACTGATCAATGTCCCACCATCTCATCTTTGAGGGAATATTACCCTGTTTGCTTGGGTTCCCTTCACAGTGAAACACCATTCATATATCTCTCAAGCTACTCATCTACTGATCAATGTCCCACCATCTCATCTTTGAGGGAATATTACCCTGTTTGCTCGGGTTACCCCACAGTAAAACACCATTCATATATCTCTCAAGCTACTCATCTACTGATCAATGTCCCACCATCTCATCTTTGAGGGAATATTACCCTGTTTGCTTGGGTTCCCCCCACAGTGAAACACCATTCATATCTCTCAAGCTAATCATCTACTGATCAATGTCCCACCATCTCATCTTTGAGGGAATATTACCCTGTTTGCTTGGGTTCCCTTCACAGTGAAACACCATTCATATATCTCTCAAGCTACTCATCTACTGATCAATGTCCCACCATCTCATCTTTGAGGGAATATTACCCTGTTTGCTCGGGTTCCCCCCACAGTGAAACACCATTCATATATCTCTCAAGCTAATCATCTACTGATCAATGTCCCACCATCTCATCTTTGAGGGAATATTACCCTGTTTGCTCGGGTTCCCCCCACAGTGAAACACCATTCATATATCTCTCAAGCTACTCATCTACTGATCAATGTCCCACCATCTCATCTTTGAGGGAATATTACCCTGTTTGCTCGGGTTCCCCCCACAGTGAAACACCATTCATATATCTCTCAAGCTACTCATCTACTGATCAATGTCCCACCATCTCATCTTTGAGGGAATATTACCCTGTTTGCTCGGGTTTTCTTCACAGTGAAACAACATTCATATATCTCTCAAGCTACTCATCTACTGATCAATGTCCCACCATCTCATCTTTGAGGGAATATTACCCTGTTTGCTTGGGTTCCCCCCACAGTGAAACACCATTCATATATCTCTCAAGCTACTCATCTACTGATCAATGTCCCACCATCTCATCCTTGAGGGAATATTACCCTGTTTGCTCGGGTTCCCCCCACAGTGAAACACCATTCATATCTCTCAAGCTAATCATCCACTGATCAATGTCTCACCATCTCATCTTTGAGGGAATATTACCCTGTTTGCTTGGGTTCCCTTCACAGTGAAACACCATTCATATATCTCTCAAGCTACTCATCTACTGATCAATGTCCCACCATCTCATCTTTGAGGGAATATTACCCTGTTTGCTCGGGTTCCCCCCACAGTGAAACACCATTCATATATCTCTCAAGCTACTCATCTACTGATCAATGTCCCACCATCTCATCTTTGAGGGAATATTACCCTGTTTGCTCGGGTTCCCCCCACAGTGAAACACCATCCATATATCTCTCAAGCTACTCATCTACTGATCAATGTCCCACCATCTCATCTTTGAGGGAATATTACCCTGTTTGCTCGGGTTCCCCCCACAGTGTAACACCATTCATATATCTCTCAAGCTACTCATCTACTGATCAATGTCCCACCATCTCATCTTTGAGGGAATATTACCCTGTTTGCTTGGGTTCCCCCCACAGTGGAACATCATTCATATATCTCTCAAGCTACTCATCTACTGATCAATGTCCCACCATCTCATCTTTGAGGGAATATTACCCTGTTTGCTCGGGTTCGCCCCACAGTGAAACACCATTCATATATCTCTCAAGCTACTCATCTACTGATCAATGTCCCACCGTCTCATCTTTGAGGGAATATTACCCTGTTTGCTCGGGTTCCCCCCACAGTGAAACACCATTCATATATCTCTCAAGCTACTCATCTAATGATCAATGTCCCACCATCTCATCTTTGAGGGAATATTACCCTGTTTGCTCGGGTTCCCCTCACAGTGAAACACCATTCATATATCTCTCAAGCTGATCATCAACTGATCAATGTCCCACCATCTCATCTTTGAGGGAATATTACCCTGTTTGCTTGGGTTCCCCCCACAGTGGAACATCATTCACATATCTCTCAAGCTGATCATCAACTGATCAATGTCTCACCATCTCATCTTTGAGGGAATATTACCCTGTTTGCTCGGGTTCCCCCCACAGTGAAACACCATTCATATATCTCTCAAGCTACTCATCTACTGATCAATGTCCCACCATCTCATCTTTGAGGGAATATTACCCTGTTTGCTTGGGTTCCCCCCACAGTGAAACACCATTCATATATCTCTCAAGTCAATCATCAACTGATCAATGTCCCACCGTCTCATCCTTGAGGGAATATTACCCTGTTTGCTCGAGTTCCCCCTACAGTGAAACACCATTCATATATCTCTCAAGCTACTCATCTACTGATCAATGTCCCACCGTCTCATCTTTGAGTGAATATTACCCTGTTTGCTCGGGTTCCCCCTACAGTGAAACACCATTCATATATCTCTCAAGCTACTCATCTACTGATCAATGTCCCACCGTCTCATCTTTGAGGGAATATTACCCTGTTTGCTCGGGTTCCCGTCACAGTGAAACACCATTCATTTATCTCTCAAGCCAATCATCAACTTATCAATGTCCTAACATCTCATCTTTGAGGGAATATTACCCTGTTTTCTCGGGTTCCCCTCACAGTGAAACACCATTCATTTATCTCTCAAGCCAATCATCAACTTATCAATGTCCTAACATCTCATCTTCCTTTCCTCTTCAGAAAACTTTAACCACTCCTGATACCACTCAGCCGTACAGCGCATTCCTCCTACCTGCCTGAGGTTTTGTGAACATAAACCTAGACCCGCTTGCTTTCATGATTGTGATATGTGACCGTGTGGAAGCTGGAGGTCGTGATCGATTGTCGTCCCTATCACCCATCATCAACCATGGGGTTTGTCGAGTCGCCAATGCTCGTGAGGAAAATGTGAAGTGAAGTTTAGGCCCAAATAGGGGAACCCGCTCACAAAAATATGTATCACTTTCTCGGTTATTCATTGATGTCAATGTTGAGAAGATTTATTGAACATTCGAGATGAGCAAGATGGTGGAAAATTCCATTTTTGGTTGTAAATCGATGAAAGTGATCAGAAACTATCGATTTGTATCCAAACGGTGATAGGTATGCTGGTGAAAGTTGATTTTTCTGTCAGAAGATGGTTTACCTAACTCATTAATCAAATTGTCACCCTCATGCTGACTATCTGCCAGTTTTGCAACGAGATTTTCTCAAAATTTCTTCGAAATTTTGTACTTTTTTGTTCATTTTCAATGTTCAATTTACTTGGCCTTGAATGCTGAGCGCATGAAGTCGAATTATCAGCTATTGATTGAGCTCAAAGGCTGTTGTTCAACGGACAGATCGATATCATACGGACGAAATGTCTCTAGAAGTAATCGAGTCATGTATCTATTGGGAGATGCATGCTGCGACTATTTTCAGTGTCAACTAAAGCATAAACGATCGTAGTGGTTTTCCGGACGAACGTATTGCTTTGAAACTGCTCCACATCTTGTAGAGAAGTATCTCATGGATTATTGTCGATCTATAATGAACATTCACAATATGTTCAAAAATAATCACTCTGGTGGGCATTTTTCCCACTATGTAGACTGGGACACCTTAAGAGCAATCAAGAGTCGATTCAGTGAATTATTATTTCCTTTGTGATAACATTTGAACGGTATGAGATATCAAAATTCTCAAATAAAAGAAACAGGCATAATTTCGATACCTTCAGAATGGTATGAGAAAAACACATATTTCGTCATAATTTCCACAGTAATACAGTTATAAGCAAACATTCTCAGAAGTGCGCCTCCATATATTTGTGGAATTGCCAGAAACCAAGGTCAATAACTCCATTCCATGTCATGTTCAAGGTCATCAAAGAGCCACGTATCTCCCTCGTGTTAGAATGTATCTAGGACCTGAATTATTCAATTCTTCACCCACACACATCTCTTCTCTAACCGAATACAATAATTTCAAAAGTAAACTGTGCATGGCTCCATCAAGTGAATCCTCTTCATTTGGAGAATCTCATTCTAACTAATACACCAAAATCATTTCCCAGTGAATCTAGTGATTGGAAGATATATTGATGATGATGATTCTGCAGAAGTGAATATTATTATTCCTAATTACCATTCATCAAAAGGAGTAGATTGATTGAAATTGCATCAAAATAGAGCCTAGATGGAACCCAATATTCCAATGGAGTTCCAACTTCCGAGAAGAAATGTGACAAAGTTTTCTATGCATTTCTGATCAAGACTACCTACACTTGCTCGATACAGTTCAACTGGGATTCATCAAATGCCGGAATATTTCCCAAACTGCTTCACCATTTCGCCGACCGAACTATTCAGCTCTGCAGTGTTTCGGTGGATCGTGTATTGGATGATTGCGGAGTGAAGGAACGTGAGAAGATCAAGGAACGATCGTCCATATGTTGCACAGATATTGAGATACAATCACATCTGGTACATTTTGTCATACATGACCAAATACTGTCCAAATCAAGTGGGAAGATTATAGGAAAGTTTTCATTCTTGAACAGAACGATCGAGGACTTGAATGCTTGGCCAAAACTGGCATTTGCAGCGCTAACTCACCAAAATACTAAAACTATCTTATCTAGTACTAAGATACTAAAACATTCTGGAGGAAAATACATAATAAACGGCGGGTATTGGTTTCCTCCATGTATATTATCATGAATTGAAAATTCTTACTTCAGTTCTTATTATATTGTACTTGTTTTACTGTATTTCATTGATTGATGTTATTGTACTTGCCACCGAGTGAAAATCCAAACTGCATTTCAAGTTTTTTTTCTTTGCATTTTAAACCTGTATTTTTTGAGCGCTCCAAATATAGGATGAAGTTATTCATTACCCTCCGAAAAATGTTCGATCAAATTCAGGAAAAAATTATCAGAAATCAGATTGAAAATATGAAGATTCGATTTTCATGAACGGTGGGATCATGAACTACATTTCAGCTCTCTTCATATTATATGACTTTGAAATGAGAATGAACACAACCATTCTATATTGCACGTACATTTTCATGAGACATTCCATCTGATTCTCCCCAACTTTATAAAGATAGTATCACTGCGAAGTCGCAGTTAATGTGTGGTATGTACATATCTACAATGGTAGCAACAACTGAGAAGGCATGAGGTGATTAGCGATATGGCAAATGATTACTCTGAAAATTAATTACGCAATTCAACTGTTTGAATAATGCATGCGAGTGAATGTTCAGAAGAACAGATAATGAACAGCAGAATATAAACCAGACGGTACTTGTGACACTCGGCTTCATATTCACTGCTGAATGACCGATATGAGCATATTCATGTGAGTTCTATAGGCCTGTAGGCCCATACACCGTGAGTTTCAGACATTATGTCACTGCCTTCTTCTTTCATTCGCTTCTCGCATCACGTTCCTTCAACTTCAATTGATGTTAGAAATTAGGGGCCGATTTTTCTCATCAAGACGGCTCAGTTAGTTTTTGTGAAAGTACGGAATGATGTGTATCATAATTGAATTGAAATTCCGTGGAAATAGTCATTCACACGAAGGAAATACATGCTTCCTAATTTTCTCTTCGGGTTGTCTCCATATTTTTTTTAGGTCATTTGAAAACAATTTTTATCAAAAGTGTTGCTATTGATGGTGCTTCAAAACCATAAAGTATCAAGTTGGATTATGGTCAACACACTGAACCGTCATTCGGGAGACCGGGGTTCGATTCCCGCCATGGTTGACCATCCTGACAGGGTTTTTGTGGTTTTCCTAGCTCTATTGTTCAGGTTAACACTGGGATGGTTCCTTAATAACAGGCACGACCGACTCCTTCTCAATATCCCAAAACATCCGATGATTTCAAGTTTCATCTCATCATCTCACCATCACATATTTCATTCACTGAAGCCAATTGACCAATGTAGATGGGCGTGACTTATACGAAGCAGGGGAAATTTTAGATACCTTGATTGGTTATCTCCTTATTTCCCCTGCTTCACTGTCCACTTGATTGGTATTTATATCCTGTAACATCACGAGGGCGGACGATCTACAATGGTCAATTGCGTCGTTAAACACATCATGAATAAATGAATGGAACTGTCAATTCGTTCAGCTTGATTGTGGAAACTGTTTGCTTGAATTACAATCCGTGTTTAACGTCGATATTCCGGAAGAAGGGAAATAACGAAAATGTCAGAGGGATTTCCCGTGGATTTCTACACGAATCTCAGTTTGATTGATGGGGGATTTCACGTTTGAAATGATCATCAGCTGGCCAACCTGTCTACTCAAACGAGCGATGTGATGAAATGAATGATTATCCAGGTAAATTGTTGTGAAGGGAAACGCTACACGTGTTGTTGAATCAACAGATGAATGAGATGTAACAATGTTCTGATAGTTTCCCATCAGGCAGTCTAGAAGTTTGATTCAAATACCGTCATAGACTCACTCCGAATTCAATAAGAGATGAGAATATGATTCGATGATTAATTCATATCAATAAAAGAAGGTAGAAGAAATAATGAAAGGTGAAAGAAAAAGAAGAGTAGGTTCCATGATCGTCAAATTTTTCTTTGTTCAAAGTCGTTGCCTGTCAGATTATTGAACGATTTAAAAAGATGTGGTTGTGTGTTCAATCCCGTTCGAGAGGTCAATGACCCTCAACATATCTCAGTGGTAGAAATGTGAGATACAATCATGTGAATTTGGTAAATGAGAGAGAAAAGTATTGAAATAAGAAGTGTTGTCTGAAGCTTTGAAAATAGAGGGAAGTGAGGCCTTTTTGACTGGAAAGGGAAGAGTGATGAGAGGGGAGGGGGGGTTAACACACCACTCACATTTTACACGGAAACAGGGACACTTTTTATCCACTTAATAAGTTCTAAAATCGTTCACAAGTGTTCTGTAAACATTCCTAATGTGATCAAGTTGGTTTTGCCATCTTCTGTTCTTGATTAACAACCTCACGAATCCGATAATTACTCGAATAAGAAACACGACTTACAACCGTTGAAATGGAATTTTTCAAGTCATTACCTATTTCTATACGGCTATTAGGGACGTAAATGGAAGATCTATTGAAAAGTTCTCGAATGAGAAATTCTACTATGTTTTTCTTCAAGTGGATAACTTCAGCCCTCGTGATGTTGTAACAGATGGCTAGGACTAGGACTAGGACTAGGACTAGGACTAGATGGCTAGGACGGTGAAAAGAGGTTGAATCAAGTGAGAAAAACTAAATTCTGAATCGACTCAAACTATTTGATCATTTTAATATAAAACACAATCATATTCCACGTGTAGTTTCGAATAATTCTGAGCAATCTCGCTAATCGAGTTTATACTTTTCTTTGGAAATGAATATTTCTGAAAGAAATTGATTGATTAACAAACGATTGCAACAAGCAGAGAGCTTCTACCAGGCTGTGAGAAAACTTCATGGACAGAAGAAATAACGTTGAAATGTGAAATTATTTTATATAAAATGTATTTCATATCCATCTCATCATATGCTCTTGTAACATGGACCATTACAAAAGAGATGAGTCAACTTGCAGCATCCCAAATGAAGTTCCCAAGGAGATTTATGGGCGTGACTCGAGTGGATATAAGGAGCAGAGACATAGGGAATGGGTTGAGAATAAGATGAATACGGAAATACTGCGATGGCATATGGACGTATGCAAAGAATGGAACCGGAAAGAATACCCAGAAAGGAATAAGAATGAGTGTTAGAGTGTAGAAGAAAGCTGGAAGACGACGAGAAAGATGGAGGGACCAGGTAAGTGAAAGCGTGAGGAGAGATGGTGTGTGGGAAGATGTGGAAGAGGAAAGATTGTGTGAAGAGAGGAAAGCATGTTCAGAGATGGAGAAAGAGAGTGAAAAAGAGGATGAAGACCAAGAAGACGATGTGACAGGACTGGCCAGCCGGTATTAATTGAAAGGCCCTAGATGAATAGTGTTAACAACCCCAACCTAACGTGTTGAACCGGGCGTTCGATATTTATCATTATTCAGAAGCGACGCTCGTTAAATATATCTTTTTCCGTTCCTGATGTCAATGAGGAGAATGAATAACATCACCTTATATAGCTACACATCGATTCAGAGCTTCCACCTCCAACATAACTATAACTCTATTCTACCCATGATTGAATTCGATTCAGATATAATTTCTGTTAATGAAATAATGGTGTATGAGTAGTGTCAATAAACCAGTTCTACTCCTTTATCGACTCATAGGGGGTCAAGTTGACTCCAAACATGCGTGCTATTGTCTCACCAATCAGCAACTAGAATCAATGGATTTCGATGGTCGATGGAATAGAATAGCTCGAGAAAAGATCGAGTCCCCCTATTTCAATGTGCACATGGCTCGGTATTGCATGGACTCGCATACAGCTTGATGACGTCACGAGGAAGGTTCATCCTGAAGACCGTGACAGTCGTTGTCGATTGATATAGAGCCTCTCAAAAGCAAGTGTTTTAATCAAATTCAAAATTCAAATTCAACATTCGAACTCAACATTGTTTTTTATTCTTATTTCATAAAGTACATACAATATAATGATCTAAACAAACGTATAATAATATAATGTTAACAAAAAAAAGTACAAGTGACGCTGCGATTGAATAATACAAAATAAAATAAGAAGCCCGCATAAGAACGAATTCTTGTGCGCGGGCAACATAACTAATAATAACATTTACAGTAGTTGGCAAAAGCATAAATGGAGTGAATAAAACTGAAACAAATTTTCATCCGTTGTGAGAACAAAATTGAAACCATGAATAAATGCAAGGGAAATAAGGAATTGGAATGAATAACAATAATACGAGTGTTGATAGTATTACTGTAGTGAGAAAAAATATGAAACAATAAGCATACCAAAAAATGCAAAATAATATAATAAATTGCAGATCGAGAAACCAAATAAATACCTAATTGATACAACATACAGAGAAAAAATAAATCATACATTAAATGTGGACAAATAATTCAAGTTTGTAAGACATAAGACAGCTGAAGAGTACGCAAGACATCTAACGAGTTCTGGGATCGGTGCATTTTATTTACATATATATTTATTTATTCACTTAATATCTATCCAGTATTCATGATTAACTTGAACACTATCATCGAATCCACCAAATAATACTCTCGAGTAAAAAGTCAATATTTCCCGACCACAATACCAGATAATATAATATTTTTAATTGACGTTTTCTAATTCCTATGGAACAGGATTCAACTAATAATTCAATAAAATCCAACTAATGAGTTCTCTTTTATAAGTAGTAAATTCATCAGTAGAACGTATAAGAATGGGAATCATATTAAATACATTTGGACCTATAAAATCTATGTGCTGCTGACCAATTTGTTTATTACGTCTAGGAATAGCAAGAAGGTTCAAATCATAATTACGCGTTAGATGAACCTTTCCTATTGTATTAGCTTTTTGAAATGAATTGGTATTTTTATAAATGTATCGGATCAACCTGTTCTGAATGATTGCCATATTCTCAATGCCAATTCTTGCCGTTGTTGATTTTTCGAAACCCTTCCTTTTGTCATGATTGAACATGTTGAGAAGATAGATGGTGCTTCTAGATGATTTCTTTCGAACAAAATCGTACTCCTCGTTTCTCCATCAACGCGCAATACAAGTATAGCGTTTTCCAAGTGATTCCGTAACAATACGTTCAGAAATTCATTCCATTTTTTCTCGAATGGATTCCTTCTCATCTTTTCGTTCTGTTGTTAGTTGATTTATAAAATATTTGGTGCATTTGGATAATTATTGAGAATATGTGTAGCTATGAAATGTATTGAAGAAATGAACAAACCGAACTGAAATGTACATCACGTTACGTCGTGATTGTCGGAGTTATCCAAACTAATTGTCACAATAACCCATTTCATTTCCCATCAATGGATATAACAGTCACTTGGTTGTATATCATAGTCAATCGCACCAGGGAAACGCGGGATTTGCGTTGTAAGATGAGCTTAGATGTATGGAAATCTAGAGTGTTGAATATTATGTCAGCTCAATTCACATCTACAGACCTTGGATTACCCTCAACGTTTGAAAACCTCACCTGCAACTTGTTGATATTCATATTGCTTTTATCGTGTTTTAATTGTTTCAATTACCATCGGACTGTTGTGCGAATTACTGGAATTAGGCCCATGAATATGAATATGATAGCTTTCCTTGAATACAGAGACAATTTCGAAGCTCATGGATAATTGTCATCTTCCAAGTATTTTACCTCCGAGTTACTGTATTCTCATCGGGATTTTCAAGATTTTCCGATTTTTTTCGGAGAAACCGTTCAACCGATGTTTTTGGAAAACGATTCAACCTAATCTGTTCTGACATCAATATGCAAAAGAAGTTTTAGGTCGATTGGTTTTTCTCTGACCTGTGAGCCGCGGACAGAATAGATATATGAGGTGGTTTCTGATGAGCGAAGCGAAGTCTCCATCCCACTCTTATAGGGCTTTGTCTGTGTGTTTTTTGTTTGTTTGTTTGTTTGTAAGCACTCCACAGGTCGCAAGGGTTGACTGATCAACATGAAACTTTTTTGTACACGCAAACTTATCCAACCTAGAACTGTATAGTTTTTGGAATGAATCGGTCGGACCGATTTTGAGAAAAATCATCTCAAAGTTTCTAAAAACCCCATAAGATTTGGCTGGGCGGAAAATGTTGAAAAATACTAGGAAAACGCGGGATGCGCGTTGTTAGACGAGCTTAGGGGTATAGAAATCTAGAATGAAAAATAATTTGTCAACCCAATCTACATCTACAGACCTTGGATCACTCCAAACGTTCAGAAACCTTACGAGAATCAGTTATGTCACGGCCTTCCTCTTCATTCATTTCAATCGTTTTGAATTAATTGGTGACACTTGTTGCTATAGATTTAATTGGTTCCCGTAATAGCCTAAATTGATGGGAAAATGCTTTATAAATGCGTTTTCTTCGTTATTCCTCATCCGATTGATGCGAAAAATCTCTCAAAATGTGCTTAATAGTTTCCTTTATATTCGGCGAAAATTTGAGAGAACTTGAAAAATTTAGATTTTTCAAGTATTTTCCTCCGGGTTATTCTAATGGGGATTTTTGAAATTTCTAAAATTCATAAAAAAAAAAGTTACCACCCGATAATGCCACAAAACTATACAGATCTAAGTTAGATGAGGAACCATGACGAAAAAAAGTTTGAAGTTGATAGCTGTAGTCGTTTGACCTGTGGAGAACCGACAAAAAAACATAAAAAAAACAAAAAAAAACAACAAAAAAAAAACATAAAAACGAACACCAATTTTTTTCAGTATGTCAAATTGAATCCTCGCTAAAGCTCGTCTAACTAGGAAAACGCGGGATGCGCGTTGTTAGACGAGCTTAGGGGTATAGAAATCTAGAAAGAAAAATAATTTGTCAACCCAATCTACATCTACAGACCTTGGATCACTCCAAACGTTCAAAAACCTTACGAGAATCAGTTATGTCACGGCCTTCTTCTTCATTCATTTCAATCGTTTTGAATTAATTAGTGACACTTGTTGCTATAGATTTAATTGGTTCCCGTAATAGCCTAAATTGATGGGAGAATGCTTTATAAATGCGTTTTCTTCGTTATTTCTCATCCGATTGATGCGAAAAATCTCTCAAAATGTGCTTAATAGTTTCCTTTATATTCGGCGAAAATTTGAGAGGTCTTGAAAAATTTTGATTTTTCAAGTATTTTCCTCCGGGTTATTCTAATGGGGATTTTTGAAATTTCTAAAATTCATAAAAAAAAAAGTTACCACCCGATAATGCCACAAAACTATACAGATCTAAGTTAGATGAGGAACCATGACGAAAAAAAGTTTGAAGTTGATAGCTGTAGCCGTTTGACCTGTGGAGAACCGACAAAAAAACATAAAAAAAACAAACAAACAAAAAAAAAAAAAAAAAAAAAAACATAAAAACGAACACCAATTTTTTTCAGTATGTCAAATTGAATCCTCGCTAAAGCTCGTCTAATTATCTCTCCAAATGGGATGAAATTTTCTCTAAATGTATATAAATAGATTTTACGAATTTTCACGATTATTTATGCAATTCCAATCAGCCGTTTTGAAGAAAAAATCTAAAATAACTGATAATTTATATACACTAGTCAAACGCGAAATATGCGTTGTAAGATGAGCGAGATATCCGAATAAGGTATAAAAGTCCTTGAAGTAGTTTTACCCTCGCTACTTTATCGACTCTGGTATTCTACACACCTTGATGCATATACAGATACTTCATTGTTGGGCAAATATTGAATCTAGAAGGCAGTGAATCTCGGCAACCTGATTCTGTCATCATTTTTATGATATATTTGATGAAAAAACCCAGTTGTTTTAATTTTTTCTTCAAAACGGCTGATTAGAATTGCATACAGAATCGTGATAATGTGTAGAATCTATGTGTACACATTCAGAGAAAATTTCATTCCGTTTGGAGAGATTTTATTTTTCAACATTTTCCGCCCAGCCAAATCTCATGGGGTTTTTAGAAACTTTAAGATGATTTTTCTCAAATTCGGTCCGACCGATTCATTCCAAAAACTATACAGTTCTAAGTTGGATGAGTTTGCGTGTAGACAAAAAGTTTCATGTTGATCAGTCAACCCTTGTGACCTGTGGAGTGCTTACAAAAAAAAAAGAAAAAAAAAAAAAAAACACACACAGACAAAGCCCCATAAGAGTAGGATGGAGACTTCGCTACGCTCATCAATCAAGGTGTGTAGAATACTAGAGTCAATGAAGTGGCAAGAGTAGAACTACTTTAACGACTTTAATAGCTTATTCAGATATCAAGGTGTGTAGAATAC
>OZ023335.1:11319275-11389275 GCA_964007535.1 Brachyptera risi
TGAACATTATCCAATGTTACATGTCCTCAGGCCTGAACAATACCCACTGTTACATGTCCTCAGGCCAGAACATTATCCACTGTTACATGTCCTCAGGCCTAAACATTATCCAATGTTACATGTCGTCAGGCCAGAACATTATCCACTGTTACATGTCCTCAGGCCTGAACATTACCCACTGTTACATGTCCTCAGGCCTGAACATTATCCACTGTTACATGTCGTCAGGCCAGAACATTATCCACTGTTGCATGTCCTCAGGCCTGAACATTACCCACTGTTACATGTCCTCAGGCCTGCTACGCCTGAACATTATCCACTGTTACATGTCCTCAGGCCTGCTACGCCTGAACATTATCCACTGTTGCATGTCCTCAGGCCTGAACATTATCCAATGTTACATGTCGTCAGTTCAGAACATTATCCACTGTTACATGTCCACAGGCCTGAACATTATCCAATGTTACATGTCATCAGGCCAGAACATTATCCACTGTCACATGTCCTCAGGCCTGAACATTACCCACTGTTACATGTCCTCGGGCCTGAACAATATCCAACGTTACATGTCCTCAGGCCTGAACAATACCCACTGTTACATGTCCTCAGGCCAGAACATTATCCACTGTTACATGTCCTCAGGCCTGAACATTATCCAATGTTACATGTCGTCAGGCCAGAACATTATCCACTGTTACATGTCCTCAGGCCTGAACATTACCCACTGTTACATGTCCTCAGTCCTGAACATTATCCACTGTTACATGTCGTCAGGCCAGAACATTATCCACTGTTGCATGTCCTCAGGCCTGAACATTACCCACTGTTACATGTCCTCAGGCCTGCTACGCCTGAACATTATCCAATGTTAGAAGTCCTCAGGCCTGCTACGCCTGAACATTATCCACTGTTACATGTCCACAGGCCTGAACATCACCCACTGTTACATGTCCTCAGGCCTGCTACGCCTGAACATTATCCACTGTTACATGTCCTCAGGCTTGAACATCACCCACTGTTACATGTCCTCAGGCCTGCTACGCCTGAACATTATCCACTGTTACATGTCGTCAGGCCTGCTACGCCTGAACATTACCCACTGTTACATGTCGTCAGGCCTGAGCATTACGAACTGTTACATGTCCTCAGGCCTGAACATTATCCACTGTTACATGTCCTCAGGCCTGAACATTATCCACTGTTACATGTCCTCAGGCCCGAACATTACACACTGTTACATGTCGTCAGGCCTGAACATTACCCACTGTTACATGTCCTCGGGCCAGAACATTACCCACTGTTACATGTCCTCAGGCCAGAACATTATCCACTGTTACATGTCCTCAAGCCTGAACATTATCCACTGTTACATGACCTCAGGCCAGAACATTATCCACTGTTACATGTCGTCAGGCCTGAACATTATCCACTGTCACATGTCCTCAGGCCAGAACATTACCCACTGTTACATGTCGTCAGGCCAGAACATTACCCACTGTTACATGTCGTCAGGCCTGCTACGCCTGAACATTACCCACTGTTACATGTCCTCAGGCCTGAACATTATCCACTGTTACATGTCCTCGGGCCAGAACATTATCCACTGTTACATGTACTCAGGCCAGTACATTATCCACTGTTACATGTCCTCAGGCCAGAACATTACCCAAAGTTACATGTCCTCAGGCCAGAACATTATCCACTGTTCCATGTCCTCAGGCCAGAACATTATCCACTGTTACATGTCCTCAGGCCTGAACATTATCCACTGTTACATGTACTCAGGCCAGTACATAATCCACTGTTACATGTCCTCAGGCCAGAACATTACCCACTCTTACATGTCCTCAGGCCAGAACATTATCCACTGTTCCATGTCGTCAGGCCAGAACATTATCCACTGTTACATGTCCTCAGGCCAGAACATTACCCACTGTTACATGTCCTCAGGCCAGAACATTACCCACTGTTACATGTCTTCAGGCCTGCTACGCCTGAACATTACCCACTGTTACATGTCCTCAAGCCTGAACATTATCCACTGTTACATGTCCTCAAGCCTGAACATTATCCACTGTTACATGTACTCAGGCCAGAACATTATCCACTGTTTCATGTCCTCAGGCCAGAACATTACCCACTGTTACATGTCCTCAGGCCAGAACATTACCCTCTGTGACATGTCGTCAGGCCTGCTACGCCTGAACATTACCCACTGTTACATGTCCTCAGGCCTGAACATTATCCACTGTTACATGTCCTCGGGCCGGAACATTATCCACTGTTACATGTACTCAGGCCAGTACATTATCCACTGTTACATGTCCTCAGGCCAGAACATTATCCACTGTTACATGTCCTCAGGCCAGAACATTACCCACTGTTACATGTCCTCAGGCCAGAACATTACCCACTGTTACATGTCCTCAAGCCTGAACATTACCCACTGTTAGATGTCCTCAGGCCTGAACATTATCCACTGTTACATGTCCTCAGGCCAGAACATTATCCACTGTTACATGTCCTCAGGCCAGAACATTACCCACTGTTACATGTCCTCAAGCCTGAACATTACTCACTGTTACATGTCGTCAGGCCTGCTACGCCTGAACATTACCCACTGTTGCATGTCCTCAGGCCTGAACATCATCCACTGTTACATGTCCTCGGGCCAGAACATTACCCAATGTTACATGTCCTCAGGCCAGAACATTACCCACTGTTACATGTCCTCAGGCCAGAACATTACCCACTGTCACATGTCCTCAGGCCTGAACATTATCCACTGTTACATGTCCTCAGGCCTGAACATTATCCACTGTTACATGGCCTCGGGCCAGAACATTACCCACTGTCACATCCCTCAGGCCAGAACATTATCCACTGTTACATGTCCTCAGGCCAGAACATTATCCACTGTTACATGTCCTCAGGCCAGAACATTATCCACTGTTACATGTCCTCAGGCCAGAACATTATCCACTGTTACATGTCCCCAGGCCTGCTACGCCTGAACATTACCCACTGTTACATGTCCCAAGGCCTGAACATTATCCACTGTTACATGTCCTCAGGCCTGAACATTATCCACTGTTACATGACCTCAGGTCTGAACATCACCCACTGTTACATGACATCAGGCCTGAACATTACCCAATGTTACATGTCCTCAGGCCTGGACATTATCCACTGTTATATGTCCTCAGGCCTGAACATTATCCACTGTTACATGTCCTCAGGCCTGAACATTATCCACTGTTACATGTCGTCAGGCCTGAACATCATCCACTGTTACATGTCCTCAGGTCAGAACATTATCCACTGTCACATGTCCTCAGGCCAGAACATTACCCACTGTTACATGTCCTCAGGCCAGAACATTACCCACTGTTACATGTCCTCAGGCCAGAACATTACCCACTGTTACATGTCCTCAGGCCAGAACATTATCCACTGTTACATGTCCTCAAGCCTGAACATTATTCACTGTTACATGTCCTCAGGCCAGAACATTATCCACTGCCACATGTTCTCAGGCCTGAACATTATCCACTGTTACATGTCCTCAGGCCAGAACATTATCCACTGTTACATGTCGTCAGGCCTGAACATTATCCACTGTCACATGTCCTCAGGCCAGAACATTACCCACTGTTACATGTCCTCAGGCCTGAACATTACCCACTGTTACATGTCCTCAGGCCTGAACATCACCCACTGTTACATGTCCTCAGGCCTGAACATTACCCACTGTTACATGTCCTCAGGCCAGAACATTATCCACTGTTACATGTCCTCAGGCCAGAACATTATCCACTGTCACATGTCCTCAGGCCAGAACATTACCCACTGTTACATGTCCTCAGGCCTGAACATTACCCACTGTTACATGTCCTCAGGCCTGAACATTACCCACTGTTACATGTCCTCAGGCCTGAACATTACCCACTGTTACATGTCCTCAGGCCTGAACATTATCCACTGTTACATGTCCTCAGGCCAGAACATTACCCACTGTCACATGTCCTCAGGCCAGAACATTACCCACTGTTACATGTCCTCAGGCCTGAACATTACCCACCGTTACATGTCCTCAGGCCAGAACATTATCCACTTTTACATGTCCTCAGGCCAGAACATTATCCACTGTCACATGTCCTCATGCCAGAACATTACCCACTGTTACATGTCCTCAGGCCAGAACATTACCCACTGTTACATGTTCTCAGGCCTGAACATTACCCACTGTTACATGTCCTCAGGCCTGAACATTACCCACTGTTACATGTCCTAAGGCCAGAACATTATCCACTGTTACATGTCGTCAGGCCTGAACATTATCCACTGTCACATGTCCTCAGGCCAGAACATTACCCACTGTTACATGTCCTCAGGCCAGAACATTACCCACTGTTACATGTCCTCAGGCCTGAACATTACCCACTGTTACATGTCCTCAGGCCAGAACATAATCCACTGTTACATGTCCTCAGGCCAGAACATTATCCACTGTTACATGTCGTCAGGCCTGAACATTACCCACTGTTACATGTCCTCAGGCCAGATCATTATCCACTGATACACGTCCTCAGGCCTGAACATTATCCACTGTTACATGTCCTCAGGCCATAACATTACCCACTGTTACATGTCCTCAGGCCAGAACATCATCCACTGTTACATGTCCTCAGGCCTGGACATTATCCACTGTTACATGTCCCCAGGCCCGAACATTCTCCACTGTTACATGTCCTCAGGCCTGAAAATTATCCACTGTTACATGTCCTCAGGCCAGAACATTATCCACGGTCACAGGTCCTCGGGCCAGAACATTACCCAATGTTACATGCCCTCAGGCCTGAACATTATCAACTGTTACATGTCCTCAGGCCTGAACATTACCCACTGTTACATGTCCTCAGGCCAGAACATTATCCACTGTTACATGTCCTCAGGCCTGAACATTATCCACTGTTACATGTCCTCAGGCCAGAACATTATCCACTGTTACATGTCCTTAGGCCTGAATATTATCCACTGTTCCATGTCCTCAGGCCGGAACATTATCCACTGTTACACGTCCTCAGGCCTGAACATTATCCACTGTTACATGTCCTCAGGCCTGAACATTACCCACTGTTACATGTCCTCAGGCCTGAACATTATCCACTGTTACATGTCCTCTGGCCTGAACATTATCCACTGTTACATGTCCTCAGGCCAGAAAATTATCCACTGTCACATGTCCTCGGGCCGTAACATTACCCACTGTTACATGTCCTCAGGCCTGAACATTATCCACTGTCACATGTCCTCAGGTCTGAACATTATTCACTGTTACATGTCCTCAGGCCTGAACATTATCCACTGTTACATGTCCTCGGGCCAGATAATTACCCACTGTCACATGTGCTCAGGCCTGAACATAATCCACTGTTACATGTCCTCAGGCCTGAACATTATCCACTGTCACATGTCCTCAGGCCTGAACATCATCCACTGTTACATGTCCTCGGGCCAGAACATTACCCACTGTCACCTGTCCTCAGGCCTGAACATCATCCACTGTTACATATCCTCAGGCCTGAACATTATCCACTGTTACATGTCCTCGGGCCAGAACATTACCCACTGTCACATGTCCTCAGGCCTGAACATTATCCACTGTTACCTGTCCTCAGGCCACAACATTATCCACTGTTAAATGTCCTCTGGCCCGTACATTATCCACTGTTACATGTCCTCAGGCCTGAACATTATCCACTGTTACATGTCCTCAGGCCTGAACATTATCCACTGTCACATGTCCTCAGGCCTGAACATTATCCACTGTTACCTGTCCTCAGGCCACAACATTATCCACTGTTACATATCCTCAGGCCAGAACATTATCCACTGTTACATGTCCTCAGGCCTGAACATTATCCACTGTTACATGTCCTCAGGCCTGAACATTATCCACTGTTACATGTCCTCAGGCCTGAACATTATCCACTGATACATGTGGTCAGGCCTGAACATTATCCACTGTTACATGTCCTCGGGCCAGAACATTATCCACTGTCACATGTCCCCAGGCCTGAACATTATCCACTGTTACATATCCTCGGGCCTGAACATTACCCACTGTCAAATGTCCTCAGGCCTGAACATTATCCACTGTTAAATGTCCTCAGGCCCGAACATTATCCACTGTTACATGTCCTCAGGCCAGAACATTATCCACTGTTACATGTCCTCGGGCCAGAACATTATCCACTGTTACCAGTCCTCAGGCCATAACATTACCCACTGTTACATATCCTCAGGCCTGAACATTATTCACTGTTACATATCCTCAGGCCTGAACATTATCCACTGTTACATGTCCTCAGGCCTGAACATTACCCACTGTTACATGTTCTCAGGCCAGAACATCACACACTGTTACATGTCCTCAGGCCAGAACATTATCCACTGTTACATGTCCTCAGGCCAGAACATTATCCACTGTTAAATGTCCTCAGGCCTGAACATTATTCACTGTCACATGTCCTCAGGCCTGAACATTATCCACTGTTACCTGTCCTCAGGCCACAACATTAAACACTGTTACATATCCTCAGGCCAGAACATTATCCACTGTTACATGTCCTCAGGCCCGAGCATTATCCACTGTTACATGTCCTCAGGCCTGAACATTATCCACTGTTACATGTCCTCAGGCCTGGACATCATCCACTGTTACATGTAGTCAGGCCTGAAAATTATCCACTGTTACATGTCCTCGGGCCAGAACATTATCCACTGTTACATGTCCTCGGGCCAGAACATTATCCATTGTTACCTGTCCTCAGGCCATAACATTACCCACTGTTACATGTCCTCGGGCCAGAACATTATCCACTGTTACATGTCCTCAGGCCAGAACATTATCCACTGTCACATGTCCTCAGGCCAGAACATTATCCACTGTCACACGTCCTCAGGCCTGAATATTATCCACTGTCACATGTCCTCAGGCCATAACATTACCCACTGTTACATGTCCTCAGGCCTGAACATCATCCACTGTTACATGTAGTCAGGCCTGAACATTATCCACTGTTACCTGTCCTCAGGCCACAACATTATCCACTGTTACATATCCTCAGGCCAGAACATTATCCACTGTTACATGTACTCAGGCCATAACATTATCCACTGTCACATGTCCTCAGGCCATAACATTATCCACTGTTACATGTCCTCAGGCCTGAACATCATCCACTGTTACATGTAGTCAGGCCTGAACATTATCTACTGTTACCCGTCCTCAGGCCACAACATTATCCACTGTTAGATATCCTCAGGCCAGAACATTATCCACTGTTACATGTCCTCATGCCTGAGCATCATCCACTGTTACATGTCCTCAGGCCAGAACATTATCCACTGTCACATGTCCTCAGGCCATAACATTACCCACTGTTACATGTCCTCAGGCCAGGACATTATCCACTGTTACATGTCCTCAAGCCTGAACATTATCCACTGTTACATGTCGTCAGGCCAGAACATTATTCACTATAACATGTCCTCAAGCCTGAACATTATCCACTGTTACATGTCGTCAGGCCAGAACTTTATCCACTGTTGAATGTCCTCAGGCCAGAACATTATCCACTGTTACATGTCGTCAGGCCTGAACATTACCCACTGTTACATGTAGTCAGGCCATAACATTAACCACTGTTACATGTCCTCAGGCCAGAACATTACCCACTGTTACATGTTCTCAGGCCAGAACATTACCCACTGTTACATGTCCTCAGGCCAGAACATTACCCACTGTTACATGTCCTCAAGCCTGAACATTACCCACTGTTACATGTCCTCAGGCCTGAACATTACCCACTGTTACATGTCCTCAGGCCAGAACATTATCCACTGTCACATGTCCTCAGGCCAGAACATCATCCACTGTTACATGTCCTCAGGCCTGAACATTATCCACTGTTACATGTCCTCAGGCCTGAACATTATCCACTGTTACATGTCCTCAGGCCTGAACATTATCCACTGTTACATGTCCTCAGGCCAGAACATTATCCACTGTTACACGTCCTCAGGCCTGAACATCATCCACTGTTACATGTCCTCAAGCCTGAACATTATCCACTGTTACATGTCCTCAGGCCAGAACATTATCCACTGTTACATGTCCTCAGACCAGAACATTATCCACTGTTACATGTCGTCAGGCCAGAACATTACCCACTGTTACATGTCCTCAGGCCAGAACATTATCCAATGTTACATGTCCTCAGGCCAGAACATTACCCACTGTTACATGTCCTCAAGCCTGAACATTATCCACTGTTACATGTCGTCAGGCCAGAACATTACCCACTGTTACAAGTCCTCAGGCATGAACATTATCCACTGTTACATGTCCTCAGGCCAGAACATTACCCACTGTTACATGTCCACAAGCCTGAACATTATCCACTGTTACATGACCTCAGGCCAGAACATTATCCACTGTTACATGTCCTCAGGCCAGAACATTATCCACTGTTACATGTCGTCAGGCCAGAACATTACCCACTGTTACATGTCCTCAGGCCAGAACATCATCCACTGTTAAAAGTCCTCAAGCCTGAACATTATCCACTGTTACATGTAGTCAGGCCTGAACATTATCCACTGTTACATGTCCTCAGGCCAGAACATTACCCACTGTTGCATGTCCTCAGGCCAGAACATTATCCACTGTTACCTGTCCTCAGGCCTGAACATTACCCACTGTTACATGTCCTCAGGCCAGAACATTATCCACTGTTACATGTCGTCAGGCCAGAACATTACCCACTAATACAAGTCCTCAGGAATGAACATTATCCACTGTTACATGTCCTCAGGCCTGAACATTACCCACTGTTACATGTCCTCAGGCCAGAACATTATCCACTGTTACATGTCCTCAGGCCAGAACATTATCCACTGTTACACGTTCTCAAGCCTGAACATTATCCACTGTTACATGTCCTCAAGCCTGAACATTATCCACTGTTACATGTCGTCAGGCCAGAACATTATCCACTGTTACATGTCCTCAGGCCAGAACATTATCCACTGTTACATGTACTCAGGCCTGAACATTATCCACTGTTACATGTCCTCAAGCCTGAACATTATCCACCGTTACATGTCCTCAAGCCTGAACATTATCCACTGTCACATGTCCTCTGGCCTGAACATTATCCACTGTTACATGTCCTCAGGCCTGAACATTATCCACTGTTACATGTCGTCAGGCCAGAACATTATCCACTGTCACATGTCCTCAGGCCAGAACATTATCCACTGTTACATGTCCTCGGGCCAGAACATTATCCACTGTCCTATGTCCTCAGGCCTGAGCATTATCCACTGTCACATGTCCTCAGGCCATAACATTATCCACTGTTACATGTCCTCAGGCCAGAACATTATCCACTGTTACATTTCCTCAGGCCAGAACATTATCCACTGTTACATATCCTCAGGCCTGAACGTTATCCACTGTCACATGTCCTCAGGCCATAACATTATCCACTGTTACATGTCCTCAGGCCAGAACATTATCCACTGTTGCATGTCCTCAGGCCAGAAAATTATCCACTGTTACATATCCTCAGGCCTGAATGTTATCCACTGTTACATGTCCTCAGGCCTGAACATTATCCACTGTCACATGTCCTCGAGCCAGAACATCACCCACTGTTACATGTTCTCAGGCCTGAACATTATCCACTGTTACATGTCGTCAGGCCAGAACATTATCCACTGTCACATGTCCTCAAGCCTGAACATTATCCACTGTTACATGTCCACAGGCCTGAACATTATCCACTGTTACATGTCCTCAGGCCAGAACATTACCCACTGTCACATGTCCTCAGGCCAGAATATTATCCACTGTTACATGTCCTCAGGCCTGAACATTATCCACTGTTACATGTCCCCAGGCCTGAACATTATCCACTGTCACATGTCCTCAGGCCATAACATTATCCACTGTTACATGTCCTCAGGCCAGAACATTATCCACTGTTACATGTCCTCAGGCCTGAACATTATCCACTGTCACATGTCCTCAGGCCCGAACATTATACACTGTTACATATCCTCAGGCCTGAGCAGTATCCACTGTTACATGTCCTCAGGCCTGGACATTATCCACTGTCACATGTCCTCAGGCCAGAACATTATCCACTGTTACATGTCCTCAGGCCAGAACATTATCCACTGTTACATGTCCTCAGGCCTGAACATTATCCACTGTCACATGTCCTCAGGCCAGAACATTATCCACTGTTACATGTCCTCAGGCCTGAACATTATCCACTGTTACATGTCCTCAGGCCTGAACATTATCCACTGTCACATGTCCTCAGGCCAGAATATTATCCACTGTTACATGTCCTCAGGCCAGAACATTATCCACTGTTACATGTCCTCAGGCCAGAACATTATCCACTGTTACATGTCCTCAGGCCAGAACATTATCCACTGTTACATGTCCTCAGGCCAGAACATTATCCACTGTTACATGTCCTCAGGCCAGAACATTATCCACTGTCACATGTCCTCAGGCCAGAACATTACCCACTGTTACATGTCCTCAGGCCTGAACATTACCGACTGTTACATGTCCTCAGGCCTGAACATTACCCAATGTTACATGTCCCCAGGCCTGAACATTACCCACTGTTACATGTCCTCAGGCCTGAACATTATCCACTGTTACATGTCCTCAGGCCAGAACATGACCCACTGTCACATGTCCTCAGGCCAGAACATTACCCACTGTTACATGTTCTCAGGCCTGAACATTACCCACTGTTACATGTCCTCAGGCCAGAACATTATCCACTCTTACATGTCCTCAGGCCAGAACATTATCCACTGTCACATGTCCTCATGCCAGAACATTATCCACTGTTACATGTCCTCAGGCCAGAACATTACCCACTGTTACATTTTCTCAGGCCTGAACATTACTCACTGTTACATGTCCTCAGGCCTGAACATTATCCACTGTTACATGTCCTCAGGCCTGAACATTATCCACTGTCACATGTCCTCAGGCCAGAACATTATCCACTGTTACATGTCCTCAGGCCAGAACATTATCCACTGTTACATGTCCTCAGGCCAGAACATTATCCACTGTTACATGTCCTCAGGCCAGAACATTATCCACTGTTACATGTCCTCAGGCCAGAACATTATCCACTGTTACATGTCCTCAGGCCAGAACATTATCCACTGTTACATGTCCCCAGGCCAGAACATTACCCACTGTTACATGTCCTCAGGCCAGAACATTATCCACTGTTACATGTCCTCAGGCCAGAACATTACCCACTGTTGCATGTCCTCAGGCCTGAACATTATCCAATGTTACATGTCCTCAGGCCAGAACATTATCCACTGTCACATGTCCTCGGGCCTGAACATCATCCACTGTTACATATCGTCAGGCCTGAACATTACCCACTGTCACATGTCCTCAGGCCAGAACATTATCCACTGTTAGATGTCCTCAGGCCAGAACATTACCCACTGTTACATGTCCTCAGGCCAGAACATTATCCACTGTTACATGTCCTCAGGACTGAACATTATCCACTGTAACATATCCTCAGGCCAGAACATCACCCACTGTTACATGTCCTCAGGCCTGAACATTATCAACTGTTACATGTCCTTAGGCCAGAACATTATCCACTGTCACATGTCCCGAGGCCAGAACATTATCCACTGCCACAAGTCCTCAGGCCTGAACATTATCCACTGTTACATGTCCTCAGGCCTGAACATTATCCACTGTTACATGTCGTCAGGCCTGAACATTATCCACTGTCCCATGTCCTCAGGCCAGAACATTACCCACTGTTACATGTTCTCAGGCCTGAACATCACTCACTGTTACATGTCCTCAGGCCTGAACATTACCCACTGTTACATGTCCTCAGGCCAGAACATTATCCACTGTTACATGTCCTCAGGCCAGAACATTATCCACTGTCACATGTCCTCAGGCCAGAACATTACCCACTGTTACATGTCCTCAGGCCTGAACATTTCCCACTGTTACATGTCCTCAGGCCTGAACATAACCCACTGTTACATGTCCTCAGGCCTGAACATTACCCACTGTTACATGTCCTCAGGCCAGAACATTATCCACTGTTACATGTCCTCAGGCCAGAACATTACCCACTGTTACATGTTCTCAGGCCTGAACATTACCCAATGTTACATGTCCTCAGGCTTGAACATTACCCACTGTTACATGTCCTCAGGCCAGAACATTATCCACTGTTACATGTCCTCAGGCCAGAACATTATCCACTGTCACATGTCCTCAGGCCAGAACATTACCCACTGTTACATGTCCTCAGGCCTGAACATTACCGACTGTTACATGTCCTCAGGCCTGAACATTACCCAATGTTACATGTCCCCAGGCCTGAACATTACCCACTGTTACATGTCCTCAGGCCTGAACATTATCCACTGTTACATGTCCTCAGGCCAGAACATGACCCACTGTCACATGTCCTCAGGCCAGAACATTACCCACTGTTACATGTTCTCAGGCCTGAACATTACCCACTGTTACATGTCCTCAGGCCAGAACATTATCCACTGTTACATGTCCTCAGGCCAGAACATTATCCACTGTCACATGTCCTCATGCCAGAACATTATCCACTGTTACATGTCCTCAGGCCAGAACATTACCCACTGTTACATGTTCTCAGGCCTGAACATTACCCACTGTTACATGTCCTCAGGCCTGAACATTACTCACTGTTACATGTCCTCAGGCCAGAACATTATCCACTGTTACATGTCGTCAGGCCTGAACATTATCCACTGTTACATGTCGTCAGGCCTGAACATTATCCACTGTCACATGTCCTCAGGCCAGAACATTACCCACTGTTACATGTCGTCAGGCCAGAACATTACCCACTGTTACATGTCCTCAGGCCTGAACATTACCCACTGTTACATGTCCTCAGGTCAGAACATAATTCACTGTTACATGTCCTCAGGCCAGAACATTATCCACTGTTACATGTCGTCAGGCCTGAACATTACCTACTGTTAAATGTCCTCAGGCCAGAACATTATCCACTGTTACACGTCCTCAGGCCTGAACATTATCCACTGTTACATGTCCTCAGGCCATAACATTACCCACTGTTACATGTACTCAGGCCAGAACATTATCCACTGTTACATGTCCTCAGGCCTGAACATTATCCACTGTTACATGTCCTCAGGCCAGAACATTATCCACTGTTACACGTCCTCAGGCCTGAACATTATCCACTGTTACATGTCCTCAGGCCTGAACATTACCCACTGTCACATGTCCTAAGGCCTGAACATCATCCACTGTTACATATCCTCAGGCCAGAACATTATCCACTGTTACATGTCCTCGGGCCAGAACATTACCCACTGTCACATGTCCTCAGGCCTGAACATTATCCACTGTTACATATCCTCAGGCCAGAACATTACCCACTGTCACATGTCCTCAGGCCTGAACATTACCCACTGTTACATGTCCCCAGGCCTGAACATTATCCACTATGACATGTCCTCAGGCCCGTACATTATCCACTGTTACATGTCCTCAGGCCAGAACATTACCCACTGTCACATGTCCTCAGGCCTGAACATTACCCACTGTAACATGTCCTCAGGCATGAACATTATCCACTGTTACATGTCCTCAGGCCAGAACATTACCCACTGTTACATGTCCTCAGGCCAGAACATTACCCACTGTCACATGTCCTCAACCCTGAACATTATCCACTGTCACATGTCCTCGGGCCAGAACATTACCCACTGTCACATGTCCTCAGGCCTGAACATTATCCACTGTTACATATCCTCAGGCCAGAACATTACCCACTGTCACATGTCCTCAGGCCTAAACATTACCCACTGTTACATGTCTTCAGGCCTGAACATTAACCACTGTTACATGTCCTCAGGCCCGATTATTATCCACTGTTACATGTCCTCAGGCCTGAACATTACCCACTGTTACATGTCCTCAGGCCTGAACATTATCCACTGTTACATGTCCTCAGGCCAGAACATTACCCACTGTTACATGTCCTCAGGCCAGAACATTACCCACTGTCACATGTCCTCAAGCCTGAACATTATCCACTGTTACATGTCCTCAGGCCCGTACATTATCCACTGTTACATGTCCTCAGGCCTGAACATTATCCACTGTTACATGTCCTCAGGCCTGAACATTATCCACTGTCACATGTCCTCAGGCCTGAACATTATCCACTGTTACCTGTCATCAGGCCACAACATTATCCACTGTTACATATCCTCAGGCCAGAACATTATCCACTGTTACATGTCCTCAGGCCTGAACATCATCCACTGTTACATGTCCTCAGGCCTGAACATTATCCACTGTTACATGTCCTCAGGCCTGAACATTATCCACTGTTACATGTAGTCAGGCCTGAACATTATCCACTGTTACATGTCCTCGGGCCAGAACATTATCCACTGTCACATGTCCTCAGGCCTGAACATTATCCACTGTTACATATCCTCAGGCCTGAACATTTCCCACTGTCACATGTCCTCAGGCCTGAACATTATCCACTGTTAAATGTCCTCAGGCCCGAACATTATCCACTGTTACATGTCCTCAGGCCAGAACATTATCCACTGTTACATGTCCTCGGGCCAGAACATTATCCACTGTTAACTGTCCTCAGGCCATAACATTACCCACTGTTACATATCCTCAGGCCTGCACATTATCCACTGTTACATATCCTCAGGCCTGAACATAATCCACTGTTACATGTCCTCAGGCCTGAACATTACCCACTGTTACATGTTCTCAGGCCAGAACATTACACACTGTTACATGTCGTCAGGCCAGAACATTATCCACTGTCACATGTCCTCAAGCCTGAACATTATCCACTGTTACATGTCCTCAGGCCTGAACATTATTCACTGTTACATGTCCTCAGGCCAGAACATTACCCACTGTCACATGTCCTCAGGCCAGAACATTATCCACTGTTACATGTCCTCAGGCCTGAACATTATCCACTGTTACATGTCGTCAGGCCAGAACATTATCCACTGTTACATGTCCTCAGGCCAGAACATTATCCACTGTTACATGTCCTCAGGCCAGAACATTATCCACTGTTACATGTCCTCAGGCCTGAACATTATCCACTGTTACATGTCCTCAGGCCTGAACATTACCCACTGTCACATGTCCTCAGGCCTGAACATGATCCACTGTAACATGTCCTTAGGCCAGAACATTATCCACTGTTACATGTCCTCAGGCCTGAACATTATCCACTGTCACATGTCCTCAGGCCAGAACATTATCCACTGTTACATGTCCTCAGGCCAGAACATTATCCACTGTTACATGTCCTCAGGCCAGGACATTATCCACTGTTACATGTCCTCAGGCCTGAACATTATCCACTGTTGCATGTCCCCAGGCCTGAACATTACCCACTGTCACATGTCCTCAGGCCATAACATTATCCACTGTTACATGTCCTCAGGCCAGAACATTATCCAATGTTACATGTCCTCAGGCCTGAACATTATCCACTGTCACATGTCCTCAGGCCTGAACATTATTCACTGTTACATATCCTCAGGCCTGAGCAGTATCCACTGTTACATGTCCTCAGGCCTAGACATTATTCACTGTCACATGTCCTCAGGCCAGAACATTATCCACTGTTACATGTCCTCAGGCCAGAACATTATCCACTGTTACATGTCCTCAGGCCTAAACATTATCCACTGTCACATGTCCTCAGGCCAGAACATTATCCACTGTCACATGTCCTCAGGCCTGAACATTATCCACTGTTACATGTCGTCAGGCCAGAACATTATCCACTGTTACATGTCCTCAGGCCAGAACATTATCCACTGTTATATGTCCTCAGGCCAGAACATTACCCACTGTTACATGTCCTCAGGCCTGAACATTATCCACTGTTACATGTCCTCAGGCCTGAACATTATCCACTGTCACATGTCCTCAGGCCAGAACATTATCCACTGTCACATGTCCTCAGGCCAGAACATTACCCACTGTTACATGTCCTCAGGCCTGAACATTTCCCACTGTTACATGTCCTCAGGCCTGAACATTACCCACTGTTACATGTCCTCAGGCCTGAACATTACTCACTGTTACATGTCCTCAGGCCAGAACATTATCCACTGTTACATGTCCTCAGGCCAGAACATTACCCACTGTTACATGTTCTCAGGCCTGAACATTACCCAATGTTACATGTCCTCAGGCTTGAACATTACCCACTGTTACATGTCCTCAGGCCAGAACATTATCCACTGTTACATGTCCTCAGGCCAGAACATTATCCACTGTCACATGTCCTCAGGCCAGAACATTACCCACTGTTACATGTCCTCAGGCCTGAACATTACCGACTGTTACATGTCCTCAGGCCTGAACATTACCCAATGTTACATGTCCCCAGGCCTGAACATTACCCACTGTTACATGTCCTCAGGCCTGAACATTATCCACTGTTACACGTCCTCAGGCCTGAATATTATCCACTGTCACATGTCCTCAGGCCATAACATTACCCACTGTTACATGTCCTCAGGCCTGAACATCATCCACTGTTACATGTAGTCAGGCCTGAACATTATCCACTGTTACATGTCGTCAGGCCATAACATTACCCACTGTTACATATCCTCAGGCCTGAACATTATTCACTGTTACATATCCTCAGGCCTGAACATTATCCACTGTTACATGTCCTCAGGCCTGAACATTACCCACTGTTACATGTTCTCAGGCCAGAACATCACACACTGTTACATGTCCTCAGGCCAGAACATTATCCACTGTTACATGTCCTCAGGCCAGAACATTATCCACTGTTAAATGTCCTCAGGCCTGAACATTATTCACTGTCACATGTCCTCAGGCCTGAACATTATCCACTGTTACCTGTCCTCAGGCCACAACATTAAACACTGTTACATATCCTCAGGCCAGAACATTATCCACTGTTACATGTCCTCAGGCCCGAGCATTATCCACTGTTACATGTCCTCAGGCCTGAACATTATCCACTGTTACATGTCCTCAGGCCTGGACATCATCCACTGTTACATGTAGTCAGGCCTGAAAATTATCCACTGTTACATGTCCTCGGGCCAGAACATTATCCACTGTTACATGTCCTCGGGCCAGAACATTATCCATTGTTACCTGTCCTCAGGCCATAACATTACCCACTGTTACATGTCCTCGGGCCAGAACATTATCCACTGTTACATGTCCTCAGGCCAGAACATCATCCACTGTCACATGTCCTCAGGCCAGAACATTATCCACTGTCACACGTCCTCAGGCCTGAATATTATCCACTGTCACATGTCCTCAGGCCATAACATTACCCACTGTTACATGTCCTCAGGCCTGAACATCATCCACTGTTACATGTAGTCAGGCCTGAACATTATCCACTGTTACCTGTCCTCAGGCCACAACATTATCCACTGTTACATATCCTCAGGCCAGAACATTATCCACTGTTACATGTACTCAGGCCATAACATTATCCACTGTCACATGTCCTCAGGCCATAACATTATCCACTGTTACATGTCCTCAGGCCTGAACATCATCCACTGTTACATGTAGTCAGGCCTGAACATTATCTACTGTTACCCGTCCTCAGGCCACAACATTATCCACTGTTAGATATCCTCAGGCCAGAACATTATCCACTGTTACATGTCCTCATGCCTGAGCATCATCCACTGTTACATGTCCTCAGGCCAGAACATTATCCACTGTCACATGTCCTCAGGCCATAACATTACCCACTGTTACATGTCCTCAGGCCAGGACATTATCCACTGTTACATGTCCTCAAGCCTGAACATTATCCACTGTTACATGTCGTCAGGCCAGAACATTATTCACTATAACATGTCCTCAAGCCTGAACATTATCCACTGTTACATGTCGTCAGGCCAGAACTTTATCCACTGTTGAATGTCCTCAGGCCAGAACATTATCCACTGTTACATGTCGTCAAGCCTGAACATTACCCACTGTTACATGTAGTCAGGCCATAACATTAACCACTGTTACATGTCCTCAGGCCAGAACATTACCCACTGTTACATGTTCTCAGGCCAGAACATTACCCACTGTTACATGTCCTCAGGCCAGAACATTACCCACTGTTACATGTCCTCAAGCCTGAACATTACCCACTGTTACATGTCCTCAGGCCTGAACATTACCCACTGTTACATGTCCTCAGGCCAGAACATTATCCACTGTCACATGTCCTCAGGCCAGAACATCATCCACTGTTACATGTCCTCAGGCCTGAACATTATCCACTGTTACATGTCCTCAGGCCTGAACATTATCCACTGTTACATGTCCTCAGGCCTGAACATTATCCACTGTTACATGTCCTCAGGCCAGAACATTATCCACTGTTACACGTCCTCAGGCCTGAACATCATCCACTGTTACATGTCCTCAAGCCTGAACATTATCCACTGTTACATGTCCTCAGGCCAGAACATTATCCACTGTTACATGTCCTCAGGCCAGAACATTATCCACTGTTACATGTCGTCAGGCCAGAACATTACCCACTGTTACATGTCCTCAGGCCAGAACATTATCCAATGTTACATGTCCTCAGGCCAGAACATTACCCACTGTTACATGTCCTCAAGCCTGAACATTATCCACTGTTACATGTCGTCAGGCCAGAACATTACCCACTGTTACAAGTCCTCAGGCATGAACATTATCCACTGTTACATGTCCTCAGGCCAGAACATTACCCACTGTTACATGTCCACAAGCCTGAACATTATCCACTGTTACATGACCTCAGGCCAGAACATTATCCACTGTTACATGTCCTCAGGCCAGAACATTATCCACTGTTACATGTCGTCAGGCCAGAACATTACCCACTGTTACATGTCCTCAGGCCAGAACATCATCCACTGTTAAAAGTCCTCAAGCCTGAACATTATACACTGTTACATGTAGTCAGGCCTGAACATTATCCACTGTTACATGTCCTCAGGCCAGAACATTACCCACTGTTGCATGTCCTCAGGCCAGAACATTATCCACTGTTACCTGTCCTCAGGCCTGAACATTACCCACTGTTACATGTCCTCAGGCCAGAACATTATCCACTGTTACATGTCGTCAGGCCAGAACATTACCCACTAATACAAGTCCTCAGGAATGAACATTATCCACTGTTACATGTCCTCAGGCCTGAACATTACCCACTGTTACATGTCCTCAGGCCAGAACATTGTCCACTGTTACATGTCCTCAGGCCAGAACATTATCCACTGTTACACGTTCTCAAGCCTGAACATTATCCACTGTTACATGTCCTCAAGCCTGAACATTATCCACTGTTACATGTCGTCAGGCCAGAACATTATCCACTGTTACATGTCCTCAGGCCAGAACATTATCCACTGTTACATGTACTCAGGCCTGAACATTATCCACTGTTACATGTCCTCAAGCCTGAACATTATCCACCGTTACATGTCCTCAAGCCTGAACATTATCCACTGTCACATGTCCTCAGGCCTGAACATTATCCACTGTTACATGTCCTCAGGCCTGAACATTATCCACTGTTACATGTCGTCAGGCCAGAACATTATCCACTGTCACATGTCCTCAGGCCAGAACATTATCCACTGTTACATGTCCTCGGGCCAGAACATTATCCACTGTCCTATGTCCTCAGGCCTGAGCATTATCCACTGTCACATGTCCTCAGGCCATAACATTATCCACTGTTACATGTCCTCAGGCCAGAACATTATCCACTGTTACATTTCCTCAGGCCAGAACATTATCCACTGTTACATATCCTCAGGCCTGAACGTTATCCACTGTCACATGTCCTCAGGCCATAACATTATCCACTGTTACATGTCCTCAGGCCAGAACATTATCCACTGTTGCATGTCCTCAGGCCAGAAAATTATCCACTGTTACATATCCTCAGGCCTGAATGTTATCCACTGTTACATGTCCTCAGGCCTGAACATTATCCACTGTCACATGTCCTCGAGCCAGAACATCACCCACTGTTACATGTTCTCAGGCCTGAACATTATCCACTGTTACATGTCGTCAGGCCAGAACATTATCCACTGTCACATGTCCTCAAGCCTGAACATTATCCACTGTTACATGTCCACAGGCCTGAACATTATCCACTGTTACATGTCCTCAGGCCAGAACATTACCCACTGTCACATGTCCTCAGGCCAGAACATTATCCACTGTTACATGTCCTCAGGCCTGAACATTATCCACTGTTACATGTCCCCAGGCCTGAACATTATCCACTGTCACATGTCCTCAGGCCATAACATTATCCACTGTTACATGTCCTCAGGCCAGAACATTATCCACTGTTACATGTCCTCAGGCCTGAACATTATCCACTGTCACATGTCCTCAGGCCCGAACATTATACACTGTTACATATCCTCAGGCCTGAGCAGTATCCACTGTTACATGTCCTCAGGCCTGGACATTATCCACTGTCACATGTCCTCAGGCCAGAACATTATCCACTGTTACATGTCCTCAGGCCAGAACATTATCCACTGTTACATGTCCTCAGGCCTGAACATTATCCACTGTCACATGTCCTCAGGCCAGAACATTATCCACTGTTACATGTCCTCAGGCCTGAACATTATCCACTGTTACATGTCGTCAGGCCAGAACATTACCCACTGTTACATGTCCTCAGGCCTGAACATTATCCACTGTTACATGTCCTCAGGCCTGAACATTATCCACTGTCACATGTCCTCAGGCCAGAATATTATCCACTGTTACATGTCCTCAGGCCAGAACATTATCCACTGTTACATGTCCTCAGGCCAGAACATTATCCACTGTTACATGTCCTCAGGCCAGAACATTATCCACTGTTACATGTCCTCAGGCCAGAACATTATCCACTGTTACATGTCCTCAGGCCAGAACATTATCCACTGTTACATGTCCTCAGGCCAGAACATTACCCACTGTTACATGTTCTCAGGCCTGAACATTACTCACTGTTACATGTCCTCAGGCCTTAACATTACCCAATGTTACATGTCCTCAGGCCAGAACATTATCCACTGTTACATGTCCTCAGGCCAGAACATTATCCACTGTCACATGTCCTCAGGCCAGAACATTACCCACTGTTACATGTCCTCAGGCCTGAACATTTCCCACTGTTACATGTCCTCAGGCCTGAACATTACCCACTGTTACATGTCCTCAGGCCTGAACATTACCCACTGTTACATGTCCTCAGGCCAGAACATTATCCACTGTTACATGTCCTCAGGCCAGAACATTACCCACTGTTAAATGTTCTCAGGCCTGAACATTACCCAATGTTACATGTCCTCAGGCTTGAACATTACCCACTGTTACATGTCCTCAGGCCAGAACATTATCCACTGTTACATGTCCTCAGGCCAGAACATTATCCACTGTCACATGTCCTCAGGCCTGAACATTACCGACTGTTACATGTCCTCAGGCCTGAACATTACCGACTGTTACATGTCCTCAGGCCTGAACATTACCCAATGTTACATGTCCCCAGGCCTGAACATTACCCACTGTTACATGTCCTCAGGCCTGAACATTATCCACTGTTACATGTCCTCAGGCCAGAACATGACCCACTGTCACATGTCCTCAGGCCAGAACATTACCCACTGTTACATGTTCTCAGGCCTGAACATTACCCACTGTTACATGTCCTCAGGCCAGAACATTATCCACTCTTACATGTCCTCAGGCCAGAACATTATCCACTGTCACATGTCCTCATGCCAGAACATTATCCACTGTTACATGTCCTCAGGCCAGAACATTACCCACTGTTACATGTTCTCAGGCCTGAACATTACTCACTGTTACATTTCCTCAGGCCTGAACATTATCCACTGTTACATGTCCTCAGGCCTGAACATTATCCACTGTCACATGTCCTCAGGCCAGAACATTATCCACTGTTACATGTCCTCAGGCCAGAACATTATCCACTGTTACATGTCCTCAGGCCAGAACATTATCCACTGTTACATGTCCTCAGGCCAGAACATTATCCACTGTTACATGTCCTCAGGCCAGAACATTATCCACTGTTACATGTCCTCAGGCCAGAACATTATCCACTGTTACATGTCCCCAGGCCAGAACATTACCCACTGTTACATGTCCTCAGGCCAGAACATTATCCACTGTTACATGTCCTCAGGCCAGAACATTACCCACTGTTGCATGTCCTCAGGCCTGAACATTATCCACTGTTACATGTCCTCAGGCCAGAACATTATCCACTGTCACATGTCCTCGGGCCTGAACATCATCCACTGTTACATATCGTCAGGCCTGAACATTACCCACTGTCACATGTCCTCAGGCCAGAACATTATCCACTGTTAGATGTCCTCAGGCCAGAACATTACCCACTGTTACATGTCCTCAGGCCAGAACATTATCCACTGTTACATGTCCTCAGGCCTGAACATTATCCACTGTAACATATCCTCAGGCCAGAACATCACCCACTGTTACATGTCCTCAGGCCTGAACATTATCAACTGTTACATGTCCTTAGGCCAGAACATTATCCACTGTCACATGTCCCGAGGCCAGAACATTATCCACTGCCACAAGTCCTCAGGCCTGAACATTATCCACTGTTACATGTCCTCAGGCCTGAACATTATCCACTGTTACATGTCGTCAGGCCTGAACATTATCCACTGTCCCATGTCCTCAGGCCAGAACATTACCCACTGTTACATGTTCTCAGGCCTGAACATCACTCACTGTTACATGTCCTCAGGCCTGAACATTACCCACTGTTACATGTCCTCAGGCCAGAACATTATCCACTGTTACATGTCCTCAGGCCAGAACATTATCCACTGTCACATGTCCTCAGGCCAGAACATTACCCACTGTTACATGTCCTCAGGCCTGAACATTTCCCACTGTTACATGTCCTCAGGCCTGAACATAACCCACTGTTACATGTCCTCAGGCCTGAACATTACCCACTGTTACATGTCCTCAGGCCAGAACATTATCCACTGTTACATGTCCTCAGGCCAGAACATTACCCACTGTTACATGTTCTCAGGCCTGAACATTACCCAATGTTACATGTCCTCAGGCTTGAACATTACCCACTGTTACATGTCCTCAGGCCAGAACATTATCCACTGTTACATGTCCTCAGGCCAGAACATTATCCACTGTCACATGTCCTCAGGCCAGAACATTACCCACTGTTACATGTCCTCAGGCCTGAACATTACCGACTGTTACATGTCCTCAGGCCTGAACATTACCCAATGTTACATGTCCCCAGGCCTGAACATCACCCACTGTTACATGTCCTCAGGCCTGAACATTATCCACTGTTACATGTCCTCAGGCCAGAACATGACCCACTGTCACATGTCCTCAGGCCAGAACATTACCCACTGTTACATGTTCTCAGGCCTGAACATTACCCACTGTTACATGTCCTCAGGCCAGAACATTATCCACTGTTACATGTCCTCAGGCCAGAACATTATCCACTGTCACATGTCCTCATGCCAGAACATTATCCACTGTTACATGTCCTCAGGCCAGAACATTACCCACTGTTACATGTTCTCAGGCCTGAACATTACCCACTGTTACATGTCCTCAGGCCTGAACATTACTCACTGTTACATGTCCTCAGGCCAGAACATTATCCACTGTTACATGTCGTCAGGCCTGAACATTATCCACTGTTACATGTCGTCAGGCCTGAACATTATCCACTGTCACATGTCCTCAGGCCAGAACATTACCCACTGTTACATGTCGTCAGGCCAGAACATTACCCACTGTTACATGTCCTCAGGCCTGAACATTACCCACTGTTACATGTCCTCAGGTCAGAACATAATTCACTGTTACATGTCCTCAGGCCAGAACATTATCCACTGTTACATGTCGTCAGGCCTGAACATTACCCACTGTTAAATGTCCTAAGGCCAGAACATTATCCACTGTTACACGTCCTCAGGCCTGAACATTATCCACTGTTACATGTCCTCAGGCCATAACATTACCCACTGTTACATGTACTCAGGCCAGAACATTATCCACTGTTACATGTCCTCAGGCCTGAACATTATCCACTGTTACATGTCCTCAGGCCAGAACATTATCCACTGTTACACGTCCTCAGGCCTGAACATTATCCACTGTTACATGTCCTCAGGCCTGAACATTACCCACTGTCACATGTCCTAAGGCCTGAACATCATCCACTGTTACATATCCTCAGGCCAGAACAATATCCACTGTTACATGTCCTCGGGCCAGAACATTACCCACTGTCACATGTCCTCAGGCCTGAACATTATCCACTGTTACATATCCTCAGGCCAGAACATTACCCACTGTCACATGTCCTCAGGCCTGAACATTACCCACTGTTACATGTCCCCAGGCCTGAACATTATCCACTATGACATGTCCTCAGGCCCGTACATTATCCACTGTTACATGTCCTCAGGCCAGAACATTACCCACTGTCACATGTCCTCAGGCCTGAACATTACCCACTGTAACATGTCCTCAGGCATGAACATTATCCACTGTTACATGTCCTCAGGCCAGAACATTACCCACTGTTACATGTCCTCAGGCCAGAACATTACCCACTGTCACATGTCCTCAACCCTGAACATTATCCACTGTCACATGTCCTCGGGCCAGAACATTACCCACTGTCACATGTCCTCAGGCCTGAACATTATCCACTGTTACATATCCTCAGGCCAGAACATTACCCACTGTCACATGTCCTCAGGCCTAAACATTACCCACTGTTACATGTCCTCAGGCCTGAACATTAACCACTGTTACATGTCCTCAGGCCCGATTATTATCCACTGTTACATGTCCTCAGGCCTGAACATTACCCACTGTTACATGTCCTCAGGCCTGAACATTATCCACTGTTACATGTCCTCAGGCCAGAACATTACCCACTGTTACATGTCCTCAGGCCAGAACATTACCCACTGTCACATGTCCTCAAGCCTGAACATTATCCACTGTTACATGTCCTCAGGCCCGTACATTATCCACTGTTACATGTCCTCAGGCCTGAACATTATCCACTGTTACATGTCCTCAGGCCTGAACATTATCCACTGTCACATGTCCTCAGGCCTGAACATTATCCACTGTTACCTGTCATCAGGCCACAACATTATCCACTGTTACATATCCTCAGGCCAGAACATTATCCACTGTTACATGTCCTCAGGCCTGAACATCATCCACTGTTACATGTCCTCAGGCCTGAACATTATCCACTGTTACATGTCCTCAGGCCTGAACATTATCCACTGTTACATGTAGTCAGGCCTGAACATTATCCACTGTTACATGTCCTCGGGCCAGAACATTATCCACTGTCACATGTCCTCAGGCCTGAACATTATCCACTGTTACATATCCTCAGGCCTGAACATTTCCCACTGTCACATGTCCTCAGGCCTGAACATTATCCACTGTTAAATGTCCTCAGGCCCGAACATTATCCACTGTTACATGTCCTCAGGCCAGAACATTATCCACTGTTACATGTCCTCGGGCCAGAACATTATCCACTGTTAACTGTCCTCAGGCCATAACATTACCCACTGTTACATATCCTCAGGCCTGCACATTATCCACTGTTACATATCCTCAGGCCTGAACATAATCCACTGTTACATGTCCTCAGGCCTGAACATTACCCACTGTTACATGTTCTCAGGCCAGAACATTACACACTGTTACATGTCGTCAGGCCAGAACATTATCCACTGTCACATGTCCTCAAGCCTGAACATTATCCACTGTTACATGTCCTCAGGCCTGAACATTATTCACTGTTACATGTCCTCAGGCCACAACATTACCCACTGTCACATGTCCTCAGGCCAGAACATTATCCACTGTTACATGTCCTCAGGCCTGAACATTATCCACTGTTACATGTCGTCAGGCCAGAACATTATCCACTGTTACATGTCCTCAGGCCAGAACATTATCCACTGTTACATGTCCTCAGGCCAGAACATTATCCACTGTTACATGTCCTCAGGCCTGAACATTATCCACTGTTACATGTCCTCAGGCCTGAACATTACCCACTGTCACATGTCCTCAGGCCTGAACATGATCCACTGTAACATGTCCTTAGGCCAGAACATTATCCACTGTTACATGTCCTCAGGCCTGAACATTATCCACTGTCACATGTCCTCAGGCCAGAACATTATCCACTGTTACATGTCCTCAGGCCAGAACATTATCCACTGTTACATGTCCTCAGGCCAGAACATTATCCACTGTTACATGTCCTCAGGCCTGAACATTATCCACTGTTGCATGTCCCCAGGCCTGAACATTACCCACTGTCACATGTCCTCAGGCCATAACATTATCCACTGTTACATGTCCTCAGGCCAGAACATTATCCACTGTTACATGTCCTCAGGCCTGAACATTATCCACTGTCACATGTCCTCAGGCCTGAACATTATTCACTGTTACATATCCTCAGGCCTGAGCAGTATCCACTGTTACATGTCCTCAGGCCTAGACATTATTCACTGTCACATGTCCTCAGGCCAGAACATTATCCACTGTTACATGTCCTCAGGCCAGAACATTATCCACTGTTACATGTCCTCAGGCCTAAACATTATCCACTGTCACATGTCCTCAGGCCAGAACATTATCCACTGTCACATGTCCTCAGGCCTGAACATTATCCACTGTTACATGTCGTCAGGCCAGAACATTATCCACTGTTACATGTCCTCAGGCCAGAACATTATCCACTGTTATATGTCCTCAGGCCAGAACATTACCCACTGTTACATGTCCTCAGGCCTGAACATTATCCACTGTTACATGTCCTCAGGCCTGAACATTATCCACTGTCACATGTCCTCAGGCCAGAACATTATCCACTGTCACATGTCCTCAGGCCAGAACATTACCCACTGTTACATGTCCTCAGGCCTGAACATTTCCCACTGTTACATGTCCTCAGGCCTGAACATTACCCACTGTTACATGTCCTCAGGCCTGAACATTACCCACTGTTACATGTCCTCAGGCCAGAACATTATCCACTGTTACATGTCCTCAGGCCAGAACATTACCCACTGTTACATGTTCTCAGGCCTGAACATTACCCAATGTTACATGTCCTCAGGCTTGAACATTTCCCACTGTTACATGTCCTCAGGCCAGAACATTATCCACTGTTACATGTCCTCAGGCCAGAACATTATCCACTGTCACATGTCCTCAGGCCAGAACATTACCCACTGTTACATGTCCTCAGGCCTGAACATTACCGACTGTTACATGTCCTCAGGCCTGAACATTACCCAATGTTACATGTCCCCAGGCCTGAACATTACCCACTGTTACATGTCCTCAGGCCTGAACATTATCCACTGTTACATGTCCTCAGGCCAGAACATGACCCACTGTCACATGTCCTCAGGCCAGAACATTACCCACTGTTACATGTTCTCAGGCCTGAACATTACCCACTGTTACATGTCCTCAGGCCAGAACATTATCCACTGTTACATGTCCTCAGGCCAGAACATTATCCACTGTCACATGTCCTCATGCCAGAACATTATCCACTGTTACATGTCCTCAGGCCAGAACATTACCCACTGTTACATGTTCTCAGGCCTGAACATTACCCACTGTTACATGTCCTCAGGCCTGAACATTACTCACTGTTACATGTCCTCAGGCCAGAACATTATCCACTGTTACATGTCGTCAGGCCTGAACATTATCCACTGTTACATGTCGTCAGGCCTGAACATTATCCACTGTCACATGTCCTCAGGCCAGAACATTACCCACTGTTACATGTCGTCAGGCCAGAACATTACCCACTGTTACATGTCCTCAGGCCTGAACATTACCCACTGTTACATGTCCTCAGGTCAGAACATAATTCACTGTTACATGTCCTCAGGCCAGAACATTATCCACTGTTACATGTCGTCAGGCCTGAACATTACCCACTGTTAAATGTCCTCAGGCCAGAACATTATCCACTGTTACACGTCCTCAGGCCTGAACATTATCCACTGTTACATGTCCTCAGGCCATAACATTACCCACTGTTACATGTACTCAGGCCAGAACATTATCCACTGTTACATGTCCTCAGGACAGAACATTATCCACTGTTACATGTCCTCAGGCCAGAACATTATCCACTGTTACACGTCCTCAGGCCTGAACATTATCCACTGTTACATGTCCTCAGGCCTGAACATTACCCACTGTCACATGTCCTAAGGCCTGAACATCATCCACTGTTACATATCCTCAGGCCAGAACATTATCCACTGTTACATGTCCTCGGGCCAGAACATTACCCACTGTCACATGTCCTCAGGCCTGAACATTATCCACTGTTACATATCCTCAGGCCAGAACATTACCCACTGTCACATGTCCTCAGGCCTGAACATTACCCACTGTTACATGTCCCCAGGCCTGAACATTATCCACTATGACATGTCCTCAGGCCCGTACATTATCCACTGTTACATGTCCTCAGGCCAGAACATTACCCACTGTCACATGTCCTCAGGCCTGAACATTACCCACTGTAACATGTCCTCAGGCATGAACATTATCCACTGTTACATGTCCTCAGGCCAGAACATTACCCACTGTTACATGTCCTCAGGCCAGAACATTACCCACTGTCACATGTCCTCAACCCTGAACATTATCCACTGTCACATGTCCTCGGGCCAGAACATTACCCACTGTCACATGTCCTCAGTCCTGAACATTATCCACTGTTACATATCCTCAGGCCAGAACATTACCCACTGTCACATGTCCTCAGGCCTAAACATTACCCACTGTTACATGTCCTCAGGCCTGAACATTAACCACTGTTACATGTCCTCAGGCCTGAACATTACCCACTGTTACATGTCCTCAGGCCTGAACATTATCCACTGTTACATGTCCTCAGGCCAGAACATTACCCACTGTTACATGTCCTCAGGCCAGAACATTACCCACTGTCACATGTCCTCAAGCCTGAACATTATCCACTGTTACATGTCCTCAGGCCCGTACATTATCCACTGTTACATGTCCTCAGGCCTGAACATTATCCACTGTTACATGTCCTCAGGCCTGAACATTATCCACTGTCACATGTCCTCAGGCCTGAACATTATCCACTGTTACCTGTCATCAGGCCACAACATTATCCACTGTTACATATCCTCAGGCCAGAACATTATCCACTGTTACATGTCCTCAGGCCTGAACATCATCCACTGTTACATGTCCTCAGGCCTGAACATTATCCACTGTTACATGTCCTCAGGCCTGAACATTATCCACTGTTACATGTAGTCAGGCCTGAACATTATCCACTGTTACATGTCCTCGGGCCAGAACATTATCCACTGTCACATGTCCTCAGGCCTGAACATTATCCACTGTTACATATCCTCAGGCCTGAACATTTCCCACTGTCACATGTCCTCAGGCCTGAACATTATCCACTGTTAAATGTCCTCAGGCCCGAACATTATCCACTGTTACATGTCCTCAGGCCAGAACATTATCCACTGTTACATGTCCTCGGGCCAGAACATTATCCACTGTTAACTGTCCTCAGGCCATAACATTACCCACTGTTACATATCCTCAGGCCTGCACATTATCCACTGTTACATATCCTCAGGCCTGAACATAATCCACTGTTACATGTCCTCAGGCCTGAACATTACCCACTGTTACATGTTCTCAGGCCAGAACATTACACACTGTTACATGTCGTCAGGCCAGAACATTATCCACTGTCACATGTCCTCAAGCCTGAACATTATCCACTGTTACATGTCCTCAGGCCTGAACATTATCCACTGTTACATGTCCTCAGGCCAGAACATTACCCACTGTCACATGTCCTCAGGCCAGAACATTATCCACTGTTACATGTCCTCAGGCCTGAACATTATCCACTGTTACATGTCGTCAGGCCAGAACATTATCCACTGTTACATGTCCTCAGGCCAGAACATTATCCACTGTTACATGTCCTCAGGCCAGAACATTATCCACTGTTACATGTCCTCAGGCCTGAACATTATCCACTGTTACATGTCCTCAGGCCTGAACATTACCCACTGTCACATGTCCTCAGGCCTGAACATGATCCACTGTAACATGTCCTTAGGCCAGAACATTATCCACTGTTACATGTCCTCAGGCCTGAACATTATCCACTGTCACATGTTCTCAGGCCAGAACATTATCCACTGTTACATGTCCTCAGGCCAGAACATTATCCACTGTTACATGTCCTCAGGCCAGAACATTATCCACTGTTACATGTCCTCAGGCCTGAACATTATCCACTGTTGCATGTCCCCAGGCCTGAACATTATCCACTGTCACATGTCCTCAGGCCATAACATTATCCACTGTTACATGTCCTCAGGCCAGAACATTATCCACTGTTACATGTCCTCAGGCCTGAACATTATCCACTGTCACATGTCCTCAGGCCTGAACATTATTCACTGTTACATATCCTCAGGCCTGAGCAGTATCCACTGTTACATGTCCTCAGGCCTAGACATTATTCACTGTCACATGTCCTCAGGCCAGAACATTATCCACTGTTACATGTCCTCAGGCCAGAACATTATCCACTGTTACATGTCCTCAGGCCTGAACATTATCCACTGTCACATGTCCTCAGGCCAGAACATTATCCACTGTCACATGTCCTCAGGCCTGAACATTATCCACTGTTACATGTCGTCAGGCCAGAACATTATCCACTGTTACATGTCCTCAGGCCAGAACATTATCCACTGTTACATGTCCTCAGGCCAGAACATTACCCACTGTTACATGTCCTCAGGCCTGAACATTATCCACTGTTACATGTCCTCAGGCCTGAACATTATCCACTGTCACATGTCCTCAGGCCAGAACATTATCCACTGTTACATGTCCTCAGGCCAGAACATTATCCAATGTTACATGTCCTCAGGCCAGAACATTATCCACTGTTACATGTCCTCAGGCCAGAACATTATCCACTGTTACATGTCCTCAGGCCTGAACATTTCCCACTGTTACATGTCCTCAGGCCTGAACATTACCCACTGTCACATGTCCTCAGGCCTGAACATTATCCACTGTTACATATCCTCAGGCCTGAACATTATCCACTGTTACATGTCCTCAGGCCTGAACATTATCCACTGTTACATGTCCTCAGGCCAGAACATTATCCACTGTTACATATCCTCAGGCCAAAACATTATCCACTGTTACATGTCCTCAGGCCTGAACATTATCCACTGTCACAAGTCCTCAGGCCTGAACATTATCCACTGTTACATATCCTCAGGCCTGAAAATTATCCACTGTTACATGTCCTCAGGCCTGAACATTATCCACTGTTACATGTCCTCAGGCCTGAACATTATCCACTGTTACATGTCCTCAGGCCAGAACATTATCCACTGTTACATGTCCACAGGCCTGAACAAAATCCACTGTCACATGTCCTCAGGCCATAACATTATCCACTGTTACATGTCCTCAGGACAGAACATTATCCACTGTTACATGTCCTCAGGCCTGAACATCATCCACTGTTGCATGTCCCCAGGCCTGAACATTATCCACTGTCACATGTCCTCAGGCCATAACATTATCCACTGTTACATGTCCTCAGGCCAGAACATTATCCACTGTTACATGTCATCAGGCCTGAACATCATCCACTGTCACATGTCCTCAGGCCTGAACATTATCCACTGTTACATATCCTCAGGCCTGAGCAGTATCTACTGTTACATGTCCTCAGGCCTGGACATTATTCACTGTCACATGTCCTCAGGCCAGAACATTATCCACTGTTACATGTCCTCAGGCCAGAAAATTATCCACTGTTACATGTCCTCAGGCCTGAACATTATCCACTGTCACATGTCCTCAGGCCATAACATTATCCACTGTTACATGTCCTCAGGACAGAACATTATCCACTGTTACATGTCCTCAGGCCAGAACATTATCCACTGTTACATGTCCTCAGGCTTGAACAATATCCACTGTTACATGTCCTCAGGCCAGAACATTACCCACTGTTACATGTCCTCAGGCCAGAACATTACCCACTGTTACATGTCCTCAGGCCTGAACATTATCCACTGTTACATGTCGTCAGGCCAGAACATTATCCACTCGTCCATGTCCTCAGGCCTGCTACGCCTGAACATTACCCACTGTTACATGTCCAGTACTATTTCCATATCCTCAGGCCTGCTACGCCTGAACATTATCCACTGTTACATGTCCAGTACCATTTCCATATCCTCAGGCCTGCGTCGCCTGAACATTATCCACTGTTCCATGTCCAGTGCCATTTCCATATCCTCAGGCCTGCTACGCCTGAACATTATCCACTGTTACATGTCCAGTGCTATTTCCATATCCTCAGGCCTGCTACGCCTGAACATTATCCACTGTTGCATGTCCAGTACTATCTCCATATCCTCGGGCCTGCTACGCCTGAACATTATCCACTGTTACATGTCCAGTACTATCTCCATATCCTCAGGCCTGCTACGCCTGAACATTATCCACTGTTACATGTCCAGTACTATCTCCATATCCTCAGGCCTGCTACGCCTGAACATTATCCACTGTCACATGTCCAGTGCTATTTCCATATCCTCAGGCCTGCTACGCCTGAACATCATCCACTGTTACATGTCCAGTGCTATTTCCATATCCTCAGGCCTGCTACGCCTGAACATTATCCACTGTTACATGTCCAGTGCTATTTCCATATCCTCAGGCCTGCTACGCCTGAACATTATCCACTTTCACATGTCCAGTGCTATTTCCATATCCTCAGGCCTGCTACGCCTCAACATTATCCACTGTTACATGTCCAGTGCTATTTCCATATCCTCAGGCCTGCAACGCCTGAACATTATCCACTGTTACATGTCCAGTGCTATTTCCATATCCTCAGGCCTGCAACGCCTGAACATCATCCACTGTTACATGTCCAGTGCTATTTCCATTTCCTCAGGCCTGCTACGCCTGAACATTTATGCCACTGTTACATGTCCAGTGCTATTTCCATATCCTCAGGCCTGCTACGCCCGAACATTATCCACTGTTACATGTCTAGTGCTATTTCCATTTCCTCAGGCCTGCTACGCCTCAACATTATCCACTGTTACATGTCCAGTGCTATTTCCATATCCTCAGGCCTGCTACGCCTGAACATTACCCACTGTTACATGTCCAGTGCTATTTCCATATCCTCAGGCCTGCTTCGCCCGAACATTATCAACTGTTACATGTCCAGTGCTATTCCCATATCCTCAGGCCTGCTACGCCTGATCATTATACACTGTTACATGTCCAGTGCTATTTCCATATCCTCAGGCCTGCTACGCCTGAACATTATCCACTGTTACATGTCCAGTGCTATTTCCATATCCTCAGGCCTGCTACGCCTGAAAATTATCCACTGTTACATGTCCAGTGCTATTTCCATATCCTCAGGCCTGCTACGCCTGAACATTATCCACTTTCACATGTCTAGTGCTATTTCCATATCCTCAGGCCTGCTACGCCTCAACATTATCCACTGTTACATGTCCAGTGCTATTTCCATATCCTCAGGCCTGCAACGCCTGAACATTATCCACTGTTACATGTCCAGTGCTATTTCCATATCCTCAGGCCTGCAACGCCTGAACATTATCCACTGTTACATGTCCAGTGCTATTTCCATTTCCTCAGGCCTGCTACGCCTGAACATTTATGCCACTGTTACATGTCCAGTGCTATTTCCATATCCTCAGGCCTGCTACGCCTGAACATTATCCACTGTTACATGTCTAGTGCTATTTCCATATCCTCAGGCCTGCTACGCCTCAACATTATCCACTGTTACATGTCCAGTGCTATTTCCATATCCTCAGGCCTGCTACGCCTGAACATTACCCACTGTTACATGTCCAGTGCTATTTCCATATCCTCAGGCTTGCTACGCCCGAACATTATCCACTGTTACATGTCCAGTGCTATTTCCATATCCTCAGGCCTGCTACGCCTGATCATTATACACTGTTAAATGTCCGGTGCTATTTCCATATCCTCAGGCCTGCTACGCCTGAACATTATCCACTGTTACATGTCCAGTGCTATTTCCATATCCTCGGGCTTGCTACGCCTGAACATTATCCACTGTTACATGTCCAGTGCTATTTCCATATACTCAGGCCTGCTACGCCTGAACATTATGGCACTGTTACATGTCCAGTGCTATTTCCATATCCTCAGGCCTGCTACGCCTGAACATTATCCACTGTTACATGTCCAGTGCTATCTCCATATCCTCAGGCCTGCTACGCCTGAACATTATCCACTGTTACATGTCCAGTGCTATTTCCATATCCTCAGGCCTGCTACGCCTGAACACTATCCACTGTCACATGTCCAGTGCTATTTCCATATCCTCAGGCCTGCTTCGCCTCAACATTATCCACTGTTACATGTCCAGTGCTATTTCCATATCCTCAGGCCTGCTACGCCTGAACATTACCCACTGTTACATGTCCAGTGCTATTTCCATATCCTCAGGCCTGCTACGCCCGAACATTATCCACTGTTACATGTCCAGTGCTATTTCCATATCCTCAGGCCTGCTACGCCTGATCATTATACACTGTTACATGTCCAGTGCTATTTCCATATCCTCAGGCCTGCTACGCCTGAACATTATCCACTGTTACATGTCCAGTGCTATTTCCATATCCTCAGGCCTGCTACGCCTGAACATTATCCACTGTTACATGTCCAGTGCTATTTCCATATCCTCAGGCCTGCTACGCCTGAACATTATCCACTGTTACATGTCCAGTGCTATTTCCATATCCTCGGGCCTGCTACGCCTGAACATTATCCACTGTCACATGTCCAGTGCTATTTCCATATCCTCAGGCCTGCAACGCCCGAACATTATCCACTGTTACATGTCCAGTGCTATTTCCATTTCCTCAGGCCTGCAACGCCTGAACATTATCCACTGTTACATGTCCAGTGCTATTTCCATTTCCTCAGGCCTGCTACGCCTGAACATTCATGCCACTGTTACATGTCCAGTGCTATTTCCTTATCCTCAGGCCTGCTCCGCCTGAACATCATCCACTGTTACATGTCTAGTGCTATTTCCATTTCCTCAGGCCTGCTACGCCTCAACATTATCCACTGTTACATGTCCAGTGCTATTTCCATATCCTCAGGCCTGCTACGCCTGAACATCACCCACTGTTACATGTCCAGTGCTATTTCCATATCCTCAGGCCTGCTACGCCCGAACATTATCCACTGTTACATGTCCAGTGCTATTTCCATATCCTCAGGCCTGCTACGCCTGATCATTATACACTGTTACATGTCCAGTGCTATTTCCATATCCTCAGGCCTGCTACGCCTGAACATTATCCACTGTTACATGTCCAGTGCTATTTCCATATCCTCAGGCCTGCTACGCCCGAACATTATCCACTGTTACATGTCCAGTGCTATTTCCATATCCTCAGGCCTGCTACGCCTGAACATTATGGCACTGTTACATGTCCAGTGCTATTTCCATATCCTCAGGCCTGCTACGCCTGAACATTATCCACTGTTACATGTCCAGTGCTATTTCCATATCCTCAGGCCTGCTACGCCTGAACATTATCCACTTTCACATGTCTAGTGCTATTTCCATATCCTCAGGCCTGCTACGCCTCAACATTATCCACTGTTACATGTCCAGTGCTATTTCCATATCCTCAGGCCTGCAACGCCTGAACATTATCCACTGTTACATGTCCAGTGCTATTTCCATATCCTCAGGCCTGCAACGCCTGAACATTATCCACTGTTACATGTCCAGTGCTATTTCCATTTCCTCAGGCCTGCTACGCCTGAACATTTATGCCACTGTTACATGTCCAGTGCTATTTCCATATCCTCAGGCCTGTACGCCTGAACATTATCCACTGTTACATGTCTAGTGCTATTTCCATATCCTCAGGCCTGCTACTCCTCAACATCATCCACTGTTACATGTCCAGTGCTATTTCCATATCCTCAGGCCTGCTACGCCTGAACATTACCCACTGTTACATGTCCAGTGCTATTTCCATATCCTCAGGCCTGCTACGCCCGAACATTATCCACTGTTACATGTCCAGTGCTATTTCCATATCCTCAGGCCTGCTACGCCTGATCATTATACACTGTTACATGTCCAGTGCTATTTCCATATCCTCAGGCCTGCTACGCCTGAACATTATCCACTGTTACATGTCCTCAGGCCTGAACATTATTCACTGTTACATGTCCTCAGGCCAGAACATTACCCACTGTCACATGTCCTCAGGCCAGAACATTATCCACTGTTACATGTCCTCAGGCCTGAACATTATCCACTGTTACATGTCGTCAGGCCAGAACATTATCCACTGTTACATGTCCTCAGGCCAGAACATTATCCACTGTTACATGTCCTCAGGCCAGAACATTATCCACTGTTACATGTCCTCAGGCCTGAACATTATCCACTGTTACATGTCCTCAGGCCTGAACATTACCCACTGTCACATGTCCTCAGGCCTGAACATGATCCACTGTAACATGTCCTTAGGCCAGAACATTATCCACTGTTACATGTCCTCAGGCCTGAACATTATCCACTGTCACATGTCCTCAGGCCAGAACATTATCCACTGTTACATGTCCTCAGGCCAGAACATTATCCACTGTTACATGTCCTCAGGCCAGAACATTATCCACTGTTACATGTCCTCAGGCCTGAACATTATCCACTGTTGCATGTCCCCAGGCCTGAACATTACCCACTGTCACATGTCCTCAGGCCATAACATTATCCACTGTTACATGTCCTCAGGCCAGAACATTATCCACTGTTACATGTCCTCAGGCCTGAACATTATCCACTGTCACATGTCCTCAGGCCTGAACATTATTCACTGTTACATATCCTCAGGCCTGAGCAGTATCCACTGTTACATGTCCTCAGGCCTAGACATTATTCACTGTCACATGTCCTCAGGCCAGAACATTATCCACTGTTACATGTCCTCAGGCCAGAACATTATCCACTGTTACATGTCCTCAGGCCTAAACATTATCCACTGTCACATGTCCTCAGGCCAGAACATTATCCACTGTCACATGTCCTCAGGCCTGAACATTATCCACTGTTACATGTCGTCAGGCCAGAACATTATCCACTGTTACATGTCCTCAGGCCAGAACATTATCCACTGTTATATGTCCTCAGGCCAGAACATTACCCACTGTTACATGTCCTCAGGCCTGAACATTATCCACTGTTACATGTCCTCAGGCCTGAACATTATCCACTGTCACATGTCCTCAGGCCAGAACATTATCCACTGTCACATGTCCTCAGGCCAGAACATTACCCACTGTTACATGTCCTCAGGCCTGAACATTTCCCACTGTTACATGTCCTCAGGCCTGAACATTACCCACTGTTACATGTCCTCAGGCCTGAACATTACCCACTGTTACATGTCCTCAGGCCAGAACATTATCCACTGTTACATGTCCTCAGGCCAGAACATTACCCACTGTTACATGTTCTCAGGCCTGAACATTACCCAATGTTACATGTCCTCAGGCTTGAACATTACCCACTGTTACATGTCCTCAGGCCAGAACATTATCCACTGTTACATGTCCTCAGGCCAGAACATTATCCACTGTCACATGTCCTCAGGCCAGAACATTACCCACTGTTACATGTCCTCAGGCCTGAACATTACCGACTGTTACATGTCCTCAGGCCTGAACATTACCCAATGTTACATGTCCCCAGGCCTGAACATTACCCACTGTTACATGTCCTCAGGCCTGAACATTATCCACTGTTACATGTCCTCAGGTCAGAACATGACCCACTGTCACATGTCCTCAGGCCAGAACATTACCCACTGTTACATGTTCTCAGGCCTGAACATTACCCACTGTTACATGTCCTCAGGCCAGAACATTATCCACTGTTACATGTCCTCAGGCCAGAACATTATCCACTGTCACATGTCCTCATGCCAGAACATTATCCACTGTTACATGTCCTCAGGCCAGAACATTACCCACTGTTACATGTTCTCAGGCCTGAACATTACCCACTGTTACATGTCCTCAGGCCTGAACATTACCCACTGTTACATGTCCTCAGGCCAGAACATTATCCACTGTTACATGTCGTCAGGCCTGAACATTATCCACTGTTACATGTCGTCAGGCCTGAACATTATCCACTGTCACATGTCCTCAGGCCAGAACATTACCCACTGTTACATGTCGTCAGGCCAGAACATTACCCACTGTTACATGTCCTCAGGCCTGAACATTACCCACTGTTACATGTCCTCAGGTCAGAACATAATTCACTGTTACATGTCCTCAGGCCAGAACATTATCCACTGTTACATGTCGTCAGGCCTGAACATTACCCACTGTTAAATGTCCTCAGGCCAGAACATTATCCACTGTTACACGTCCTCAGGCCTGAACATTATCCACTGTTACATGTCCTCAGGCCATAACATTACCCACTGTTACATGTACTCAGGCCAGAACATTATCCACTGTTACATGTCCTCAGGACAGAACATTATCCACTGTTACATGTCCTCAGGCCAGAACATTATCCACTGTTACACGTCCTCAGGCCTGAACATTATCCACTGTTACATGTCCTCAGGCCTGAACATTACCCACTGTCACATGTCCTAAGGCCTGAACATCATCCACTGTTACATATCCTCAGGCCAGAACATTATCCACTGTTACATGTCCTCGGGCCAGAACATTACCCACTGTCACATGTCCTCAGGCCTGAACATTATCCACTGTTACATATCCTCAGGCCAGAACATTACCCACTGTCACATGTCCTCAGGCCTGAACATTACCCACTGTTACATGTCCCCAGGCCTGAACATTATCCACTATGACATGTCCTCAGGCCCGTACATTATCCACTGTTACATGTCCTCAGGCCAGAACATTACCCACTGTCACATGTCCTCAGGCCTGAACATTACCCACTGTAACATGTCCTCAGGCATGAACATTATCCACTGTTACATGTCCTCAGGCCAGAACATTACCCACTGTTACATGTCCTCAGGCCAGAACATTACCCACTGTCACATGTCCTCAACCCTGAACATTATCCACTGTCACATGTCCTCGGGCCAGAACATTACCCACTGTCACATGTCCTCAGTCCTGAACATTATCCACTGTTACATATCCTCAGGCCAGAACATTACCCACTGTCACATGTCCTCAGGCCTAAACATTACCCACTGTTACATGTCCTCAGGCCTGAACATTAACCACTGTTACATGTCCTCAGGCCCGAACATTATCCACTGTTACATGTCCTCAGGCCTGAACATTACCCACTGTTACATGTCCTCAGGCCTGAACATTATCCACTGTTACATGTCCTCAGGCCAGAACATTACCCACTGTTACATGTCCTCAGGCCAGAACATTACCCACTGTCACATGTCCTCAAGCCTGAACATTATCCACTGTTACATGTCCTCAGGCCCGTACATTATCCACTGTTACATGTCCTCAGGCCTGAACATTATCCACTGTTACATGTCCTCAGGCCTGAACATTATCCACTGTCACATGTCCTCAGGCCTGAACATTATCCACTGTTACCTGTCATCAGGCCACAACATTATCCACTGTTACATATCCTCAGGCCAGAACATTATCCACTGTTACATGTCCTCAGGCCTGAACATCATCCACTGTTACATGTCCTCAGGCCTGAACATTATCCACTGTTACATGTCCTCAGGCCTGAACATTATCCACTGTTACATGTAGTCAGGCCTGAACATTATCCACTGTTACATGTCCTCGGGCCAGAACATTATCCACTGTCACATGTCCTCAGGCCTGAACATTATCCACTGTTACATATCCTCAGGCCTGAACATTTCCCACTGTCACATGTCCTCAGGCCTGAACATTATCCACTGTTAAATGTCCTCAGGCCCGAACATTATCCACTGTTACATGTCCTCAGGCCAGAACATTATCCACTGTTACATGTCCTCGGGCCAGAACATTATCCACTGTTAACTGTCCTCAGGCCATAACATTACCCACTGTTACATATCCTCAGGCCTGCACATTATCCACTGTTACATATCCTCAGGCCTGAACATAATCCACTGTTACATGTCCTCAGGCCTGAACATTACCCACTGTTACATGTTCTCAGGCCAGAACATTACACACTGTTACATGTCGTCAGGCCAGAACATTATCCACTGTCACATGTCCTCAAGCCTGAACATTATCCACTGTTACATGTCCTCAGGCCTGAACATTATCCACTGTTACATGTCCTCAGGCCAGAACATTACCCACTGTCACATGTCCTCAGGCCAGAACATTATCCACTGTTACATGTCCTCAGGCCTGAACATTATCCACTGTTACATGTCGTCAGGCCAGAACATTATCCACTGTTACATGTCCTCAGGCCAGAACATTATCCACTGTTACATGTCCTAAGGCCAGAACATTATCCACTGTTACATGTCCTCAGGCCTGAACATTATCCACTGTTACATGTCCTCAGGCCTGAACATTACCCACTGTCACATGTCCTCAGGCCTGAACATGATCCACTGTAACATGTCCTTAGGCCAGAACATTATCCACTGTTACATGTCCTCAGGCCTGAACATTATCCACTGTCACATGTTCTCAGGCCAGAACATTATCCACTGTTACATGTCCTCAGGCCAGAACATTATCCACTGTTACATGTCCTCAGGCCAGAACATTATCCACTGTTACATGTCCTCAGGCCTGAACATTATCCACTGTTGCATGTCCCCAGGCCTGAACATTATCCACTGTCACATGTCCTCAGGCCATAACATTATCCACTGTTACATGTCCTCAGGCCAGAACATTATCCACTGTTACATGTCCTCAGGCCTGAACATTATCCACTGTCACATGTCCTCAGGCCTGAACATTATTCACTGTTACATATCCTCAGGCCTGAGCAGTATCCACTGTTACATGTCCTCAGGCCTAGACATTATTCACTGTCACATGTCCTCAGGCCAGAACATTATCCACTGTTACATGTCCTCAGGCCAGAACATTATCCACTGTTACATGTCCTCAGGCCTGAACATTATCCACTGTCACATGTCCTCAGGCCAGAACATTATCCACTGTCACATGTCCTCAGGCCTGAACATTATCCACTGTTACATGTCGTCAGGCCAGAACATTATCCACTGTTACATGTCCTCAGGCCAGAACATTATCCACTGTTACATGTCCTCAGGCCAGAACATTACCCACTGTTACATGTCCTCAGGCCTGAACATTATCCACTGTTACATGTCCTCAGGCCTGAACATTATCCACTGTCACATGTCCTCAGGCCAGAACATTATCCACTGTTACATGTCCTCAGGCCAGAACATTATCCAATGTTACATGTCCTCAGGCCAGAACATTATCCACTGTTACATGTCCTCAGGCCAGAACATTATCCACTGTTACATGTCCTCAGGCCTGAACATTTCCCACTGTTACATGTCCTCAGGCCTGAACATTACCCACTGTCACATGTCCTCAGGCCTGAACATTATCCACTGTTACATATCCTCAGGCCTGAACATTATCCATTGTTACATGTCCTCAGGCCTGAACATTATCCACTGTTACATGTCCTCAGGCCAGAACATTATCCACTGTTACATATCCTCAGGCCAAAACATTATCCACTGTTACATGTCCTCAGGCCTGAACATTATCCACTGTCACAAGTCCTCAGGCCTGAACATTATCCACTGTTACATATCCTCAGGCCTGAAAATTATCCACTGTTACATGTCCTCAGGCCTGAACATTATCCACTGTTACATGTCCTCAGGCCTGAACATTATCCACTGTTACATGTCCTCAGGCCAGAACATTATCCACTGTTACATGTCCACAGGCCTGAACAAAATCCACTGTCACATGTCCTCAGGCCATAACATTATCCACTGTTACATGTCCTCAGGACAGAACATTATCCACTGTTACATGTCCTCAGGCCTGAACATCATCCACTGTTGCATGTCCCCAGGCCTGAACATTATCCACTGTCACATGTCCTCAGGCCATAACATTATCCACTGTTACATGTCCTCAGGCCAGAACATTATCCACTGTTACATGTCATCAGGCCTGAACATCATCCACTGTCACATGTCCTCAGGCCTGAACATTATCCACTGTTACATATCCTCAGGCCTGAGCAGTATCCACTGTTACATGTCCTCAGGCCTGGACATTATTCACTGTCACATGTCCTCATGCCAGAACATTATCCACTGTTACATGTCCTCAGGCCAGAAAATTATCCACTGTTACATGTCCTCAGGCCTGAACATTATCCACTGTCACATGTCCTCAGGCCATAACATTATCCACTGTTACATGTCCTCAGGACAGAACATTATCCACTGTTACATGTCCTCAGGCCAGAACATTATCCACTGTTACATGTCCTCAGGCTTGAACAATATCCACTGTTACATGTCCTCAGGCCAGAACATTACCCACTGTTACATGTCCTCAGGCCAGAACATTACCCACTGTTACATGTCCTCAGGCCTGAACATTATCCACTGTTACATGTCGTCAGGCCAGAACATTATCCACTCGTCCATGTCCTCAGGCCTGCTACGCCTGAACATTACCCACTGTTACATGTCCAGTACTATTTCCATATCCTCAGGCCTGCTACGCCTGAACATTATCCACTGTTACATGTCCAGTACCATTTCCATATCCTCAGGCCTGCGTCGCCTGAACATTATCCACTGTTCCATGTCCAGTGCCATTTCCATATCCTCAGGCCTGCTACGCCTGAACATTATCCACTGTTACATGTCCAGTGCTATTTCCATATCCTCAGGCCTGCTACGCCTGAACATTATCCACTGTTGCATGTCCAGTACTATCTCCATATCCTCGGGCCTGCTACGCCTGAACATTATCCACTGTTACATGTCCAGTACTATCTCCATATCCTCAGGCCTGCTACGCCTGAACATTATCCACTGTTACATGTCCAGTACTATCTCCATATCCTCAGGCCTGCTACGCCTGAACATTATCCACTGTCACATGTCCAGTGCTATTTCCATATCCTCAGGCCTGCTACGCCTGAACATCATCCACTGTTACATGTCCAGTGCTATTTCCATATCCTCAGGCCTGCTACGCCTGAACATTATCCACTGTTACATGTCCAGTGCTATTTCCATATCCTCAGGCCTGCTACGCCTGAACATTATCCACTTTCACATGTCCAGTGCTATTTCCATATCCTCAGGCCTGCTACGCCTCAACATTATCCACTGTTACTTGTCCAGTGCTATTTCCATATCCTCAGGCCTGCAACGCCTGAACATTATCCACTGTTACATGTCCAGTGCTATTTCCATATCCTCAGGCCTGCAACGCCTGAACATCATCCACTGTTACATGTCCAGTGCTATTTCCATTTCCTCAGGCCTGCTACGCCTGAACATTTATGCCACTGTTACATGTCCAGTGCTATTTCCATATCCTCAGGCCTGCTACGCCCGAACATTATCCACTGTTACATGTCTAGTGCTATTTCCATTTCCTCAGGCCTGCTACGCCTCAACATTATCCACTGTTACATGTCCAGTGCTATTTCCATATCCTCAGGCCTGCTACGCCTGAACATTACCCACTGTTACATGTCCAGTGCTATTTCCATATCCTCAGGCCTGCTACGCCCGAACATTATCAACTGTTACATGTCCAGTGCTATTCCCATATCCTCAGGCCTGCTACGCCTGATCATTATACACTGTTACATGTCCAGTGCTATTTCCATATCCTCAGGCCTGCTACGCCTGAACATTATCCACTGTTACATGTCCAGTGCTATTTCCATATCCTCAGGCCTGCTACGCCTGAAAATTATCCACTGTTACATGTCCAGTGCTATTTCCATATCCTCAGGCCTGCTACGCCTGAACATTATCCACTTTCACATGTCTAGTGCTATTTCCATATCCTCAGGCCTGCTACGCCTCAACATTATCCACTGTTACATGTCCAGTGCTATTTCCATATCCTCAGGCCTGCAACGCCTGAACATTATCCACTGTTACATGTCCAGTGCTTTTTCCATATCCTCAGGCCTGCAACGCCTGAACATTATCCACTGTTACATGTCCAGTGCTATTTCCATTTCCTCAGGCCTGCTACGCCTGAACATTTATGCCACTGTTACATGTCCAGTGCTATTTCCATATCCTCAGGCCTGCTACGCCTGAACATTATCCACTGTTACATGTCTAGTGCTATTTCCATATCCTCAGGCCTGCTACGCCTCAACATTATCCACTGTTACATGTCCAGTGCTATTTCCATATCCTCAGGCCTGCTACGCCTGAACATTACCCACTGTTACATGTCCAGTGCTATTTCCATATCCTCAGGCTTGCTACGCCCGAACATTATCCACTGTTACATGTCCAGTGCTATTTCCATATCCTCAGGCCTGCTACGCCTGATCATTATACACTGTTAAATGTCCGGTGCTATTTCCATATCCTCAGGCCTGCTACGCCTGAACATTATCCACTGTTACATGTCCAGTGCTATTTCCATATCCTCGGGCCTGCTACGCCTGAACATTATCCACTGTTACATGTCCAGTGCTATTTCCATATACTCAGGCCTGCTACGCCTGAACATTATGGCACTGTTACATGTCCAGTGCTATTTCCATATCCTCAGGCCTGCTACGCCTGAACATTATCCACTGTTACATGTCCAGTGCTATCTCCATATCCTCAGGCCTGCTACGCCTGAACATTATCCACTGTTACATGTCCAGTGCTATTTCCATATCCTCAGGCCTGCTACGCCTGAACACTATCCACTGTCACATGTCCAGTGCTATTTCCATATCCTCAGGCCTGCTTCGCCTCAACATTATCCACTGTTACATGTCCAGTGCTATTTCCATATCCTCAGGCCTGCTACGCCTGAACATTACCCACTGTTACATGTCCAGTGCTATTTCCATATCCTCAGGCCTGCTACGCCCGAACATTATCCACTGTTACATGTCCAGTGCTATTTCCATATCCTCAGGCCTGCTACGCCTGATCATTATACACTGTTACATGTCCAGTGCTATTTCCATATCCTCAGGCCTGCTACGCCTGAACATTATCCACTGTTACATGTCCAGTGCTATTTCCATATCCTCAGGCCTGCTACGCCTTAACATTATCCACTGTTACATGTCCAGTGCTATTTCCATATCCTCAGGCCTGCTACGCCTGAACATTATCCACTGTTACATGTCCAGTGCTATTTCCATATCCTCGGGCCTGCTACGCCTGAACATTATCCACTGTCACATGTCCAGTGCTATTTCCATATCCTCAGGCCTGCAACGCCCGAACATTATCCACTGTTACATGTCCAGTGCTATTTCCATTTCCTCAGGCCTGCAACGCCTGAACATTATCCACTGTTACATGTCCAGTGCTATTTCCATTTCCTCAGGCCTGCTACGCCTGAACATTCATGCCACTGTTACATGTCCAGTGCTATTTCCTTATCCTCAGGCCTGCTCCGCCTGAACATCATCCACTGTTACATGTCTAGTGCTATTTCCATTTCCTCAGGCCTGCTACGCCTCAACATTATCCACTGTTACATGTCCAGTGCTATTTCCATATCCTCAGGCCTGCTACGCCTGAACATCACCCACTGTTACATGTCCAGTGCTATTTCCATATCCTCAGGCCTGCTACGCCCGAACATTATCCACTGTTACATGTCCAGTGCTATTTCCATATCCTCAGGCCTGCTACGCCTGATCATTATACACTGTTACATGTCCAGTGCTATTTCCATATCCTCAGGCCTGCTACGCCTGAACATTATCCACTGTTACATGTCCAGTGCTATTTCCATATCCTCAGGCCTGCTACGCCTGAACATTATCCACTGTTACATGTCCAGTGCTATTTCCATATCCTCAGGCCTGCTACGCCTGAACATTATGGCACTGTTACATGTCCAGTGCTATTTCCATATCCTCAGGCCTGCTACGCCTGAACATTATCCACTGTTACATGTCCAGTGCTATTTCCATATCCTCAGGCCTGCTACGCCTGAACATTATCCACTTTCACATGTCTAGTGCTATTTCCATATCCTCAGGCCTGCTACGCCTCAACATTATCCACTGTTACATGTCCAGTGCTATTTCCATATCCTCAGGCCTGCAACGCCTGAACATTATCCACTGTTACATGTCCAGTGCTATTTCCATATCCTCAGGCCTGCAACGCCTGAACATTATCCACTGTCACATGTCCAGTGCTATTTCCATTTCCTCAGGCCTGCTACGCCTGAACATTTATGCCACTGTTACATGTCCAGTGCTATTTCCATATCCTCAGGCCTGTACGCCTGAACATTATCCACTGTTACATGTCTAGTGCTATTTCCATATCCTCAGGCCTGCTACTCCTCAACATCATCCACTGTTACATGTCCAGTGCTATTTCCATATCCTCAGGCCTGCTACGCCTGAACATTACCCACTGTTACATGTCCAGTGCTATTTCCATATCCTCAGGCCTGCTACGCCCGAACATTATCCACTGTTACATGTCCAGTGCTATTTCCATATCCTCAGGCCTGCTACGCCTGATCATTATACACTGTTACATGTCCAGTGCTATTTCCATATCCTCAGGCCTGCTACGCCTGAACATTATCCACTGTTACATGTCCTCAGGCCTGAACATTATTCACTGTTACATGTCCTCAGGCCAGAACATTACCCACTGTCACATGTCCTCAGGCCAGAACATTATCCACTGTTACATGTCCTCAGGCCTGAACATTATCCACTGTTACATGTCGTCAGGCCAGAACATTATCCACTGTTACATGTCCTCAGGCCAGAACATTATCCACTGTTACATGTCCTCAGGCCAGAACATTATCCACTGTTACATGTCCTCAGGCCTGAACATTATCCACTGTTACATGTCCTCAGGCCTGAACATTACCCACTGTCACATGTCCTCAGGCCTGAACATGATCCACTGTAACATGTCCTTAGGCCAGAACATTATCCACTGTTACATGTCCTCAGGCCTGAACATTATCCACTGTCACATGTCCTCAGGCCAGAACATTATCCACTGTTACATGTCCTCAGGCCAGAACATTATCCACTGTTACATGTCCTCAGGCCAGAACATTATCCACTGTTACATGTCCTCAGGCCTGAACATTATCCACTGTTGCATGTCCCCAGGCCTGAACATTACCCACTGTCACATGTCCTCAGGCCATAACATTATCCACTGTTACATGTCCTCAGGCCAGAACATTATCCACTGTTACATGTCCTCAGGCCTGAACATTATCCACTGTCACATGTCCTCAGGCCTGAACATTATTCACTGTTACATATCCTCAGGCCTGAGCAGTATCCACTGTTACATGTCCTCAGGCCTAGACATTATTCACTGTCACATGTCCTCAGGCCAGAACATTATCCACTGTTACATGTCCTCAGGCCAGAACATTATCCACTGTTACATGTCCTCAGGCCTAAACATTATCCACTGTCACATGTCCTCAGGCCAGAACATTATCCACTGTCACATGTCCTCAGGCCTGAACATTATCCACTGTTACATGTCGTCAGGCCAGAACATTATCCACTGTTACATGTCCTCAGGCCAGAACATTATCCACTGTTATATGTCCTCAGGCCAGAACATTACCCACTGTTACATGTCCTCAGGCCTGAACATTATCCACTGTTACATGTCCTCAGGCCTGAACATTATCCACTGTCACATGTCCTCAGGCCAGAACATTATCCACTGTCACATGTCCTCAGGCCAGAACATTACCCACTGTTACATGTCCTCAGGCCTGAACATTTCCCACTGTTACATGTCCTCAGGCCTGAACATTACCCACTGTTACATGTCCTCAGGCCTGAACATTACCCACTGTTACATGTCCTCAGGCCAGAACATTATCCACTGTTACATGTCCTCAGGCCAGAACATTACCCACTGTTACATGTTCTCAGGCCTGAACATTACCCAATGTTACATGTCCTCAGGCTTGAACATTACCCACTGTTACATGTCCTCAGGCCAGAACATTATCCACTGTTACATGTCCTCAGGCCAGAACATTATCCACTGTCACATGTCCTCAGGCCAGAACATTACCCACTGTTACATGTCCTCAGGCCTGAACATTACCGACTGTTACATGTCCTCAGGCCTGAACATTACCCAATGTTACATGTCCCCAGGCCTGAACATTACCCACTGTTACATGTCCTCAGGCCTGAACATTATCCACTGTTACATGTCCTCAGGTCAGAACATGACCCACTGTCACATGTCCTCAGGCCAGAACATTACCCACTGTTACATGTTCTCAGGCCTGAACATTACCCACTGTTACATGTCCTCAGGCCAGAACATTATCCACTGTTACATGTCCTCAGGCCAGAACATTATCCACTGTCACATGTCCTCATGCCAGAACATTATCCACTGTTACATGTCCTCAGGCCAGAACATTACCCACTGTTACATGTTCTCAGGCCTGAACATTACCCACTGTTACATGTCCTCAGGCCTGAACATTACCCACTGTTACATGTCCTCAGGCCAGAACATTATCCACTGTTACATGTCGTCAGGCCTGAACATTATCCACTGTTACATGTCGTCAGGCCTGAACATTATCCACTGTCACATGTCCTCAGGCCAGAACATTACCCACTGTTACATGTCGTCAGGCCAGAACATTACCCACTGTTACATGTCCTCAGGCCTGAACATTACCCACTGTTACATGTCCTCAGGTCAGAACATAATTCACTGTTACATGTCCTCAGGCCAGAACATTATCCACTGTTACATGTCGTCAGGCCTGAACATTACCCACTGTTAAATGTCCTCAGGCCAGAACATTATCCACTGTTACACGTCCTCAGGCCTGAACATTATCCACTGTTACATGTCCTCAGGCCATAACATTACCCACTGTTACATGTACTCAGGCCAGAACATTATCCACTGTTACATGTCCTCAGGACAGAACATTATCCACTGTTACATGTCCTCAGGCCAGAACATTATCCACTGTTACACGTCCTCAGGCCTGAACATTATCCACTGTTACATGTCCTCAGGCCTGAACATTACCCACTGTCACATGTCCTAAGGCCTGAACATCATCCACTGTTACATATCCTCAGGCCAGAACATTATCCACTGTTACATGTCCTCGGGCCAGAACATTACCCACTGTCACATGTCCTCAGGCCTGAACATTATCCACTGTTACATATCCTCAGGCCAGAACATTACCCACTGTCACATGTCCTCAGGCCTGAACATTACCCACTGTTACATGTCCCCAGGCCTGAACATTATCCACTATGACATGTCCTCAGGCCCGTACATTATCCACTGTTACATGTCCTCAGGCCAGAACATTACCCACTGTCACATGTCCTCAGGCCTGAACATTACCCACTGTAACATGTCCTCAGGCATGAACATTATCCACTGTTACATGTCCTCAGGCCAGAACATTACCCACTGTTACATGTCCTCAGGCCAGAACATTACCCACTGTCACATGTCCTCAACCCTGAACATTATCCACTGTCACATGTCCTCGGGCCAGAACATTACCCACTGTCACATGTCCTCAGTCCTGAACATTATCCACTGTTACATATCCTCAGGCCAGAACATTACCCACTGTCACATGTCCTCAGGCCTAAACATTACCCACTGTTACATGTCCTCAGGCCTGAACATTAACCACTGTTACATGTCCTCAGGCCCGAACATTATCCACTGTTACATGTCCTCAGGCCTGAACATTACCCACTGTTACATGTCCTCAGGCCTGAACATTATCCACTGTTACATGTCCTCAGGCCAGAACATTACCCACTGTTACATGTCCTCAGGCCAGAACATTACCCACTGTCACATGTCCTCAAGCCTGAACATTATCCACTGTTACATGTCCTCAGGCCCGTACATTATCCACTGTTACATGTCCTCAGGCCTGAACATTATCCACTGTTACATGTCCTCAGGCCTGAACATTATCCACTGTCACATGTCCTCAGGCCTGAACATTATCCACTGTTACCTGTCATCAGGCCACAACATTATCCACTGTTACATATCCTCAGGCCAGAACATTATCCACTGTTACATGTCCTCAGGCCTGAACATCATCCACTGTTACATGTCCTCAGGCCTGAACATTATCCACTGTTACATGTCCTCAGGCCTGAACATTATCCACTGTTACATGTAGTCAGGCCTGAACATTATCCACTGTTACATGTCCTCGGGCCAGAACATTATCCACTGTCACATGTCCTCAGGCCTGAACATTATCCACTGTTACATATCCTCAGGCCTGAACATTTCCCACTGTCACATGTCCTCAGGCCTGAACATTATCCACTGTTAAATGTCCTCAGGCCCGAACATTATCCACTGTTACATGTCCTCAGGCCAGAACATTATCCACTGTTACATGTCCTCGGGCCAGAACATTATCCACTGTTAACTGTCCTCAGGCCATAACATTACCCACTGTTACATATCCTCAGGCCTGCACATTATCCACTGTTACATATCCTCAGGCCTGAACATAATCCACTGTTACATGTCCTCAGGCCTGAACATTACCCACTGTTACATGTTCTCAGGCCAGAACATTACACACTGTTACATGTCGTCAGGCCAGAACATTATCCACTGTCACATGTCCTCAAGCCTGAACATTATCCACTGTTACATGTCCTCAGGCCTGAACATTATCCACTGTTACATGTCCTCAGGCCAGAACATTACCCACTGTCACATGTCCTCAGGCCAGAACATTATCCACTGTTACATGTCCTCAGGCCTGAACATTATCCACTGTTACATGTCGTCAGGCCAGAACATTATCCACTGTTACATGTCCTCAGGCCAGAACATTATCCACTGTTACATGTCCTCAGGCCAGAACATTATCCACTGTTACATGTCCTCAGGCCTGAACATTATCCACTGTTACATGTCCTCAGGCCTGAACATTACCCACTGTCACATGTCCTCAGGCCTGAACATGATCCACTGTAACATGTCCTTAGGCCAGAACATTATCCACTGTTACATGTCCTCAGGCCTGAACATTATCCACTGTCACATGTTCTCAGGCCAGAACATTATCCACTGTTACATGTCCTCAGGCCAGAACATTATCCACTGTTACATGTCCTCAGGCCAGAACATTATCCACTGTTACATGTCCTCAGGCCTGAACATTATCCACTGTTGCATGTCCCCAGGCCTGAACATTATCCACTGTCACATGTCCTCAGGCCATAACATTATCCACTGTTACATGTCCTCAGGCCAGAACATTATCCACTGTTACATGTCCTCAGGCCTGAACATTATCCACTGTCACATGTCCTCAGGCCTGAACATTATTCACTGTTACATATCCTCAGGCCTGAGCAGTATCCACTGTTACATGTCCTCAGGCCTAGACATTATTCACTGTCACATGTCCTCAGGCCAGAACATTATCCACTGTTACATGTCCTCAGGCCAGAACATTATCCACTGTTACATGTCCTCAGGCCTGAACATTATCCACTGTCACATGTCCTCAGGCCAGAACATTATCCACTGTCACATGTCCTCAGGCCTGAACATTATCCACTGTTACATGTCGTCAGGCCAGAACATTATCCACTGTTACATGTCCTCAGGCCAGAACATTATCCACTGTTACATGTCCTCAGGCCAGAACATTACCCACTGTTACATGTCCTCAGGCCTGAACATTATCCACTGTTACATGTCCTCAGGCCTGAACATTATCCACTGTCACATGTCCTCAGGCCAGAACATTATCCACTGTTACATGTCCTCAGGCCAGAACATTATCCAATGTTACATGTCCTCAGGCCAGAACATTATCCACTGTTACATGTCCTCAGGCCAGAACATTATCCACTGTTACATGTCCTCAGGCCTGAACATTTCCCACTGTTACATGTCCTCAGGCCTGAACATTACCCACTGTCACATGTCCTCAGGCCTGAACATTATCCACTGTTACATATCCTCAGGCCTGAACATTATCCACTGTTACATGTCCTCAGGCCTGAACATTATCCACTGTTACATGTCCTCAGGCCAGAACATTATCCACTGTTACATATCCTCAGGCCAAAACATTATCCACTGTTACATGTCCTCAGGCCTGAACATTATCCACTGTAACAAGTCCTCAGGCCTGAACATTATCCACTGTTACATATCCTCAGGCCTGAAAATTATCCACTGTTACATGTCCTCAGGCCTGAACATTATCCACTGTTACATGTCCTCAGGCCTGAACATTATCCACTGTTACATGTCCTCAGGCCAGAACATTATCCACTGTTACATGTCCACAGGCCTGAACAAAATCCACTGTCACATGTCCTCAGGCCATAACATTATCCACTGTTACATGTCCTCAGGACAGAACATTATCCACTGTTACATGTCCTCAGGCCTGAACATCATCCACTGTTGCATGTCCCCAGGCCTGAACATTATCCACTGTCACATGTCCTCAGGCCATAACATTATCCACTGTTACATGTCCTCAGGCCAGAACATTATCCACTGTTACATGTCATCAGGCCTGAACATCATCCACTGTCACATGTCCTCAGGCCTGAACATTATCCACTGTTACATATCCTCAGGCCTGAGCAGTATCCACTGTTACATGTCCTCAGGCCTGGACATTATTCACTGTCACATGTCCTCAGGCCAGAACATTATCCACTGTTACATGTCCTCAGGCCAGAAAATTATCCACTGTTACATGTCCTCAGGCCTGAACATTATCCACTGTCACATGTCCTCAGGCCATAACATTATCCACTGTTACATGTCCTCAGGACAGAACATTATCCACTGTTACATGTCCTCAGGCCAGAACATTATCCACTGTTACATGTCCTCAGGCTTGAACAATATCCACTGTTACATGTCCTCAGGCCAGAACATTACCCACTGTTACATGTCCTCAGGCCAGAACATTACCCACTGTTACATGTCCTCAGGCCTGAACATTATCCACTGTTACATGTCGTCAGGCCAGAACATTATCCACTCGTCCATGTCCTCAGGCCTGCTACGCCTGAACATTACCCACTGTTACATGTCCAGTACTATTTCCATATCCTCAGGCCTGCTACGCCTGAACATTATCCACTGTTACATGTCCAGTACCATTTCCATATCCTCAGGCCTGCGTCGCCTGAACATTATCCACTGTTCCATGTCCAGTGCCATTTCCATATCCTCAGGCCTGCTACGCCTGAACATTATCCACTGTTACATGTCCAGTGCTATTTCCATATCCTCAGGCCTGCTACGCCTGAACATTATCCACTGTTGCATGTCCAGTACTATCTCCATATCCTCGGGCCTGCTACGCCTGAACATTATCCACTGTTACATGTCCAGTACTATCTCCATATCCTCAGGCCTGCTACGCCTGAACATTATCCACTGTTACATGTCAAGTACTATCTCCATATCCTCAGGCCTGCTACGCCTGAACATTATCCACTGTCACATGTCCAGTGCTATTTCCATATCCTCAGGCCTGCTACGCCTGAACATCATCCACTGTTACATGTCCAGTGCTATTTCCATATCCTCAGGCCTGCTACGCCTGAACATTATCCACTGTTACATGTCCAGTGCTATTTCCATATCCTCAGGCCTGCTACGCCTGAACATTATCCACTTTCACATGTCCAGTGCTATTTCCATATCCTCAGGCCTGCTACGCCTCAACATTATCCACTGTTACATGTCCAGTGCTATTTCCATATCCTCAGGCCTGCAACGCCTGAACATTATCCACTGTTACATGTCCAGTGCTATTTCCATATCCTCAGGCCTGCAACGCCTGAACATCATCCACTGTTACATGTCCAGTGCTATGTCCATTTCCTCAGGCCTGCTACGCCTGAACATTTATGCCACTGTTACATGTCCAGTGCTATTTCCATATCCTCAGGCCTGCTACGCCCGAACATTATCCACTGTTACATGTCTAGTGCTATTTCCATTTCCTCAGGCCTGCTACGCCTCAACATTATCCACTGTTACATGTCCAGTGCTATTTCCATATCCTCAGGCCTGCTACGCCTGAACATTACCCACTGTTACATGTCCAGTGCTATTTCCATATCCTCAGGCCTGCTACGCCCGAACATTATCAACTGTTACATGTCCAGTGCTATTCCCATATCCTCAGGCCTGCTACGCCTGATCATTATACACTGTTACATGTCCAGTGCTATTTCCATATCCTCAGGCCTGCTACGCCTGAACATTATCCACTGTTACATGTCCAGTGCTATTTCCATATCCTCAGGCCTGCTACGCCTGAAAATTATCCACTGTTACATGTCCAGTGCTATTTCCATATCCTCAGGCCTGCTACGCCTGAACATTATCCACTTTCACATGTCTAGTGCTATTTCCATATCCTCAGGCCTGCTACGCCTCAACATTATCCACTGTTACATGTCCAGTGCTATTTCCATATCCTCAGGCCTGCAACGCCTGAACATTATCCACTGTTACATGTCCAGTGCTATTTCCATATCCTCAGGCCTGCAACGCCTGAACATTATCCACTGTTACATGTCCAGTGCTATTTCCATTTCCTCAGGCCTGCTACGCCTGAACATTTATGCCACTGTTACATGTCCAGTGCTATTTCCATATCCTCAGGCCTGCTACGCCTGAACATTATCCACTGTTACATGTCTAGTGCTATTTCCATATCCTCAGGCCTGCTACGCCTCAACATTATCCACTGTTACATGTCCAGTGCTATTTCCATATCCTCAGGCCTGCTACGCCTGAACATTACCCACTGTTACATGTCCAGTGCTATTTCCATATCCTCAGGCTTGCTACGCCCGAACATTATCCACTGTTACATGTCCAGTGCTATTTCCATATCCTCAGGCCTGCTACGCCTGATCATTATACACTGTTAAATGTCCGGTGCTATTTCCATATCCTCAGGCCTGCTACGCCTGAACATTATCCACTGTTACATGTCCAGTGCTATTTCCATATCCTCGGGCCTGCTACGCCTGAACATTATCCACTGTTACATGTCCAGTGCTATTTCCATATACTCAGGCCTGCTACGCCTGAACATTATGGCACTGTTACATGTCCAGTGCTATTTCCATATCCTCAGGCCTGCTACGCCTGAACATTATCCACTGTTACATGTCCAGTGCTATCTCCATATCCTCAGGCCTGCTACGCCTGAACATTATCCACTGTTACATGTCCAGTGCTATTTCCATATCCTCAGGCCTGCTACGCCTGAACACTATCCACTGTCACATGTCCAGTGCTATTTCCATATCCTCAGGCCTGCTTCGCCTCAACATTATCCACTGTTACATGTCCAGTGCTATTTCCATATCCTCAGGCCTGCTACGCCTGAACATTACCCACTGTTACATGTCCAGTGCTATTTCCATATCCTCAGGCCTGCTACGCCCGAACATTATCCACTGTTACATGTCCAGTGCTATTTCCATATCCTCAGGCCTGCTACGCCTGATCATTATACACTGTTACATGTCCAGTGCTATTTCCATATCCTCAGGCCTGCTACGCCTGAACATTATCCACTGTTACATGTCCAGTGCTATTTCCATATCCTCAGGCCTGCTACGCCTGAACATTATCCACTGTTACATGTCCAGTGCTATTTCCATATCCTCAGGCCTGCTACGCCTGAACATTATCCACTGTTACATGTCCAGTGCTATTTCCATATCCTCGGGCCTGCTACGCCTGAACATTATCCACTGTCACATGTCCAGTGCTATTTCCATATCCTCAGGCCTGCAACGCCCGAACATTATCCACTGTTACATGTCCAGTGCTATTTCCATTTCCTCAGGCCTGCAACGCCTGAACATTATCCACTGTTACATGTCCAGTGCTATTTCCATTTCCTCAGGCCTGCTACGCCTGAACATTCATGCCACTGTTACATGTCCAGTGCTATTTCCTTATCCTCAGGCCTGCTCCGCCTGAACATCATCCACTGTTACATGTCTAGTGCTATTTCCATTTCCTCAGGCCTGCTACGCCTCAACATTATCCACTGTTACATGTCCAGTGCTATTTCCATATCCTCAGGCCTGCTACGCCTGAACATCACCCACTGTTACATGTCCAGTGCTATTTCCATATCCTCAGGCCTGCTACGCCCGAACATTATCCACTGTTACATGTCCAGTGCTATTTCCATATCCTCAGGCCTGCTACGCCTGATCATTATACACTGTTACATGTCCAGTGCTATTTCCATATCCTCAGGCCTGCTACGCCTGAACATTATCCACTGTTACATGTCCAGTGCTATTTCCATATCCTCAGGCCTGCTACGCCTGAACATTATCCACTGTTACATGTCCAGTGCTATTTCCATATCCTCAGGCCTGCTACGCCTGAACATTATGGCACTGTTACATGTCCAGTGCTATTTCCATATCCTCAGGCCTGCTACGCCTGAACATTATCCACTGTTACATGTCCAGTGCTATTTCCATATCCTCAGGCCTGCTACGCCTGAACATTATCCACTTTCACATGTCTAGTGCTATTTCCATATCCTCAGGCCTGCTACGCCTCAACATTATCCACTGTTACATGTCCAGTGCTATTTCCATATCCTCAGGCCTGCAACGCCTGAACATTATCCACTGTTACATGTCCAGTGCTATTTCCATATCCTCAGGCCTGCAACGCCTGAACATTATCCACTGTTACATGTCCAGTGCTATTTCCATTTCCTCAGGCCTGCTACGCCTGAACATTTATGCCACTGTTACATGTCCAGTGCTATTTCCATATCCTCAGGCCTGTACGCCTGAACATTATCCACTGTTACATGTCTAGTGCTATTTCCATATCCTCAGGCCTGCTACTCCTCAACATCATCCACTGTTACATGTCCAGTGCTATTTCCATATCCTCAGGCCTGCTACGCCTGAACATTACCCACTGTTACATGTCCAGTGCTATTTCCATATCCTCAGGCCTGCTACGCCCGAACATTATCCACTGTTACATGTCCAGTGCTATTTCCATATCCTCAGGCCTGCTACGCCTGATCATTATACACTGTTACATGTCCAGTGCTATTTCCATATCCTCAGGCCTGCTACGCCTGAACATTATCCACTGTTATATGTCCAGTGCTATTTCCATTTCCTCGGGCCTGCTACGCCTGAACATTATCCACTGTTACATGTCCAGTGCTATTTCCATATCCTCAGGCCTGCTACGCCTGAACATTATGGCACTGTTACATGTCCAGTGCTATTTCCATATCCTCAGGCCTGCTACGCCTGAACATTATCCACTGTTACATGTCCAGTGCTATCTCCATATCCTCAGGCCTGCTACGCCTGAACATTATCCACTGTTACATGTCCAGTGCTATTTCCATATCCTCAGGCCTGCTACGCCTGAACACTATCCACTGTCACATGTCCAGTGCTATTTCCATATCCTCAGGCCTGCTACGCCTCAACATTATCCACTGTTACATGTCCAGTGCTATTTCCATATCCTCAGGCCTGCTACGCATGAACATTATGGCACTGTCACATGTCCAGTGCTATTTCCATATCCTCAGGCCTGCTACGCCCGAACATTATAACACTCCTTAATGCCCGTTACGACAGTTATTAGTTTGGATTCACTTTATCTCAGGATTGCTTCAACCAAATTCGTTCAAAATTCCATATAGAGTTCATACATGTATGATTCAAACGTGAAGTTAGGGGTTGAATGATTTGACAACACATACATATTCGTTGAAAAATATATGAAACCGATAGACTTTGATGAATCGAAAAATTTGGCAACTTTTCGAAAAAATGCCGAACAATTTAATTCAATTCAAATATCATTGTATTCTTGTTCATGTAATGACAGATTGCCATATGCCTAAGTTATGCATTGCCATTCAGTTACAAACATACATTTGAACACTATTGAATATTTGTTTCTTTCCGCATGAATCTGTTCCGCTCGAAGTGTTGATAAAGGTCTGAAGTTGATGCAGAAACAATCAATATGTACTCTGAACGGCAGAAACAATCAATATCTACTCTGAACGGCAGAAACAATCAATATGTACTCTGAACGGCAGAAAGGTACATGGACATGACTGACTCATCACAGCCAGCATGGCCTCAAGACAAGACTGCAACCCTTCCTGTAGCCTCCTGAATGACAGTCCAGAGCGCCAGCTTCTGATGTAACAGTCTCAGGACGTGCTCGAATCACATGTTATACGAACTCGTCGACTTGGACTTGTACCAGCAAACCTGACTTGCACACTTGGTGCCAATTGTTCAGTCAGGCCTGCACCATCACGCTACCTGGTGTCAAACTGATGAGCTTGTGGACGCACATGACGGCCACTGACAGCTAGTTGATGATGAAACATGGAAGCATAGAAATGGCGTCGGTCTGTATCCTCACTTTTCAAGGTTCAGCACATTCAAACAGGGACTTTCACACAAGAAGAAAAAATTAGCAGACCAATTTGAATCTGCCACTTTATTGTTGAATAAAACGTACGGAGGTTTGATGATCACTGTTTCAAATCGTTATCATAAATGTGATACCGATCCATGTGATTGGCAGCCAGAGTACGCTTGTCATTCGTACTTGTTTACTTCCATACTTGGATTTGTAGACTTGTCAATTCAGACGTTTCAAATGACGTCACTTCTGTACTCTTATCAAGTTCAAGCCTAGAAGTACGCACAACAAGAGTAATTCGGACACGCTCTCAGTGAGGATGTTTGGCCCTGGTGGGAATCGAACTCCTGACTCATGAATGACGGATCAGGGCGTAGCGTCTGATTCACCCGTATCTGGGTTTCATGTCAGCTGTTATACAACCACATACTATGTACAACGGTGCGTCAACGACCCGTAAGAACATGTATCATGCCGATCTTTGTCGAGAATTGAAAGTCTCAATCAGTCCTTCCATCGTAGAATTGGTTCTAAATTCTGGTTTATTGGATGTTTGAATACAAGTTGAATATCATGTGAATGTCGTGATGTTGAATTATTGTAGCCTATCCCAAAAATTCCCTCACATTCTCAATTTTCCCTGGGTTTTGTATATCTCGCGAGATAGATAATTAGATCTACATTCTTTTTGGAAAAATTCACTGTTGGAATTTTGAATAAGCCTGTGAGAGATATTGAACAAGAAAGGCCCATTCTGGGGCTTGAATCACTCCACCCATGATACAAAGTAATCCTGAGGGTTCTGTGGGCCTTTAAATATTCCAAGCACTCTTCAAATATCGATCTTGTTGGCCCAAAGACTTATGCTTCAGTGCAGAGTTAGCAAAACAAACACAGTTCAAACATTCCAAGCTGCATCAAGAGGTAGTTGTGTTCATTTTCATGAATCTCGTCACGAAAAATCATTCATCTCAAAATACCACAGCCATGCAAATATATCGTAGATATTTGTATTTGCTCCGATTGTTCGGGAGTCGGTTTGGCGGAATATCATTATTTGTGTGAACTTGGGAACGATTCAAGAGAACTCTCATACGAGGGAAAGACAGATACTCCCAACTCGCATTCTCCGCCCCCTTGACGTCACAAACCATAACATCCAATCAACAGGGCTGCATCAGATATCCTATCGGGGTATCTCCTAATCACCACAAATTAAATAGATCCAACTGGCCGACTGATGAAGCCACGCCTGTTTCAATCGTCAATCGTCCCATATTGCGTTGTCAAACGTATGCGGCCAGGTAAACACGCTTCTCAGGTTCCTGTACATTTTCACACCATCTATAACTTTCGATGAATTTCACAGGTATCCGCGACATGAGTGAATGGTCTTACATGAGAATATGTCTGCTTCCTCCGTCACAGCATTTCAATATCTCCTGTCGTTCTCACGCTCTCACCAGAGAATAGCCATTCCATCAAATCGATCTCTATCGTGGATATGAATAGCAAAACTGTCCGCTGTCTTGTGAAGACACGTGACCGGAAATGAAGAGAATCGTTCAGGAAGAGTGAATCGAGTTATTGATAAATCGGTGTGTGCAGTACAAGCCACAGGTGGTGGAGGTCGACTGATGGAGGGGAGGGAGGGGGTGAGGGGGTGAGGGGTCAAACCCTGCACAGACGACGGGATCGGGAGCCATTTGGCTGGAGGCTGTCTGTTTGTGATGAGCTCGAGTGTTTGGTTGATCTATCTCACAATCTTGTTGGCCAAACTGATTTTTCATGCACTCAATTAACGACTAGTGATTGACCCGCCCACAAACGTCACAAAACAAAACATCCAATCACATGGGCTTTGTTATGTGGGCAAATTGACATTTACCCATCAGAGTATCTCTAAATGCCCACATGAAGTAGATAACAAGGTGGCCTGGCGATTAGCCACGCCTATCCATAGTGCATAGTGGTCAATTCACTCGAAATGAGAATAGCCTCAACAATACTGCGCAAGCGTACAAGAAGCATTTAGCCAATCAAGCGGACAGTCGCTAGCCAAATGGTTTCTGAAGAGCTTGTATGAGAGATAGCAGACATACTTGTCTTCACGAAAGGAAGATGCCTTCCAACTAGATAATTGTAGTCCCTCTTGAGCCCATGATCTCGCTTCTAACGCGTGTTGGAGATTTTCAAAGGTTTCGTAACCCCGTTCACTGAACAATCATAATACGATCCTCTGAAAAGTACTAGCTATAGGCTTATATGTTCAGAACGGTGATATTTGTGTTTTTTTTTTCTAGATAGACTACTTTTTTTCTTGTTTAAATTTTGAGTTTCCTTTCCCGAAATATTCCATCTCTATCCCTTTCATTTTATATTTTATCCCCTCTATTCTCATTTACTCATATACCGGTATGCGATCTCTTTTTACAAAGAGGTGTATTATGAAAATAGAATGACTGATATATACTTGACGAACCTCAAAACAGTTCGATCATCTTGGGGGTACGAAAGGAGGATCGATGTCCATGTCAGGCCTCGATGCGGGGATCGAACCAACGTGTGACTTGTGTTCATCAGATTTCAGCGCAGGAGGTGAGTATTTCAAATGGACAGCTAAAGCGCTATGATGAAAACACAATTTGATGAGAAAATATAGTTTTCTCTATAGCACGGGGTCATGGAAAAGGCCGATTTTAATATTGAAACGGTAACGGAAACGGTAGAGTTCTCGTAATATTTCGGCAGGTGATTATTAATTGATCAACTATATTTCATACTTATTGTTTTCGTCGGTCTAATATTGAGAAATGAAAGTTCTTGCTATCCCTTCAGTACTCGAGACAATATTTCAAAACTGAGTAGTGATACTTCATTTCTTTTCGAGTTCTCAGTCGGGTTTTTCAGTTGTTGGCTGAAAATATTTCCTGTTAAATTCTTGCCAGAGAGATCTCACCAATTGGAACGATTAAACCTACAAACCCTCAAACCTTAATTGTGCCAGATACGAAATTAGCTGATGAATCGTGAACTGCTTTTGATAATTGTTAAAAATCCTGAAGAATCAAATTTTAGGAAAAACTAAAATAAAAAAAATGTGGAACAATGAATTGTACAGATTATAACACCAGCATAGATGATGTTGCTCAACGTCCCCACCGGGTTATATGGGGATACCAACAAGTTGGCGATAATCACACGATGAAGTACTGATGAGTACAGATACATTTTTGGTGAACCCATACCCTATGCGAGAATATAACTTACACCTAACCTGACTCAGTTTTTGAAACGATGTTTTTTTAAAACGGGTAGGCCCATATAGTTCAACTCAAAATTATTTTGATCTATTCTCAATTTACCACCGGCCGTTCCATATAATTGCATGTAATCTATTGTGGTTGTTCATTATATGGATCAACAGTTATCTAGAATATACTTCTAAGAATGCTGTGAAGCAGTTCCACAACAATGAGTTGCAACGGAATGACGCTACGATCGTTTATGTAAGCCTATGTCACGTGGACGCCATGGATTTTACGTCATGAGTAAGTCTCTCTCATTTAACTGACTGTTTGTTTTATCCTGAATATGACAACAATTGGAATATACACATTATACCATCGTGACAACATGAAATATGGCTAGAATATGACAGTAATACTGAAAGGAAATGTAATGATGAAGACCAGTGGGTTGGCAGCCAGGTGGCCTGTTGTAAGCCACGAGGTCCAAACTGGTTGACGTGCTAATGAGCGCCATGATGGGAACATAATTCAATTATACGAATTTCAAACTTGGCTGGATTCAGTTGCCCGGGTGATGCATTTCTATCCGACGTACACTTGTTGCCGCGTGAGATGGCCAGTCTGTGTGAGGCTCGCGATAGGTGGCTGGCCTTTTATTTCTGGCCAATCATGATGCGTTCAATTCTGACACTTCAACCTGTTGCTTGCTTTCGCGAGAAATAGAATCAATTCAACTTTCAACGGAACATACTTCGGTTACAATCATTCCTTCAACGAATCAACTGGAATTAGTGCAGATGGTATATATATATATATATATATATATATATATATATATATATATATATATATATATATATATATATATATATATATATATATATATATTTATATATATATATATATATATATATATATATATATATATATATATATATATTTGAATATGAATATATATATATATATATATATATATATATATATATATACATACATGTATATATATATATATATATATATATATATATATATATATATATTTTTTTTATATATATATATATATATATATATATATATATATATATATATATATATATATATATATATTTATATATATATATATATATATATATATATATATATATATATATATTCATATATATATATATATATATATATATATATATATATATATATATATATATATATTTATATTCATATATATATATATATGTATATATATATATATATATTCATATATATATATATATATATATATATATATATATATATATATATATATATATATTCATATATATATATATATATATATATATATATATATATATATATATATATATATATATATATATACATATATATATATATATATATATATATATATATATATATATATATATATATATATATATATATACATATATATATATATATATATATATATATATATATATATATATATATATATATATATATATACATTTATATATATATATATATATTCTGAGCCACTGATTTTTACTCCAGTTGCAACCATTGATATTCTCTGTTAGTAAAAAGTAAAAAGCCTATTCACAACCAACTTCAACTCGAACTTCAACTTTAAAGCTTCAATTGATTTCACAACGAAAAGTCAAAGTCAATTCAATAACATCAGTTCATCGTTACTATCAGGAGTCCATGATCAGTTGTTGTTCACGCCGCCATTTTACAGTGTGGAATTCATGAACAACCTAACCTAAAGTGGTATATTTTATGTCACTACTTCACTCATCAAACAGTGCTACACAATTCACGTAGCATGACAAAAGTTCCTCATCTCTTTCTATTTGCAATTCTCAAGTAGGCCTACTCATCCGTGGAGATACTTTTGAGGTTATCTTGCCGTGGCGCGAAACCTCGTTGGTATTCTGTTTGCCGTTCCTCGATTCAGGTGGCAGTGCCTGATCATGATTGGTTCCTCCTGAAGTCAAACTTCATGTTCAGTCGAAACGTTTGGCATGATCGTACTTCGAGGTGAAGTTAGAGTCAATAAAGTCAGAGTCTACTTCAGTCTCTACAGTCTCTACAGTCTCTACAGTCTCTACAGTCTCTACAGTCTCTACAGTCTCTACAGAGACACTTCTACAGACAAGCGTAGTACAAACATCAAAGTTCGAGTTGAAGTTGGATGTGGATGGGTCTTCAGGCGAATTTGTCCACATATAGAAAAATGAAAAAAAAAAACCCAAAAAGATGTGAATAAAAGTTGTAGTGAATATCTTGATTGTTATTTCAAAAATATAGAAAATATATCCACTAATACTGCACCGTGTACTAGTGCATGTCAGTAATAAACATCCCCCCCTCCCCTTCTACCACCCTCCCCCCCGTCACTTCTCCAACGAACCAATAGCGACGGCGCTCAGGAAATAGCCACTATAATTCAATTGCAGACATCTCGTATAGTTATTAGCCCGGCGCAAATTGTTAAACGTATGGTAAATTGCTTGTAATTTCGTTTCTAGATGCACGAAGTGTAACGCGATTTCATGCAGTCAATCAGTTTACCGTTGGACATCTCTGATCTGGTCATCACGCCGATTACAAGAGGCTGGATGATTCACTCGATCTAATCATGATGAGAGTGTGAATTGTGATGTAAGGCATGATCAGATTTTGGGTTATTCTCGATAGATGGAGCGTCTCCGTCAAGAGATGAGTTCATTTCTTGTGACATTCAGGTTCTCGTGATAATTTCTGAACCGTTTCAGATGTCGAAATTGTAATTCGAGGATAAAACAGCAGTGTATAAAACCGTGAATCTAGTGTAAATGAGAACTATTCAACTTGTATCTCATGAGTTGAATTTTCACATTGAGGCCTTTACAGCTTAGAGAGCAGATATCTTGTCAGTTAAGCATATACTGTCTCATCACTATGGACATTATGTATGTATGTGGAATCGCTGGTATCCAAGGGGGATGATTCTATTTCAGATCATTTTGTACGTCTGTGTAGTTGGCCTCTCACATGGACAACGCGTTATATAATGACGAAACCGGAAAGGTACCAACCGTTATTCTCATGGTACTAACGCGTACTACCGAAGCACTAACGGATACTAACGAAGCACTAATGCAGACCGTTGAGGCGCTGGCGTGAAGTTGGCCCCTCACATGGACAACGCGTTATAACGGTGAAACTGAAGGAGTTCAATTGAAACACATTTGGGAACTGATGAATTCATCTCCGGTACTAACGGGTACTAAAAACACTAACGAAGCAGCAACGAATGGTGAAATAATATTCTCGAATTGTGACATGTGAGGGGCCAACTTCACAGACATGCTCGCTTGACCGCTTAACAGGCGACCAGCGACCTCCCCTGGCCTCACGATACCCACATACTCACAAGACCGGCTCTAATAAAAACGTCTAGAGAAAACATACAAAATGAGTAAAGCTGGCCTTACATGAACATTTTCGATGCAATATCACAACCGCATGCCGGAGCGATAACGCAGGTTGACGGCCATCTTGAAGTATTAGCCAATCAGCGACGACTGCGGAACGGTGCGTGGTTTTGTCGCACAAGTACAACTTGACTCAACTTTTGGCTCGCGACGCAATAAATCGCATGCGGAATCGCCGGATGTAGCTTGGGTTCAGGTGAAATCCGCTTGAGGTCGCCGTCGTACTGCTTCCTCCAGAACAGCTGTGTCGATTTCAGCGTCAATTGTTTCAAAATAATTCCCTAATTGATCAATTTGCCCACGTGAATACGACGTCTTTTATGCGATTTTGTTTTCATATAGTTATTATTACTGAGAAGAAACCAGCGATGTCAACAAAATCACAACAGACAGTCAACGTTCTCGAGTCATGCCACGAAAAGCGCGGGCCACTATAGACACGCCCATCTCTTTGAGAAACTTGCATGAATTGCTACTAGGCATCAGCACTTTAGTTTAATAGCGTCACACCGTCCGTATATCGCATCAAAAATGTTCATGTAAGGCCAGCTTAACTTCACAATAATGGTTAGGCCCACGTGAACATATTTTGTCGTCACTTGATGAGAATACCGGTTATTGTATTAAAGTCGGACAGTTGAAGTTTATTCTGTTGAGGCATTGAGTGAATGAACATCCTCTACGAGGTCGAGTGCCAGAGCCCGGTGACATAGTCTAAATACCCTGGTAGTGTTATGCCACCTGCTAGGAGCGCTGTGATCGATCTTTGTAATTGTTGGTGAGCATTGGCTTTGTCATACGACGTGGTCTATCTGTAGATACTTCTTCATCTATATGGTTGAGGTACTGCAGTAACTTGAGTGATGAGCGATGGAAAGTCTATTGGTTATTTGCCGAATATAAGTCTACTATCGATTAAAACATCAGATATCACAACAGGATTTCACTGATGAGCATGTTATAGGCCCAGTGGTATTCTGAATACGTCTTGAGAGATAATTTCATTGAAGAAATAGGTTCTCAAATATTTTTGATGTACTGTTTTCTTTCCTCTTGTTATAACTTTGAAAAGCTATCGTCTCAATTCCCCACGGAAATTCCATTCATAACAAAAATAAAATGACATAATTTCACCCTTTTCTGTATGAGAGATATTGCCATCAACCATTGTATAACAGAGAGCAGCCCGAAACTCCTGACCGGCGATTGCAAATGGTGAGCAAAGATCACCGATCGATCCACCAGTTTATCGTCACGTACGTCACCTGCGATATATTGAAACCTAATCCGATACAAGAAAATGATATCGGAAATTTTTCGATCCTGAGGCTATAACATGCATCGAAATAAGGTAATGGATGTCAATAAAAAATACGTCTTGAATTTCGCAGACACATGCCTATATGTCATTATTTGGAGTGCTTCTCGCTAAGGGTCAATATGTTCGAAAACTGCATGCTTGGAATATAAACGGATTTATTGGTTATTATATTGGAAGTGGCAGAAGGGGAAAAATGAAAATTCAGAAAATGAAAACCGTGTCGAGTGATATTTTGCTGAGTAACAGATGGACTATATCAAGTTGATTCCAGGAATTTTCCTCCGAGTTATTTTCAAACACAGCCCCAGATGTGGTTGGATGTGGTTCCCAAAATCAGGACTGATGGGCAACATTTATGTATTGTTTCAACAGTTACAGTAACATACAAATTCCAAATATTGAATCACAATGTGGTCTTGAAATCACGATGTGGTCACACCAACCTATTTTATAATAATTATACGAGCTTAAGCAAGGATTCAATTTGACATACTGAAAAAAATTGAGATTCGTTTTTTTTTTTCATGTGTTTTGTCGGTGCTCCACAGGTCAAACGACTACAGCTATCAACTTCAAACTTTTTTCCGATATGGTTCAACATCTAACTTAGATATGTATAGTTTGTGACAGCATCGGGTGGTAACTTTATTTTCATGAATTTCAGAAATTTCAAAAATACCCATCAGAATAACACGGCGAAAAAAAAAAGAAAAAATTTTCATTTTCCCAAAAAATGAAATTTCGCGTGAACTTGAATTACATTCTGATACACACTTCTGGGAATTTTCAGCTTAATCGGTTCAGTCATTTTGAAAACAAATCATAAAATGTGCTGAATTGGTAACACTCAAAGCAGTTTTTACCAATTTATAATTCAAATGCCACCCAATTGGCGGATGTAGGCAAAAGTTCGGCAGAAAAATCGACATAGGCCTACTATTACTATCCGCTCGTCTAACAACGCATACATGGCGTTTTCCTAAAAATACGAAAACGCCATGAATGCGTTGTTAGACGAGCGGATAGTAATAGTATGTCGATTTTTCTGCCAAACTTTTGCATACATCCGCCAATTGGGTGACATTTAAGTTATGAATGGGTTAAAACTGCTTCGAGTTGTACCAATTTGACACATCTTATGTTTTTTCTTCGAAATGGCTGACCTGATCGAGCTGATGATTTCCAGAAATGTGTATCAGAATGTATCTCAACTTCACGCGAAATTTCATTCTTTTGGAGAATACGTTTTTTTCCCCGCCGTGTTATTATAATGTGTAAAATCCATGTATCAACATTTAGAGAAAATTTCATCCCATTTGGCGAGATTATATATTTTCCGCCCAGCCAAATCTTACGGGGTTTTTAAAAACTTTGAGACAATTTTTCTCAAAATCAGTCCTATTGATTCATTCCAAAAAATATACAGTTCTAAGTTGGATGAGTTTGCGTGTACAAAAAAAGTTCCATGTTGATCAGTTAACCCTTGCGACCTGTGGAGTGCTTAGAAAAAAAAAAGAACACACAGACAAAGCCCTATAAGAGTGGGATGGAGACTTCGCTACGCTCATCAATGACGTATCTTGACGTATCATGACGTATTGTAACGTACTAGTCAAACGCGAAATATGCGTTGTAAGATGAGCAAGATATCTGAATAAGGTATAAAAGTCCTTGAAGTAGTTCTACCCTTGCTACTTTATCGACTCTGGTATTCTACACACCTTGATATCTGATTGAGCTATAAAAGTCGTTGAAATAGTTCTACACTTGCCACTTCATTGACTCTGGTATTCTACACACCTTGACACATATAAAAAATACTTCATTGTTGGTCAACTCTTGAATCTAGAAAGCAGTGAATCTCGACAGCTTAATTCTGTCACAATTTTTCAGATGAGCGTAGCGAAGTCTCCATCCCACTCTTTCAGGGCTTTGTCCGTGTTTTTTTTTGTAAGCACTCCACAGGTCGCAAGGGTTGACTGATCGACATGAAACTTTTTTTGTGAACGCAAACTCATCCAACTCAAAACAGTATAGTTTTTGGGATGAATCTGTTGGACCGATTTCGAGGAAAATCATCTCAACATTTCTAAAAACCCCATAAGATTCAGCTGAGCGGAAAATGTTGAAAAATAAAATCTCTCCAAATGGGATGAAATTTTCTCCAAATGTGTATACATAGATTTTACACATTATCACGATTCTGTATGCAATTCCAATCGGCCGTTTTGAAGAAAAAAAAACCCTGATAATATTCATCAAATATATCATACAAATTGTGACAGAATTAAGTTGTCAAGATTCACTGCTTTCTAGATTCAAGAGTTGACCAACAATGAAGTTTTTTTTTATATGCGTCAAGGTGTGTAGAATACCAGAGTCAATGAAGTGGCAAGAGTTGAACTACTTTAACGACTTTTATAGCTCATTTAGATATCAAGGTGTGTAGAATACCAGAGTCGATAAAGTAGCAAGGGTAGAACTACTCCAAGGACTTTTGTACCTCATTCAGATATCTTGCTCATCTTACAACGCATATTTCGCGTTTGACTGGTATGATATATTTGATGAATATTATCAGTTATTTTTTTTTCCCTCAAAACGGCTGATTGGAATTGCATACAAAAACGTGATAATGTGTGAAATCTAAGTACTCCTATACACATCTAGAGAAAATTTCATCCTATCTGGAGAGATTTTATTTCTCAACACTTTCCGCTCAGCCAAATCTTATGGGGTTTTTAGAAATTTTGAGATGATTTTCTTCAAAATCGGTCCGACCAATTCATTCCAAAAACTATACAGTTCTAAGTTGG
>OZ023335.1:11394275-11436775 GCA_964007535.1 Brachyptera risi
TCTCCCTAAGTCTCCCCACTCTTCTTTCATCTCTTCCTCGGTCTCTCCACTCTTCCACCATCTCTTCCTCGGTCTCTCCACTCTACTCCTTTTTCTTACTCGGTCTACCCACTCTTCTTTCATCTCTCTCTCTCGGTCTCCTCACTCTTCTTACATCTCTCCCTCGGTCTCCTCACTCTTCTTCCATCTCCACATATGTCCGACATCTCGCATCCATTAAAACGATTATTCAAAAGGTCATAAACTATTCAACTTGGATTGGATTGGATTTGACGTCCAAGAGGAGATAACCAAGATCTCCTGGCGTCGAATGAAAGATTGATGAGATGTTGAATTAAGAACTGTAGTTATAGAACGGATTTTGGGATAGAAAGTAGAATCAGAGTAGTAGGATGGAAGGTGATGTTCGCGACTCATATTATGGTTTATTGTGTGAAGTGTATATTGTAGGTAGGCTACATAACATCCTGCCGTTAGACCAGGTGACATAGGAAAACCACGGAACCACTCTGTGAAAATGGACGCCGGCTTGGATCGAACCCGGGTCCGATGATTCACCCTCATCTTCGTGGTCACACGAAGCAAGCAACTTATCAATGAGCCACATGTGCCGGTTTATGAATTAAAATCATGTCATATTATAAATTATCTTCAATTATTGTGGACATGAAGTTGGTATACACGTATAAGCTCGACCCCACCATAACATCATTCCGAGTGCTCGAAACCGACGGTCAGCAGTGGTGTTGGATGAGACGAGACGTGCGCTCGAACATTTGCATGGCTGTCATGACGATTGTACAAGTTTGTCGCCTATATGATCATCACGAACATGGGTGGTTGTAGGTGAGAGAGGGGGCGGGGGGCGGGGGGCGGGGCGGGGGGGGAAGGGGGGCTACTATCGGCTCTGGGTCAACATGGTGCAGATAATTAGTACGCTACAATATCTTTGAACCTCATTTCAAGCTTATTGCATGGAAATAGTTATATTCGTGTTTGATTGAACATTTAGATTGAACAATGGAGAAATAATACCACGATACAGTTCTGTCTGTAACGAGTAGATTGTTGATTAGCCCCCAGATGACTGGGTTTTACTACCGGTACTTCACAGTTTGTTACTGAGTTCCATCATATATGATCATTAAAATGATGATAAGAGCGAATGGGGGTCCATGGTACCACTTTTTCGGTGATAACTTTCTAACAGTGGGACTGTGAGACTTCAGAAATCTAATACTCCAGAAACACAAATATAAGCTGGAAAAACACATCTTTCAGCTGTAAACATGTGAAAATGAGTTTTCAAGTTTTCAGTTGAACCGTCTTGAAATCATAGAAAATTATCTGTTCATTTTTCCCCGCGATATTGATATTTCACACCCTTCAAAAGTTGGTTATTTCGCTGAATCGACTCCCATAGATCGTCCTCGTGCTGCACCGTCCGAACGATCCTACCTGGTTATCCCAAGCCTCAATTGAAGAATCATCACTTTGTCAAGTTCAATTATAATTCAAAAGAAGGTTAGTTGACTACTCCAAGTTTGGATGAAAATGAATGATTCAATGAAGATGGAAGTGACGACTCGAATAGGGCGTGGCTTCACCAGTCGGCCAGTTGGATCTGTATCATTTGCAGTCATTTCAAGATACCACGGTTGGATATTTGAAGTAGACCATATGTTTCTGCCACGTAACAAATGACACGCCATAGTAAAACAGCGAACTGAGGGACTACCAAATATTCTGATTGGTCAATTCCAGCTGGTGGACATTGTTGTATGTCTCTTGAAACAATGAGTGACGTCACTTGCCATAAGCCTATAGTTCTAACATCCCTGTTGATTGGACGGTATGATTTGTGACGTCAAGGGGGCGGAGACTGCGAGTCGGAACTGTTGTCAGCACTGCGGGTTGCATCATAGTGTGATTGGAGCCGTGTTTGTGTCATGTGAGGAAATCACACGCCTTATCCTCATCTATACTTGCCGTCACATGAGATCAAGCCACGTCAACAAATGTGTTCGAAGACAACGCACCACTGAGACAAGTGGCCAGAACGCTGAACTGTCATTCAGAAGACTGTGGTTCGATTCCCGCCGAGACCGACCATCTTGACAGGCGTTATTCGTAGTTCCACTCTGTCGTTCAGGTCAATACTGACAACAGGCCACGACCGACACCTTCTCACCATCCAAAAACACCTGATGGAATAACTTTTCATATCATGTCACATTTCACACACCGACGCCAATAGATCGTAGTCATCAGTACAGTGCGTCGTTAAACCTGACATGGATGGGAATCAGCATGAGTCCGATTCAAGTCCGACTGTGAGTCCTTCTTTCTGGGAGCGTCTTTCCACCTTTCACCATGTCGTCGTTCCGCTATCAACTAGTTCATCCTCCCATATGACCCAGCTGTTGGTGGGATCGTCAAGCACCATCGGGAGAGATCCGGATAGACAATTTCACGAATGAGTTGGTTTGATTGGAATTGTTCATTGTTGCTATTCTATATCATTGGTATTCTGAGTTCTTGCTATTCTATATCATTGGTATTCTGAGTTCTCGAAATTCCATATCATTATTATTCTGAGTTCTCGCTATTCTATATTATTAGTATTCTGAGTTCTCGCTATTCTATATTATTAGTATTCTGAGTTCTCGAAATTCAATATCATCATTATTCTGAGTACTTGCTATTCTATATTATTAGTATTCTGAGTTCTCGCCATTCTATATTATTAGTATTCTGAGTTCTCGCTATTCTATATTATTAGTATTCTGAGTTCTCGCTATTCTATATTATTAGTATTCTGAGTTCTCGCTATTCTATATTATTAGTATTCTGAGTTCTCGCTATTCTATATTATCAGTATGCTAAGTTCTCGCTATTCTATATTATTAGTATTCTGAGTTCTCAAAATTCCATATCATTATTATTCTGAGTACTTGCTATTCTATATCATTAGTATTCTGAGTTCTCGCTATTCTATATTATTAGTATTCTGAGTTCTCGCTATTCTATATTATTAGTATTCTGAGTTCTCGCTATTCTATATTATTAGTATTCTGAGTTCTCGCTATTAAATATTATTAGTATTCTGAGTTCTCGCTATTCTATATCATTGGTATTCTAAGTTCTCGCCATTCTATATTATTAGTATTCTGAGTTCTCGAAATTCCATATCATTATTATTCTGAGTTCTCGCTATTCTATATTATTAGTATTCTGAGTTCTCACTATTCTATATCATTAGTATTCTGAGTTCTCGCTATTCTATATCATTAGTATTCTGAGTTCTCTCTATTCTATATCATTAGTATTCTGCGTTCTTGCTATTCTATATCATAAGTATTCTGAGTTCTCGCTATTCTATATCATTAGTATTCTGCGTTCTCGCTATTCTATATCATTAGTATTCTGAGTTCTCTCTATTCTATATCATTAGTATTCTGAGTTCTCGCTATTCTATATCATTAGTATTCTGAGTTCTCGCTATTCTATATCATGAGTATTCTGAGTTCTCGCTTTTCTATATCATTAGTATTCTGCGTTCTTGCTATTCTATATCATTAGTATTCTAAGTTCTTGCTATTCTATATCATTATTATTCTAAGTTCTTGCTATTCTATATCATTAGTATTCTGAGTTCTTGCTATTCTATATCATTGGTATTCTGAGTTCGCGCTATTCTATATCGATAGTATTCTGAGTTCTCGAAATTCCATATCATTATTATTCTGAGTTCTTGCTTTTCTATATCATAAGTATTCTGAGTTCTCGCTATTCTATATCATTGGTATTCTGAGTTATCGCCATTCTAGTTCATAAGTATTCTGAGTTCTCGCTATTCTATGTCATTATTATTCTGAGTTGTCACTATTCTATATCATTAGTATTCTGAGTTCTCGCTATTCTATATCATTGGTATTCTGAGTTATCGCCATTCTATATCATAAGTATTCTGAGTTCTCGCTATTCTATATCATTATTATTCTGAGTTGTCACTATTCTATATCATAAGTATTCTGAGTTCTCGCTATTCTATATCATTATTATTCTGAGTTGTCACTATTCTATATCATTGATATTCCGAGTTCTCGCTATTCTATATCATTAGTATTCTGAGTTCTCGCTATTCTATATCATTGGTATTCTGAGTTATCGCCATTCTATATCATTAGTATTCTGAGTCCTCGCTATTCTATATCATTGGTATTCTGAGTTCTCGCTATTCTATATCATTGATATTCTGAGTTCTTGCTATTCTATAACATAGGTATTCTGAGTTCTCGCTATTTTATATCATTAGTATTCTGAGTTATCGCCATTCTATATCATAGGTATTCTGAGTTCTCCCTATTCTATATCATTAGAATTCTGAGTTCTCAACATTCTATATCATTGGTCTTCTGAGTTCTCGCTATTCTATATCATTAGAATTCTGAGTTCTCGCTATTCTATATCATTAGTATTCTGAGTTATCGCCATTCTATATCATAAGTATTCTGAGTTCTCGCTATTCTATATCATTAGTATTCTGAGTTTTCGCCTTTCTATATCATTAGTATTCAGAGTTATCGCCATTCTATATCATGAGTATTCTGAGATCTCACTATTCCATATCATTATCATTCTGAGTTGTCACTATTCTATATCATTAGTATTCTGAGTTATCGCCATTCGATATCATTGGTATTCTGAGTTCTCGCTATTCTATATCATTGGTATTCTGAGTTCTCGCTATTCTATATCATTAGTATTCTGAGTTCTCAACATTAAATATCATTGGTATTCTGAGTTCTCGCTATTCTATATCATTAGTATTCTGAGTTATCAACATTCTATATCATTAGTATTCTGAGTTCTCGAAATTCCATATCATTATTATTCTGAGTACTTGCTATTCTATCTCATTAGTATTCTGAATCCTTGCTTTTCTATATCATTACTATTCTGAGTTCTCGCTATCCCATATCATTGGTATTCTGAGTTTTCGCCATTCTATATCATTAGTATTCAGAGTTATCGCCATCCTATATCATTGGTATTCTGAGTTCTCGCTATTCTATATCATTAGTATTCTGAGTTCTCGCTATTCCATATCATTATCATTCTGAGTTGTCACTTTTCTATATCATTAGTATTCTGAGTTATCGCCATTCGATATCATTGGTATCCTGAGTTCTCGCTATCCCATATCATTGATATTCTGAGTTTTCGCCATTCTATATCATTAGTATTTAGAGTTATCGCCATTCTATATCATTGGTATTCTGAGTTCTCGCTATTCTATATCATGAGTATTCTGAGATCTCACTATTCTATATCATTGGTATTCTGAGTTCTCGCTATTCTATATCATCAGTATTCTGAGATATCGCCATTCTATATCATAAGTATTCTGAGTTCTCGTTATTCTATATGATGAGTATTCTGAGTTATTACCATTCTATATCATTGGTATTCCGAGTTATCGCAATTCTATATCATCATTATTCTGAGTTCTTGCTATTCTATATCATTGGTATTGTGAGTCCTCACCATTCAATATCATTGGTATTATGAGTTCTCGCTATTCTTTATCATTGGTATTCTGAGTTCTCACTATTCAATATCATTGGTATTCTGAGTTATCGCCATTCAATATCATTGGTATTCTGAGTTCTCGCTATTCTATATCATTGGTATTCTGAGTTCTCGCTATTCTATATCATTAGTATTCTGAGTACTCCCTATTCTATATCATTGGTATTCTGAGTTCTTGCTATTCTATATCATTAGTATTCTGAGTACTCGCTATTCTATATCATTGGTATAATAAGTTCTCGCTATTCCATATCATTAGTATTCTGAGTTCTCGCTATTCTAAATCATCAGTATTCTGAGTTCTCGAAATTCCATATCATTATTATTCTGAGTTCTCACTGTTCTATATTATCAGTATTCTGAGTTCTCGCTATTCTATATCATTAGTATTCTAAGTTCTCGCTATTCTATATCATCAGTATTCTGAGTTCTTGCTATTCTATATCATTGGTATTCTGAGTTCTCGCTATTCTATATCATTAGTATTCTGAGTACTCGCTATTCTATATCATTAGTATTCTGAGTTATTGCCATTTAATATCATTGGTATTCTGAGTTATCGCTATTCTATATCATAAGTATTCTGAGTTCTTGCTATTCTATATCATTAGTATTCTTAATTAACGCCATTCAATATCAATGGTATTCTGAGTTCTCGCTATTCAATATCATTGGTATTCTGAGTTCCCCCTATTCTATATCATTGGTATTTTGAGTCCTCGCTATTCTATATCATTAGTATTCTAAGTTCTTGCCATTCTATATCATTATTATTCTAAGTTCTTGCTATTCTATATCATAAGTATTCTGAGTTCTTGCTATTCTATATCATTGGTATTCTGAGTTCTAGCTATTATTTATCATTAGTATTCTGAGTACTCGCTATTCCATATCATTGGTATTCTGAGTTCTCGCTATTCTATATCATTAGTATTCTAAGTTCTCGCTATCATATATCATTAGTATTCTGAGTTCTCGAAATTCCATATCATTATTATTCTGAGTTCTCACTATTCCATATCATCAGTATTCTGAGTTCTCGCTATTCTATATCATTAGTATCCTGAATTCTCGCTCTCATATATCATCGGTATTCTGAGTCCTCACCATTCAATATCATTATTATTCTAAGTTCTTGCCATTCTATATCATTATTATTCTAAGTTCTTGCTATTCTATATCATGAGTATTCTGAGTTCTTGCTATTCTATATCATTGGTATTCTGAGTTCTCGCTATTCTTTATCATTAGTATTCTGAGTACTCGCTATTCCATATCATTGGTATTCTGAGTTCTCGCTATTCTATATCATTAGTATTCTGAGTTCTCGCTATCATATATCATTAGTATTCTGAGTTCTCGAAATTCCATATCATTATTATTCTGAGTTCTCACTATTCTATATTATCAGTATTCTGAGTTCTCGCTATTCTATATCATTAGTATTCTGAATTCACGCTCTCATATATCATCGGTATTCTGAGTCCTCACTATTTTATATCATCAGTATTCTGAGTTCTCGCTATTCTATATTATCAGTATTCTGAGTTCTCGCTATTCTATATCATTATTATCCTAAGTTCTCGCCATTCTATATCATTAGTGTTCCGAGTTCTCGCTATTCTTTATCTTTGGTATTCCGAGTTCTCGCTATTCTATATCATTAGTATTCTGAGTTCTCGCTATTCTATATCATCAGTATTCCGAGTTCTCGCTATTCTATATCATTGTTATTCTGAGTTCTCGATATTCTATATCATTAGTATCCTGAATTCTCGCTCTCATATATCATCGGTATTCTGAGTCCCCGCTATTTCATATCATCAGTATTCTGAGTTCTCGCCATCCTATATTATTAGTATTCTGAGTTCTCACTGTTCTATATTATCATCACTATGAGTTCTCGCTATTCTAAATCATCAGTATTCTGAGTTCTCGCTATTCTATATCATCAGTATTCTGAGTTCTCGCTATTCTATATCATCAGTATTCTGATTTCTCGCCATTCTATATCATTAGTACTCTGATCTCTCGCTATTCTATATCATGAGTATTCTGTGTTCTCGCTATTCTATATCATCAGTATTCTGAGTTCTCGCTATTCTATTTCATCAGTATTCTGAGTTCTCGCTATTCTATATCATCAGTATTCTGATTTCTCGCTATTCTATATCATTAGTATTCTGATCTCTCGCTATTCTATATCATGAGTTTTCTGATCTCTCGCCATTCTATATCATCAGTATTCTGAGTTCTCGCTATTCTATATCATCAGTATTCTGAGTTCTCGCTATTCTATATCATCAGTGTTCTGAGTTCTCGCTATTCTATATCATCAGTATTCTGATTTCTCGCAATTCTATATCATTAGTATTCTGCTCTCTCGCTATTCTATATCATGAGTATTCTGATCTCTCACCATTCTATATGATCAGTATTCTGAGTTCTCGCTATTCTATATCATCAGTATTCTGAGTTCTCGCTATTCTGTATCATCAGTATTCTGATTTCTCGCTATTCTATATCATTAGTTTTCTGATCTCTCGCTATTCTATATCATGAGTATTCTGAGTTCTCGCTATTCTATATCATTAGTATTCTGAGTTCTTGCTTTTCTATATCATTGGTATTCCGAGTTCTTGCTATTCTATATCATTAGTATCCTGATTTCTCGCCATTCTATATCATCAGTATTCTGAGTTCTCGCTATTCTATATCATTGGTATTCTGAGTTCTCGTTATTAAATATTATTAGTATCCTGAGTTCTCGCTATTCTATATCATTGGTATTCTAAGTTCTCGCCATTCTATATTATTAGTATTCTGAGTTCTCGAAATTCCATATCATTATTATTCTGAGTTCTTGCTATTCTATATTATTAGTATTCTGAGTTCTCGCTATTCTATATTATTAGTATTCTGAGTTCTCGCTATTCTATATCATTAGTATTCTGAGTTCTCTCTATTCTATATCATTAGTATTTTGAGTTCTCGCTATTCTATATCATTAGTATTCTGAGTTGTCGCTATTCTATATCATAAGTATTCTGAGTTCTCGCTTTTCTATATCATTAGTATTCTGCGTTCATGCAATTCTATATCATTAGTATTCTAAGTTCTTGCTATTCTATATCATTATTATTCTAAGTTCTTGCTATTCTATATCATTAGTATTCTGAGTTCTTGCTATTCCATATCATTGGTATTCTGAGTTCGCGCTATTCTATATCGATAGTATTCTGAGTTCTCGAAATTCCATATCATTATTATTCTGAGTTCTTGCTTATCTATATCATTATTATTCTAAGTTCTTGCTATTCCATATCATTATTATTCTAAGTTCTTGCTATTCTATATCATTGGTATTCTGAGTTCTCGCTATTCCATATCATTATTATTCTAAGTTCTTGCTATTCTATATCATTAGTATTCTGAGTTCTTGCTATTCTATATCATTGGTATTCCGAGTTCTCGCTATTCTATATCATAAGTATTCTGAGTTCTCGCTATTCTATATAATTGGTATTCTGAGTTATCGCCATTCTAGTTCATAAGTATTCTGAGTTCTCGCTGTTCTATATCATTATTATTCTGAGTTGTCACTATTCTATATCATTGATATTCCGAGTTCTCGCTATTCTATATCATCAGTATTCTGAGTTCTCGCTATTCTATATCATTGGTATTCTGAGTTATCGCCATTCCATATCATTAGTATTCTGAGTCCTCGCTATTCTATATCATTGGTATTCTGAGTTCTCGCTATTCTATATCATTGGTATTCTGAGTTCTTGCTATTCTATAACATAGGTATTCTGAGTTCTCGCTATTCTATATCATTAGTATTCTGAGTTATCGCCATTCTATATCATAAGTATTCTGAGTTCTCGCTATTCTATATCATTAGTATTCTGAGTTCTCGCTATTCTATATCATTAGTATTCTGAGTTCTCAACATTCTATATCATTGGTATTCTGAGTTCTCGCTATTCTATATCATTAGTATTCTGAGTTCTCGCTATTCTATATCATTAGTATTCTGAGTTATCGCCATTCTATATCATAAGTATTCTGAGTTCTCGCTATTCTATATCATTAGTATTCTGAGTTTTCGCCTTTCTATATCATTAGTATTCAGAGTTATCGCCATTCTATATCATGAGTATTCTGAGATCTCACTATTCCATATCATTATCATTCTGAGTTGTCACTATTCTATATCATTAGAATTCCGAGTTCTCGCTATTCTATATCATTAGTATTCTGAGTTCTCAACATTATATATCATTGGTATTCTGAGTTCTCGCTATTCTATATCATTAGTATTCTGAGTTCTCAACATTCTATATCATTAGTATTCTGAGTTCTCGAAATTCCATATCATTATTATTCTGAGTACTTGCTATTCTATCTCATTAGTATTCTGAATCCTTGCTTTTCTATATCATTACTATTCTGAGTTCTCGCTATCCCATATCATTGGTATTCTGAGTTTTCGCCATTCTATATCATTAGTATTCAGAGTTATCGCCATCCTATATCATTGGTATTCTGGGTTCTCGCTATTCTATATCATAAGTATTCTGAGTTCTCGCTATTCCATATCATTATCATTCTGAGTTGTCACTTTTCTATATCATTAGTATTCTGAGTTATCGCCATTCGATATCATTGGTATTCTGAGTTCTCGCTATCCCATATCATTGATATTCTGAGTTTTCGCCATTCTATATCATTAGTATTCAGAGTTATCGCCATTCTATATCATTGGTATTCTGAGTTCTCGTTATTCTATATGATGAGTATTCTGAGTTATTACCATTCTATATCATTGGTATTCCGAGTTATCGCAATTCTATATCATCATTATTCTGAGTTCTTGCTATTCTATATCATTGGTATTGTGAGTCCTCACCATTCAATATCATTGGTATTATGAGTTCTCGCTATTCTTTATCATTGGTATTCTGAGTTCTCACTATTCAATATCATTGATATTCTGAGTTATCGCCATTCAATATCATTGGTATTCTGAGTTCTCGCTATTCTATATCATTGGTATTCTGAGTTATCGCCATTCTAGTTCATAAGTATTCTGAGTTCTCGCTATTCTATGTCATTATTATTCTGAGTTGTCACTATTCTATATCATTAGTATTCTGAGTTCTCGCTATTCTATATCATTGGTATTCTGAGTTATCGCCATTCTATATCATAAGTATTCTGAGTTCTCGCTATTCTATATCATTATTATTCTGAGTTGTCACTATTCTATATCATAAGTATTCTGAGTTCTCGCTATTCTATATCATTATTATTCTGAGTTGTCACTATTCTATATCATTGATATTCCGAGTTCTCGCTATTCTATATCATTAGTATTCTGAGTTCTCGCTATTCTATATCATTGGTATTCTGAGTTATCGCCATTCTATATCATTAGTATTCTGAGTCCTCGCTATTCTATATCATTGGTATTCTGAGTTCTCGCTATTCTATATCATTGATATTCTGAGTTCTTGCTATTCTATAACATAGGTATTCTGAGTTCTCGCTATTTTATATCATTAGTATTCTGAGTTATCGCCATTCTATATCATAAGTATTCTGAGTTCTCCCTATTCTATATCATTAGAATTCTGAGTTCTCAACATTCTATATCATTGGTCTTCTGAGTTCTCGCTATTCTATATCATTAGTATTCTGAGTTCTCGCTATTCTATATCATTAGTGTTCTGAGTTATCGCCATTCTATATCATAAGTATTCTGAGTTCTCGCTATTCTATATCATTAGTATTCTGAGTTTTCGCCTTTCTATATCATTAGTATTCAGAGTTATCGCCATTCTATATCATGAGTATTCTGAGATCTCACTATTCCATATCATTATCATTCTGAGTTGTCACTATTCTATATCATTAGTATTCTGAGTTATCGCCATTCGATATCATTGGTATTCTGAGTTCTCGCTATTCTATATCATTGGTATTCTGAGTTCTCGCTATTCTATATCATTAGTATTCTGAGTTCTCAACATTAAATATCATTGGTATTCTGAGTTCTCGCTATTCTATATCATTAGTATTCTGAGTTCTCAACATTCTATATCATTAGTATTCTGAGTTCTCGAAATTCCATATCATTATTATTCTGAGTACTTGCTATTCTATCTCATTAGTATTCTGAATCCTTGCTTATCTATATCATTACTATTCTGAGTTCTCGCTATCCCATATCATTGGTATTCTGAGTTTTCGCCATTCTATATCATTAGTATTCAGAGTTATCGCCATCCTATATCATTGGTATTCTGAGTTCTCGCTATTCTATAACATTAGTATTCTGAGTTCTCGCTATTCCATATCATTATCATTCTGAGTTGTCACTTTTCTATATCATTAGTATCCTGAGTTATCGCCATTCGATATCATTGGTATCCTGAGTTCTCGCTATCCCATATCATTGATATTCTGAGTTTTCGCCATTCTATATCATTAGTATTTAGAGTTATCGCCTTTCTATATCATTGGTATTCTGAGTTCTCGCTATTCTATATCATGAGTATTCTGAGATCTCACTATTCTATATCATTGGTATTCTGAGTTCTCGCTATTCTATATCATCAGTATTCTGAGATATCGCCATTCTATATCATAAGTATTCTGAGTTCTCGTTATTCTATATGATGAGTATTCTGAGTTATTACCATTCTATATCATTGGTATTCCGAGTTATCGCAATTCTATATCATCATTATTCTGAGTTCTTGCTATTCTATATCATTGGTATTGTGAGTCCTCACCATTCAATATCATTGGTATTATGAGTTCTCGCTATTCTTTATCATTGGTATTCTGAGTTCTCACTATTCAATATCATTGGTATTCTGAGTTATCGCCATTCAATATCATTGGTATTCTGAGTTCTCGCTATTCTATATCATTGGTATTCTGAGTTCTCGCTATTCTATATCATTAGTATTCTGAGTACTCCCTATTCTATATCATTGGTATACTGAGTTCTTGCTATTCTATATCATTAGTATTCTGAGTACTCGCTATTCTATATCATTGGTATAATAAGTTCTCGCTATTCCATATCATTAGTATTCTGAGTTCTCGCTATTCTAAATCATCAGTATTCTGAGTTCTCGAAATTCCATATCATTATTATTCTGAGTTCTCACTGTTCTATATTATCAGTATTCTGAGTTCTCGCTATTCTATATCATTAGTATTCTAAGTTCTTGCTATTCTATATCATCAGTATTCTGAGTTCTTGCTATTCTATATCATTGGTATTCTGAGTTCTCGCTATTCTATATCATTAGTAATCTGAGTACTCGCTATTCTATATCATTAGTATTCTGAGTTATCGCCATTCAATATCATTGGTATTCTGAGTTATCGCTATTCTATATCATAAGTATTCTGAGTTCTTGCTATTCTATATCATTAGTATTCTTAATTAACGCCATTCAATATCAATGGTATTCTGAGTTTTCGCTATTCAATATCATTGGTATTCTGAGTTCCCCCTATTCTATATCATTGGTATTTTGAGTCCTCGCTATTCTATATCATTAGTATTCTAAGTTCTTGCTATTCTATATCATGAGTATTCTGAGTTCTTGCTATTCTATATCATTGGTATTCTGAGTTCTCGCTATTCTTTATCATTAGTATTCTGAGTACTCGCTATTCCATATCATTGGTATTCTGAGTTCTCGCTATTCTATATCATTAGTATTCTGAGTTCTCGCTATCATATATCATTAGTATTCTGTGTTCTCGAAATTCCATATCATTATTATTCTGAGTTCTCACTATTCTATATTATCATTATTCTGAGTTCTCGCTATTCTATATCATTAGTATCCTGAATTCTCGCTCTCATATATCATCGGTATTCTGAGTCCTCACTATTCAATATCATTAATATTCTAAGTTCTTGCCATTCTATATCATTATTATTCTAAGTTCTTGCTATTCTATATCATAAGTATTCTGAGTTCTTGCTATTCTATATCATTGGTATTCTGAGTTCTCGCCATTCTTTATCATTAGTATTCTGAGTACTCGCTATTCCATATCATTGGTATTCTGAGTTCTCACTATTCTATATTATCAGTATTCTGAGTTCTCGCTATTCTATATCATTAGTATTCTGAATTCACGCTCTCATATATCATCGGTATTCTGAGTCCTCACTATTTTATATCATCAGTATTCTGAGTTCTCGCTATTCTATATTATCAGTATTCTGAGTTCTCGCTATTCTATATCATTATTATCCTAAGTTCTCGCCATTCTATATCATTAGTGTTCCGAGTTCTCGCTATTCTTTATCTCTGGTATTCCGAGTTCTCGCTATTCTATATCATTAGTATTCTGAGTTCTCGCTATTCTATATCATCAGTATTCCGAGTTCTCGCTATTCTATATCATTGTTATTCTGAGTTCTCGATATTCTATATCATTAGTATTCTGAATTCTCGCTCTCATATATCATCGGTATTCTGAGTCCCCGCTATTTCATATCATCAGTATTCTGAGTTCTCGCCATCCTATATTATTAGTATTCTGAGTTCTCACTATTCCATTTTATCATCACTATGAGTTCTCGCTATTCTATATCATAAGTATTCTGAGTTCTCGCTATTCTATATCATTAGTATTCTGAATTCTCGCTCTCATATATCATTGGTATTCTGAGTTCTCGCTATTCTATATCATCAGTATTCTGAGTTCTCGCTATTCTATATCATCAGTATTCTGAGTTCTCGCTATTCTATATCATCAGTATTCTGATTTCTCGCTATTCTATATCATTAGTACTCTGATCTCTCGCTATTCTATATCATGAGTATTCTGTGTTCTCGCTATTCTATATCATCAGTATTCTGAGTTCTCGCTATTCTATATCATCAGTATTCTGAGTTCTCGCTATTCTGTATCATCAGTATTCTGATTTCTCGCTATTCTATATCATTAGTATTCTGATCTCTCGCTATTCTATATCATGAGTATTCTGAGTTCTCGCTATTCTATATCATTAGTATTCTGAGTTCTTGCTTTTCTATATCATTGGTATTCCGAGTTCTTGCTATCCTATATCATTAGTATCCTGATTTTTCGCCATTCTATATCATCAGTATTCTGAGTTCTCGCTATTCTATATCATTGGTATTCTGAGTTCTCGTTATTAAATATCATTAGTATCCTGAGTTCTCGCTATTCTATATCATTGGTATTCTAAGTTCTCGCCATTCTATATTATTAGTATTCTGAGTTCTCGAAATTCCATATCATTATTATTCTGAGTTCTCGCTATTCTTTATTATTAGTATTCTGAGTTCTCGCTATTCTATATTATTAGTATTCTGAGTTCTCGCTATTCTATATCATTAGTATTCTGAGTTCTCTCTATTCTATATCATTAGTATTCTGAGTTCTCGCTATTCTATATCATTAGTATTCTGAGTTCTCGCTATTCTATATCATAGGTATTCTGAGTTCTCGCTTTTCTATATCATTAGTATTCTGCGTTCATGCTATTCTATATCATTAGTATTCTAAGTTCTTGCTATTCTATATCATTATTATTCTAAGTTCTTGCTATTCTATATCATTAGTATTCTGAGTTCTTGCTATTCCATATCATTGGTATTCTGAGTTCGCGCTATTCTATATCGATAGTATTCTGAGTTCTCGAAATTCCATATCATTATTATTCTGAGTTCTTGCTTTTCTATATCATTATTATTCTAAGTTCTTGCTATTCCATATCATTATTATTCTAAGTTCTTGCTATTCTATATCATTAGTATTCTGAGTTCTCGCTATTCCATATCATTATTATTCTAAGTTCTTACTATTCTATATCATTAGTATTCTGAGTTCTTGCTATTCTATATCATTGGTATTCCGAGTTCTCGCTATTCTATATAATAAGTATTCTGAGTTCTCGCTATTCTATATCATTGGTATTCTGAGTTATCGCCATTCTAGTTCATAAGTATTCTGAGTTCTCGCTATTCTATGTCATTATTATTCTGAGTTGTCACTATTCTATATCATTGGTATTCTGAGTTATCGCTATTCTATATCATTGGTATTCTGAGTTATCGCCATTCTATATCATAAGTTTTCTGAGTTCTCGCTATTCTATATCATTATTATTCTGAGTTGTCACTATTCTATATCATAAGTATTCTGAGTTCTCGCTATTCTATATCATTATTATTCTGAGTTGTCACTATTCTATATCATTGATATTCCGAGTTCTCGCTATTCTATATCATTAGTATTCTGAGTTCTCGCTATTCTATATCATTGGTATTCTGAGTTATCGCCATTCCATATCATTAGTATTCTGAGTCCTCGCTATTCTATATCATTGGTATTCTGAGTTCTCGCTATTCTATATCATTGGTATTCTGAGTTCTTGCTATTCTATAACATAGGTATTCTGAGTTCTCGCTATTCTATATCATTAGTATTCTGAGTTATCGCCATCCTATATCATAAGTATTCTGAGTTCTCGCTATTCTATATCATTAGTATTCTGAGTTCTCGCTATTCTATATCATTAGTATTCTGAGTTCTCAACATTCTATATCATTGGTATTCTGAGTTCTCGCTATTCTATATCATTAGTATTCTGAGTTCTCGCTATTCTATATCATTAGTATTCTGAGTTATCGCCATTCTATATCATAAGTATTCTGAGTTCTCGCTATTCTATATCATTAGTATTCTGAGTTTTCGCCTTTCTATATCATCAGTATTCAGAGTTATCGCCATTCTATATCATGAGTATTCTGAGATCTCACTATTCCATATCATTATCATTCTGAGTTGTCACTATTCTATATCATTAGTATTCTGAGTTCTCGCTATTCTATATCATTAGTATTCTGAGTTCTCAACATTATATATCATTGGTATTCTGAGTTCTCGCTATTCTATATCATTAGTATTCTGAGTTCTCAACATTCTATATCATTAGTATTCTGAGTTCTCGAAATTCCATATCATTATTATTCTGAGTACTTGCTATTCTATCTCATTAGTATTCTGAATCCTTGCTTTTCTATATCATTACTATTCTGAGTTCTCGCTATCCCATATCATTGGTATTCTGAGTTTTCGCCATTCTATATCATTAGTATTCAGAGTTATCGCCATCCTATATCATTGGTATTCTGGGTTCTCGCTATTCTATATCATTAGTATTCTGAGTTCTCGCTATTCCATATCATTATCATTCTGAGTTGTCACTTTTCTATATCATTAGTATTCTGAGTTATCGCCATTCGATATCATTGGTATTCTGAGTTCTCGCTATCCCATATCATTGATATTCTGAGTTTTCGCCATTCTATATCATTAGTATTCAGAGTTATCGCCATTCTATATCATTGGTATTCTGAGTTCTCGTTATTCTATATGATGAGTATTCTGAGTTATTACCATTCTATATCATTGGTATTCCGAGTTATCGCAATTCTATATCATCATTATTCTGAGTTCTTGCTATTCTATATCATTGGTATTGTGAGTCCTCACCATCCAATTTCATTGGTATTATGAGTTCTCGCTATTCTTTATCATTGGTATTCTGAGTTCTCACTATTCAATATCATTGGTATTCTGAGTTATCGCCATTCAATATCATTGGTATTCTGAGTTCTCGCTATTCTATATCATTAGTATTCTGAGTTCCCGCTATTCTATATCATTAGTATTCTGAGTACTCCCTATTCCATATCATTGGTATTCTGAGTTCTTGCTATTCTATATCATTAGTATTCTGAACACTCGCTATTCTATATCATTGGTATTCCAAGTTCTCGCTATTCCATATCATTAGTATTCTGAGTTCTCGCTATTCTAAATCATTAGTATTCTGAGTTCTCGAAATTCCATATCATTATTATTCTGAGTTCTCACTGTTCTATATTATCAGTATTCTGAGTTCTCGCTATTCTATATCATTAGTATTCTAAGTTCTTGCTATTCTATATCATCAGTATTCTGAGTTCTTGCTATTCTATATCATTGGTATTCTGAGTTCTCGCTATTCTATATCATTAGTATTCTGAGTACTCTCTATTCTATATCATTGGTATTCTGAGTTATCGCCATTCAATATCATTGGTATTCTGAGTAATCGCTATCCTATATCATATGTATTCTGAGTTCTTGCTATTCTATATCATTAGTATTCTTAATTAACGCCATTCAATATCATTGGTATTCTGAGTTTTCGCTATTCAATATCATTGGTATTCTTAGTTCCCCCTATTCTATATCATTGGTATTTTGAGTCCTCGCTATTCTATATCATAAGTATCCTGAGTTCTCGCTATTCAATATCATTATTATTCTAAGTTCTTGCCATTCTATATCATTATTATTCTAAGTTCTTGCTTTTCTATATCATAAGTATCCTGAGTTCTTGCTATTCTATATCATTGGTATTCTGAGTTCTCGCTATTCTTTATCATTAGTATTCTGAGTACTCGCTATTCCATATCATTGGTATTCTGAGTTCTCGCTATTCTATATCATTAGTATTCTGAGTTCTCGCTATCATATATCATTAGTATTCTGAGTTCTCGAAATTCCATATCATTATTATTCTGAGTTCTCACTATTCTATATTATCAGTATTCTGAGTTCTCGCTATTCTATATCATTAGTATTCTGAATTCTCGCTCTCATATATCATCGGTATTCTGAGTCCTCGCTATTTTATATCATCAGTATTCTGAGTTCTCGCTATTCTATATTACCAGTATTCTGAGTTCTCGCTATTTTATATCATTATTATCCTAAGTTCTCGCCATTCTATATCATTAGTGTTCCGAGTTCTCGCTATTCTTTATCTTTGGTATTCCGAGTTCTCGCTATTCTATATCATTAGTATTCTGAGTTCTCGCTATTCTATATCATCAGTATTCCGAGTTCTCGCTATTCTATATCATTGTTATTCTGATTTCTCGATATTCTATATCATTAGTATTCTGAATTCTCGCTCTCATATATCATCGGTATTCTGAGTCCTCGCTATTTTATATCATCAGTATTCTGAGTTCTCGTCATCCTATATTATTAGTATTCTGAGTTCTCACTATTCTATATCATCATCACTATGAGTTCTCGCTATTCTATATCATAAGTATTCTGAGTTCTCGCTATTCTATATCATTAGTATTCTGAATTCTCGCTCTCATACATCATTGGTATTCTGAGTCCTCGCTATTTTATATCATCAGTATTCTGAGTTCTCGCCATTCTATATCATTAGTATTCTGAGTTCTCGCTATTCTATATTATCAGTATTCTGAGTTCTCGCTATTCTATATCATTAGTATACTGAGTTCTCGCTATTCTATATCATTAGTATTCTGAGTTCTCGCTATTCTATATCATCAGTATTCTGAGTTCTCGCTATTCTATATCATCAGTATTCTGAGTTCTCGCTATTCTATATCATCAGTATTCTGATTTCTCGCTATTCTATATCATTAGTACTCTGATCTCTCGCTATTCTATATCATGAGTATTCTGAGTTCTCGCTATTCTATATCATCAGTATTGTGAGTTCTCGCTATTCTATATCATCAGTATTCTGAGTTCTCGCTATTCTATATCATCAGTATTCTGATTTCTCGCTATTCTATATCATTAGTATTCTGATCTCTCGCTATTCTATATCATGAGTATTCTGATATCTCGCCATTCTATATCATCAGTATTCTGAGTTCTCGCTATTCTATATCATCAGTATTCTGATTTCTCGCTATTCTATATCATTAGTATTCTGCTCTCTCGCTATTCTATATCATGAGTATTCTGATCTCTCGCCATTCTATATCATCAGTATTCTGAGTTCTCGCTATTCTATATCATCAGTATTCTGAGTTCTCGCTATTCTGTATCATCAGTATTCTGATTTCTCGCTATTCTATATCATTAGTATTCTGATCTCTCGCTATTCTATATCATGAGTATTCTGAGTTCTCGCTATTCTATATCATTAGTATTCTGAGTTCTTGCTTTTCTATATCATTGGTATTCTGAGTTCTTGCTATTCTATATCATTAGTATCCTGATTTCTCGCCATTCTATATCATCAGTATTCTGAGTTCTCGCTATTCTATATCATTGGTATTCTGAGTTCTTGCTATTCTATATCATTGGTATTCTGAGTTCTTGCTATTCTACATCATTTTTATTCTGAGTCCTCGCTATTCTATATCATTAAAATTCTGAGTCCTCGCCATTCTATATCATCAGTATTCTGAGTTCTCGCTCTCATATATCATTGGTATTCTGAGTCCTCGCTATTCTATATCATCAGTATTCTGAGTTCTCGCTATTCTATATCATTGGTATTCTGAGTTCTCGCTATTCTATTTCATTGGTATTCTGAGTTCTTGCTGCTCTATATCATTTTTATTCTGGGTCCTCGCTATTCTATATCATTAGTATTCTGAGTTCTCGCTATTATATATCATTGGTATTATGAGTTATCGCTATTCTATATCATAAGTATTCTGAGTTCTTGCTATTCTATATCATTAGTATTCTTAATTAACGCCATTCAATATCAATGGTATTCTGAGTTCTCGCTATTCAATATCATTGGTATTCTGAGTTCCCCCTATTCTATATCATTGGTATTTTGAGTCCTCGCTATTCTATATCATTAGTATTCTAAGTTCTTGCCATTCTATATCATTATTATTCTAAGTTCTTGCTATTCTATATCATAAGTATTCTGAGTTCTTGCTATTCTATATCATTGGTATTCTGAGTTCTAGCTATTCTTTATCATTAGTATTCTGAGTACTCGCTATTCCATATCATTGGTATTCTGAGTTCTCGCTATTCTATATCATTAGTATTCTAAGTTCTCGCTATCATATATCATTAGTATTCTGAGTTCTCGAAATTCCATATCATTATTATTCTGAGTTCTCACTATACTATATTATCAGTATTCTGAGTTCTCGCTATTCTATATCATTAGTATCCTGAATTTTCGCTCTCATATATCATCGGTATTCTGAGTCCTCACTATTCAATATCATTATTATTCTAAGTTCTTGCCATTCTATATCATTATTATTCCAAGTTCTTGCTATTCTATATCATAAGTATTCTGAGTTCTTGCTATTCTATATCATTGGTATTCTGAGTTCTCGCTATTCTTTATCATTAGTATTCTGAGTACTCGCTATTCCATATCATTGGTATTCTGAGTTCTCGCTATTCTATATCATTAGTATTCTGAGTTCTCGCTATCATATATCATTAGTATTCTGAGTTCTCGAAATTCCATATCATTATTATTCTGAGTTCTCACTATTCTATATTATCAGTATTCTGAGTTCTCGCTATTCTATATCATTAGTATTCTGAATTCACGCTCTCATATATCATCGGTATTCTGAGTCCTCACTATTTTATATCATCAGTATTCTGAGTTCTCGCTATTCTATATTATCAGTATTCTGAGTTCTCGCTATTCTATATCATTATTATCCTAAGTTCTCGCCATTCTATATCATTAGTGTTCCGAGTTCTCGCTATTCTTTATCTTTGGTATTCCGAGTTCTCGCTATTCTATATCATTAGTATTCTGAGTTCTCGCTATTCTATATCATCAGTATTCCGAGTTCTCGCTATTCTATATCATTGTTATTCTGAGTTCTCGATATTCTATATCATTAGTATCCTGAATTCTCGCTCTCATATATCATCGGTATTCTGAGTCCCCGCTATTTCATATCATCAGTATTCTGAGTTCTCGCCATCCTATATTATTAGTATTCTGAGTTCTCACTGTTCTATATTATCATCACTATGAGTTCTCGCTATTCTAAATCATCAGTATTCTGAGTTCTCGCTATTCTATATCATCAGTATTCTGAGTTCTCGCTATTCTATATCATCAGTATTCTGATTTCTCGCTATTCTATATCATTAGTACTCTGATCTCTCGCTATTCTATATCATGAGTATTCTGTGTTCTCGCTATTCTATATCATCAGTATTCTGAGTTCTCGCTATTCTATATCATCAGTATTCTGAGTTCTCGCTATTCTATATCATCAGTATTCTGATTTCTCGCTATTCTATATCATTAGTATTCTGATCTCTCGCTATTCTATATCATGAGTTTTCTGATCTCTCGCCATTCTATATCATCAGTATTCTGAGTTCTCGCTATTCTATATCATCAGTATTCTGAGTTCTCGCTATTCTATATCATCAGTGTTCTGAGTTCTCGCTATTCTATATCATCAGTATTCTGATTTCTCGCTATTCTATATCATTAGTATTCTGCTCTCTCGCTATTCTATATCATGAGTATTCTGATCTCTCGCCATTCTATATCATCAGTATTCTGAGTTCTCGCTATTCTATATCATCAGTATTCTGAGTTCTCGCTATTCTGTATCATCAGTATTCTGATTTCTCGCTATTCTATATCATTAGTATTCTGATCTCTCGCTATTCTATATCATGAGTATTCTGAGTTCTCGCTATTCTATATCATTAGTATTCTGAGTTCTTGCTTTTCTATATCATTGGTATTCCGAGTTCTTGCTATTCTATATCATTAGTATCCTGATTTCTCGCCATTCTATATCATCAGTATTCTGAGTTCTCGCTATTCTATATCATTGGTATTCTGAGTTCTCGTTATTAAATATTATTAGTATCCTGAGTTCTCGCTATTCTATATCATTGGTATTCTAAGTTCTCGCCATTCTATATTATTAGTATTCTGAGTTCTCGAAATTCCATATCATTATTATTCTGAGTTCTTGCTATTCTATATTATTAGTATTCTGAGTTCTCGCTATTCTATATTATTAGTATTCTGAGTTCTCGCTATTCTATATCATTAGTATTCTGAGTTCTCTCTATTCTATATCATTAGTAATTTGAGTTCTCGCTATTCTATATCATTAGTATTCTGAGTTGTCGCTATTCTATATCATAAGTATTCTGAGTTCTCGCTTTTCTATATCATTAGTATTCTGCGTTCATGCTATTCTATATCATTAGTATTCTAAGTTCTTGCTATTCTATATCATTATTATTCTAAGTTCTTGCTATTCTATATCATTAGTATTCTGAGTTCTTGCTATTCCATATCATTGGTATTCTGAGTTCGCGCTATTCTATATCGATAGTATTCTGAGTTCTCGAAATTCCATATCATTATTATTCTGAGTTCTTGCTTTTCTATATCATTATTATTCTAAGTTCTTGCTATTCCATATCATTATTATTCTAAGTTCTTGCTATTCTATATCATTGGTATTCTGAGTTCTCGCTATTCTATATCATAAGTATTCTGAGTTCTCGCTATTCTATATCATTGGTATTCTGAGTTATCGCCATTCCATATCATTAGTATTCTGAGTCCTCGCTATTCTATATCATTGGAATTCTGAGTTCTCGCTATTCTATATCATTAGTATTCTGAGTTATCGCCATTCTATATCATAAGTATTCTGAGTTCTCGCTATTCTATATCATTAGTATTCTGAGTTCTCGCTATTCTATATCATTAGTATTCTGAGTTCTCAACATTCTATATCATTGGTATTCTGAGTTCTCGCTATTCTATATCATTAGTATTCTGAGTTCTCGCTATTCTATATCATTAGTATTCTGAGTTATCGCCATTCTATATCATAAGTATTCTGAGTTCTCGCTGTTCTATATCATTAGTATTCTGAGTTTTCGCCTTTCTATATCATTAGTATTCAGAGTTATCGCCATTCTATATCATGAGTATTCTGAGATCTCACTATTCCATATCATTATCATTCTGAGTTGTCACTATTCTATATCATTAGTATTCCGAGTTCTCGCTATTCTATATCATTAGTATTCTGAGTTCTCAACATTATATATCATTGGTATTCTGAGTTCTCGCTATTCTATATCATTAGTATTCTGAGTTCTCAACATTCTATATCATTAGTATTCTGAGTTCTCGAAATTCCATATCATTATTATTCTGAGTACTTGCTATTCTATCTCATTAGTATTCTGAATCCTTGCTTTTCTATATCATTACTATTCTGAGTTCTCGCTATCCCATATCATTGGTATTCTGAGTTTTCGCCATTCTATATCATTAGTATTCAGAGTTATCGCCATCCTATATCATTGGTATTCTGGGTTCTCGCTATTCTATATCATAAGTATTCTGAGTTCTCGCTATTCCATATCATTATCATTCTGAGTTGTCACTTTTCTATATCATTAGTATTCTGAGTTATCGCCATTCGATATCATTGGTATTCTGAGTTCTCGCTATCCCATATCATTGATATTCTGAGTTTTCGCCATTCTATATCATTAGTATTCAGAGTTATCGCCATTCTATATCATTGGTATTCTGAGTTCTCGTTATTCTATATGATGAGTATTCTGAGTTATTACCATTCTATATCATTGGTATTCCGAGTTATCGCAATTCTATATCATCATTATTCTGAGTTCTTGCTATTCTATATCATTGGTATTGTGAGTCCTCACCATTCAATATCATTGGTATTATGAGTTCTCGCTATTCTTTATCATTGGTATTCTGAGTTCTCACTATTCAATATCATTGATATTCTGAGTTATCGCCATTCAATATCATTGGTATTCTGAGTTCTCGCTATTCTATATCATTGGTATTCTGAGTTATCGCCATTCTAGTTCATAAGTATTCTGAGTTCTCGCTATTCTATGTCATTATTATTCTGAGTTGACACTATTCTATATCATTAGTATTCTGAGTTCTCGCTATTCTATATCATTGGTATTCTGAGTTATCGCCATTCTATATCATAAGTATTCTGAGTTCTCGCTATTCTATATCATTATTATTCTGAGTTGTCACTATTCTATATCATAAGTATTCTGAGTTCTCGCTATTCTATATCATTATTATTCTGAGTTGTCACTATTCTATATCATTGATATTCCGAGTTCTCGCTATTCTATATCATTAGTATTCTGAGTTCTCGCTATTCTATATCATTGGTATTCTGAGTTATCGCCATTCTATATCATTAGTATTCTGAGTCCTCGCTATTCTATATCATTGGTATTCTGAGTTCTCGCTATTCTATATCATTGATATTCTGAGTTCTTGCTATTCTATAACATAGGTATTCTGAGTTCTCGCTATTTTATATCATTAGTATTCTGAGTTATCGCCATTCTATATCATAAGTATTCTGAGTTCTCCCTATTCTATATCATTAGAATTCTGAGTTCTCAACATTCTATATCATTGGTCTTCTGAGTTCTCGCTATTCTATATCATTAGTATTCTGAGTTCTCGCTATTCTATATCATTAGTATTCTGAGTTATCGCCATTCTATATCATAAGTATTCTGAGTTCTCGCTATTCTATATCATTAGTATTCTGAGTTTTCGCCTTTCTATATCATTAGTATTCAGAGTTATCGCCATTCTATATCATGATTATTCTGAGATCTCACTATTCCATATCATTATCATTCTGAGTTGTCACTATTCTATATCATTAGTATTCTGAGTTATCGCCATTCGATATCATTGGTATTCTGAGTTCTCGCTATTCTATATCTTGGTATTCTGAGTTCTCGCTATTCTATATCATTAGTATTCTGAGTTCTCAACATTAAATATCATTGGTATTCTGAGTTCTCGCTATTCTATATCATTAGTATTCTGAGTTCTCAACATTCTATATCATTAGTATTCTGAGTTCTCGAAATTCCATATCATTATTATTCTGAGTACTTGCTATTCTATCTCATTAGTATTCTGAATCCTTGCTTTTCTATATCATTACTATTCTGAGTTCTCGCTATCCCATATCATTGGTATTCTGAGTTTTCGCCATTCTATATCATTAGTATTCAGAGTTATCGCCATCCTATATCATTGGTATTCTGAGTTCTCGCTATTCTATAACATTAGTATTCTGAGTTCTCGCTATTCCATATCATTATCATTCTGAGTTGTCACTTTTCTATATCATTAGTATTCTGAGTTATCGCCATTCGATATCATTGGTATCCTGTGTTCTCGCTATCCCATATCATTGATATTCTGAGTTTTCGCCATTCTATATCATTAGTATTTAGAGTTATCGCCTTTCTATATCATTGGTATTCTGAGTTCTCGCTATTCTATATCATGAGTATTCTGAGATCTCACTATTCTATATCATTGGTATTCTGAGTTCTCGCTATTCTATATCATCAGTATTCTGAGATATCGCCATTCTATATCATAAGTATTCTGAGTTCTCGTTATTCTATATGATGAGTATTCTGAGTTATTACCATTCTATATCATTGGTATTCCGAGTTATCGCAATTCTATATCATCATTATTCTGAGTTCTCGCTATTCTATATCATTGGTATTGTGAGTCCTCACCATTCAATATCATTGGTATTATGAGTTCTCGCTATTCTTTATCATTGGTATTCTGAGTTCTCACTATTCAATATCATTGGTATTCTGAGTTATCGCCATTCAATATCATTGGTATTCTGAGTGCTCGCTATTCTATATCATTGGTATTCTGAGTTCTCGCTATTCTATATCATTAGTATTCTGAGTACTCCCTATTCTATATCATTGGTATACTGAGTTCTTGCTATTCTATATCATTAGTATTCTGAGTACTCGCTATTCTATATCATTGGTATAATAAGTTCTCGCTATTCCATATCATTAGTATTCTGAGTTCTCGCTATTCTAAATCATCAGTATTCTGAGTTCTCGAAATTCCATATCATTATTATTCTGAGTTCTCACTGTTCTATATTATCAGTATTCTGAGTTCTCGCTATTCTATATCATTAGTATTCTAAGTTCTTGCTATTCTATATCATCAGTATTCTGAGTTCTTGCTATTCTATATCATTGGTATTCTGAGTTCTCGCTATTCTATATCATTAGTAATCTGAGTACTCGCTATTCTATATCATTAGTATTCTGAGTTATCGCCATTCAATATCATTGGTATTCTGAGTTATCGCTATTCTATATCATAAGTATTCTGAGTTCTTGCTATTCTATATCATTAGTATTCTTAATTAACGCCATTCAATATCAATTGTATTCTGAGTTTTCGCTATTCAATATCATTGGTATTCTGAGTTCCCCCTATTCTATATCATTGGTATTTTGAGTCCTCGCTATTCTATATCATTAGTATTCTAAGTTCTTGCTATTCTATATCATAAGTATTCTGAGTTCTTGCCATTCTATATCATTGGTATTCTGAGTTCTCGCTATTCTTTATCATTAGTATTCTGAGTACTCGCTATTCCATATCATTGGTATTCTGAGTTCTCGCTATTCTATATCATTAGTATTCTGAGTTCTCGCTATCATATATCATTAGTATTCTGAGTTCTCGAAATTCCATATCATTATTATTCTGAGTTCTCACTATTCTATATTATCAGTATTCTGAGTTCTCGCTATTCTATATCATTAGTATCCTGAATTCTCGCTCTCATATATCATCGGTATTCTGAGTCCTCACTATTCAATATCATTATTATTCTAAGTTCTTGCCATTCTATATCATTATTATTCTAAGTTCTTGCTATTCTATATCATAAGTATTCTGAGTTCTTGCTATTCTATATCATTGGTATTCTGAGTTCTCGCTATTCTTTATCATTAGTATTCTGAGTACTCGCTATTCCATATCATTGGTATTCTGAGTTCTCGCTATTCTATATCATTAGTATTCTGAGTTCTCGCTATCATATATCATTAGTATTCTGAGTTCTCGAAATTCCATATCATTATTATTCTGAGTTCTCACTATTCTATATTATCAGTATTCTGAGTTCTCGCTATTCTATATCATTAGTATTCTGAATTCACGCTCTCATATATCATCGGTATTCTGAGTCCTCACTATTTTATATCATCAGTATTCTGAGTTCTCGCTATTCTATATTATCAGTATTCTGAGTTCTCGCTATTCTATATCATTATTATCCTAAGTTCTCGCCATTCTATATCATTAGTGTTCCGAGTTCTCGCTATTCTTTATCTTTGGTATTCCGAGTTCTCGCTATTCTATATCATTAGTATTCTGAGTTCTCGCTATTCTATATCATCAGTATTCCGAGTTCTCGCTATTCTATATCATTGTTATTCTGAGTTCTCGATATTCTATATCATTAGTATTCTGAATTCTCGCTCTCATATATCATCGGTATTCTGAGTCCCCGCTATTTCATATCATCAGTATTCTGAGTTCTCGCCATCCTATATTATTAGTATTCTGAGTTCTCACTATTCTATATTATCATCACTATGAGTTCTCGCTATTCTATATCATAAGTATTCTGAGTTCTCGCTATTCTATATCATTAGTATTCTGAATTCTCGCTCTCATATATCATTGGTATTCTGAGTTCTCGCTATTCTATATCATCAGTATTCTGAGTTCTCGCTATTCTATATCATCAGTATTCTGATTTCTCGCTATTCTATATCATTAGTACTCTGATCTCTCGCTATTCTATATCATGAGTATTCTGTGTTCTCGCTATTCTATATCATCAGTATTCTGAGTTCTCGCTATTCTATATCATCAGTATTCTGAGTTCTCGCTATTCTGTATCATCAGTATTCTGATTTCTCGCTATTCTATATCATTAGTATTCTGATCTCTCGCTATTCTATATCATGAGTATTCTGAGTTCTCGCTATTCTATATCATTAGTATTCTGAGTTCTTGCTTTTCTATATCATTGGTATTCCGAGTTCTTGCTATCCTATATCATTAGTATCCTGATTTTTCGCCATTCTATATCATCAGTATTCTGAGTTCTCGCTATTCTATATCATTGGTATTCTGAGTTCTCGTTATTAAATATCATTAGTATCCTGAGTTCTCGCTATTCTATATCATAAGTATTCTGAGTTCTCGAAATTCCATATCATTATTATTCTGAGTACTTGCTATTTTATCTCATTAGTATTCTGAATCCTTGCTTTTCTATATCATTACTATTCTGAGTTCTCGCTATCCCATATCATTGGTATTCTGAGTTTTCGCCATTCTATATCATTAGTATTCAGAGTTATCGCCATCCTATATCATTGGTATTCTGGGTTCTCGCTATTCTATATCACAAGTATTCTGAGTTCTCGCTATTCCATATCATTATCATTCTGAGTTGTCACTTTTCTATATCATTAGTATTCTGAGTTATCGCCATTCGATATCATTGGTATTCTGAGTTCTCGCTATCCCATATCATTGATATTCTGAGTTTTCGCCATTCTATATCATTAGTATTCAGAGTTATCGCCATTCTATATCATTGGTATTCTGAGTTCTCGTTATTCTATATGATGAGTATTCTGAGTTATTACCATTCTATATCATTGGTATTCCGAGTTATCGCAATTCTATATCATCATTATTCTGAGTTCTTGCTATTCTATATCATTGGTATTGTGAGTCCTCACCATTCAATATCATTGGTATTATGAGTTCTCGCTATTCTTTATCATTGGTATTCTGAGTTCTCACTATTCAATATCATTGATATTCTGAGTTATCGCCATTCAATATCATTGGTATTCTGAGTTCTCGCTATTCTATATCATTGGTATTCTGAGTTATCGCCATTCTAGTTCATAAGTATTCTGAGTTCTCGCTATTCTATGTCATTATTATTCTGAGTTGTCACTATTCTATATCATTAGTATTCTGAGTTCTCGCTATTCTATATCATTGGTATTCTGAGTTATCGCCATTCTATATCATAAGTATTCTGAGTTCTCGCTATTCTATATCATTATTATTCTGAGTTGTCACTATTCTATATCATAAGTATTCTGAGTTCTCGCTATTCTATATCATTATTATTCTGAGTTGTCACTATTCTATATCATTGATATTCCGAGTTCTCGCTATTCTATATCATTAGTATTCTGAGTTCTCGCTATTCTATATCATTGGTATTCTGAGTTATCGCCATTCTATATCATTAGTATTCTGAGTCCTCGCTATTCTATATCATTGGTATTCTGAGTTCTCGCTATTCTATATCATTGATATTCTGAGTTCTTGCTATTCTATAACATAGGTATTCTGAGTTCTCGCTATTTTATATCATTAGTATTCTGAGTTATCGCCATTCTATATCATAAGTATTCTGAGTTCTCCCTATTCTATATCATTAGAATTCTGAGTTCTCAACATTCTATATCATTGGTCTTCTGAGTTCTCGCTATTCTATATCATTAGTATTCTGAGTTCTCGCTATTCTATATCATTAGTATTCTGAGTTATCGCCATTCTATATCATAAGTATTCTGAGTTCTCGCTATTCTATATCATTAGTATTCTGAGTTTTCGCCTTTCTATATCATTAGTATTCAGAGTTATCGCCATTCTATATCATGAGTATTCTGAGATCTCACTATTCCATATCATTATCATTCTGAGTTGTCACTATTCTATATCATTAGTATTCTGAGTTATCGCCATTCGATATCATTGGTATTCTGAGTTCTCGCTATTCTATATCTTGGTATTCTGAGTTCTCGCTATTCTATATCATTAGTATTCTGAGTTCTCAACATTAAATATCATTGGTATTCTGAGTTCTCGCTATTCTATATCATTAGTATTCTGAGTTCTCAACATTCTATATCATTAGTATTCTGAGTTCTCGAAATTCCATATCATTATTATTCTGAGTACTTGCTATTCTATCTCATTAGTATTCTGAATCCTTGCTTTTCTATATCATTACTATTCTGAGTTCTCGCTATCCCATATCATTGGTATTCTGAGTTTTCGCCATTCTATATCATTAGTATTCAGAGTTATCGCCATCCTATATCATTGGTGTTCTGAGTTCTCGCTATTCTATAACATTAGTATTCTGAGTTCTCGCTATTCCATATCATTATCATTCTGAGTTGTCACTTTTCTATATCATTAGTATTCTGAGTTATCGCCATTCGATATCATTGGTATCCTGTGTTCTCGCTATCCCATATCATTGATATTCTGAGTTTTCGCCATTCTATATCATTAGTATTTAGAGTTATCGCCTTTCTATATCATTGGTATTCTGAGTTCTCGCTATTCTATATCATGAGTATTCTGAGATCTCACTATTCTATATCATTGGTATTCTGAGTTCTCGCTATTCTATATCATCAGTATTCTGAGATATCGCCATTCTATATCATAAGTATTCTGAGTTCTCGTTATTCTATATGATGAGTATTCTGAGTTATTACCATTCTATATCATTGGTATTCCGAGTTATCGCAATTCTATATCATCATTATTCTGAGTTCTCGCTATTCTATATCATTGGTATTGTGAGTCCTCACCATTCAATATCATTGGTATTATGAGTTCTCGCTATTCTTTATCATTGGTATTCTGAGTTCTCACTATTCAATATCATTGGTATTCTGAGTTATCGCCATTCAATATCATTGGTATTCTGAGTGCTCGCTATTCTATATCATTGGTATTCTGAGTTCTCGCTATTCTATATCATTAGTATTCTGAGTACTCCCTATTCTATATCATTGGTATACTGAGTTCTTGCTATTCTATATCATTAGTATTCTGAGTACTCGCTATTCTATATCATTGGTATAATAAGTTCTCGCTATTCCATATCATTAGTATTCTGAGTTCTCGCTATTCTAAATCATCAGTATTCTGAGTTCTCGAAATTCCATATCATTATTATTCTGAGTTCTCACTGTTCTATATTATCAGTATTCTGAGTTCTCGCTATTCTATATCATTAGTATTCTAAGTTCTTGCTATTCTATATCATCAGTATTCTGAGTTCTTGCTATTCTATATCATTGGTATTCTGAGTTCTCGCTATTCTATATCATTAGTAATCTGAGTACTCGCTATTCTATATCATTAGTATTCTGAGTTATCGCCATTCAATATCATTGGTATTCTGAGTTATCGCTATTCTATATCATAAGTATTCTGAGTTCTTGCTATTCTATATCATTAGTATTCTTAATTAACGCCATTCAATATCAATTGTATTCTGAGTTCTCGCTATTCAATATCATTGGTATTCTGAGTTCCCCCTATTCTATATCATTGGTATTTTGAGTCCTCGCTATTCTATATCATTAGTATTCTAAGTTCTTGCTATTCTATATCATAAGTATTCTGAGTTCTTGCCATTCTATATCATTGGTATTCTGAGTTCTCGCTATTCTTTATCATTAGTATTCTGAGTACTCGCTATTCCATATCATTGGTATTCTGAGTTCTCGCTATTCTATATCATTAGTATTCTGAGTTCTCGCTATCATATATCATTAGTATTCTGAGTTCTCGAAATTCCATATCATTATTATTCTGAGTTCTCACTATTCTATATTATCAGTATTCTGAGTTCTCGCTATTCTATATCATTAGTATCCTGAATTCTCGCTCTCATATATCATCGGTATTCTGAGTCCTCACTATTCAATATCATTATTATTCTAAGTTCTTGCCATTCTATATCATTATTATTCTAAGTTCTTGCTATTCTATATCATAAGTATTCTGAGTTCTTGCTATTCTATATCATTGGTATTCTGAGTTCTCGCTATTCTTTATCATTAGTATTCTGAGTACTCGCTATTCCATATCATTGGTATTCTGAGTTCTCGCTATTCTATATCATTAGTATTCTGAGTTCTCGCTATCATATATCATTAGTATTCTGAGTTCTCGAAATTCCATATCATTATTATTCTGAGTTCTCACTATTCTATATTATCAGTATTCTGAGTTCTCGCTATTCTATATCATTAGTATTCTGAATTCACGCTCTCATATATCATCGGTATTCTGAGTCCTCACTATTTTATATCATCAGTATTCTGAGTTCTCGCTATTCTATATTATCAGTATTCTGAGTTCTCGCTATTCTATATCATTATTATCCTAAGTTCTCGCCATTCTATATCATTAGTGTTCCGAGTTCTCGCTATTCTTTATCTTTGGTATTCCGAGTTCTCGCTATTCTATATCATTAGTATTCTGAGTTCTCGCTATTCTATATCATCAGTATTCCGAGTTCTCGCTATTCTATATCATTGTTATTCTGAGTTCTCGATATTCTATATCATTAGTATTCTGAATTCTCGCTCTCATATATCATCGGTATTCTGAGTCCCCGCTAATTCATATCATCAGTATTCTGAGTTCTCGCCATCCTATATTATTAGTATTCTGAGTTCTCACTATTCTATATTATCATCACTATGAGTTCTCGCTATTCTATATCATAAGTATTCTGAGTTCTCGCTATTCTATATCATTAGTATTCTGAATTCTCGCTCTCATATATCATTGGTATTCTGAGTTCTCGCTATTCTATATCATCAGTATTCTGAGTTCTCGCTATTCTATATCATCAGTATTCTGATTTCTCGCTATTCTATATCATTAGTACTCTGATCTCTCGCTATTCTATATCATGAGTATTCTGTGTTCTCGCTATTCTATATCATCAGTATTCTGAGTTCTCGCTATTCTATATCATCAGTATTCTGAGTTCTCGCTATTCTGTATCATCAGTATTCTGATTTCTCGCTATTCTATATCATTAGTATTCTGATCTCTCGCTATTCTATATCATGAGTATTCTGAGTTCTCGCTATTCTATATCATTAGTATTCTGAGTTCTTGCTTTTCTATATCATTGGTATTCCGAGTTCTTGCTATCCTATATCATTAGTATCCTGATTTTTCGCCATTCTATATCATCAGTATTCTGAGTTCTCGCTATTCTATATCATTGGTATTCTGAGTTCTCGTTATTAAATATCATTAGTATCCTGAGTTCTCGCTATTCTATATCATTGGTATTCTAAGTTCTCGCCATTCTATATTATTAGTATTCTGAGTTCTCGAAATTCCATATCATTATTATTCTGAGTTCTCGCTATTCTATATAATTAGTATTCTGAGTTCTCGCTTTTCTATATTATTAGTATTCTGAGTTCTCGCTATTCTATATCATTAGTATTCTGAGTTCTCTCTATTCTATATCATTAGTTTTCTGAGTTCTCGCTATTCTATATCATTAGTATTCTGAGTTCTCGCTATTCTATATCATAGGTATTCTGAGTTCTCGCTTTTCTATATCATTAGTATTCTGCGTTCATGCTATTCTATATCATTAGTATTCTAAGTTCTTGCTATTCTATATCATTATTATTCTAAGTTCTTGCTATTCTATATCATTAGTATTCTGAGTTCTTGCTATTCCATATCATTGGTATTCTGAGTTCGCGCTATTCTATATCGATAGTATTCTGAGTTCTCGCTATTCCATATCATTATTATTCTAAGTTCTTACTATTCTATATCATTAGTATTCTGAGTTCTTGCTATTCTATATCATTGGTATTCCGAGTTCTCGCTATTCTATATAATAAGTATTCTGAGTTCTCGCTATTCTATATCATTGGTATTCTGAGTTATCGCCATTCTAGTTCATAATTATTCTGAGTTCTCGCTATTCTATGTCATTATTATTCTGAGTTGTCACTATTCTATATCATTGGTATTCTGAGTTATCGCTATTCTATATCATTGGTATTCTGAGTTATCGCCATTCTATATCATAAGTTATCTGAGTTCTCGCTATTCTATATCATTATTATTCTGAGTTGTCACTATTCTATATCATAAGTATTCTGAGTTCTAGCTATTCTATATCATTATTATTCTGAGTTGTCACTATTCTATATCATTGATATTCCGAGTTCTCGCTATTCTATATCATTAGTATTCCGAGTTCTCGCTATTCTATATCATTGGTATTCTGAGTTATCGCCATTCCATATCATTAGTATTCTGATTCCTCGCTATTCTATATCATTGGTATTCTGAGTTCTCGCTATTCTATATCATTGGTATTCTGAGTTCTTGCTATTCTATAACATAGGTATTCTGAGTTCTCGCTATTCTATATCATTAGTATTCTGAGTTATCGCCATTCTATATCATAAGTATTCTGAGTTCTCGCTATTCTATATCATTAGTATTCTGAGTTCTCGCTATTCTATATCATAAGTATTCTGAGTTCTCAACATTCTATATCATTGGTATTCTGAGTTCTCGCTATTCTATATCATTAGTATTCTGAGTTCTCGCTATTCTATATCATTAGTATTCTGAGTTATCGCCATTCTATAACATAAGTATTATGAGTTCTCGCTATTCTATATCATTAGTATTCTGAGTTTTCGCCTTTCTATATCATTAGTATTCAGAGTTATCGCCATTCTATATCATGAGTATTCTGAGATCTCACTATTCCATATCATTATCATTCTGAGTTGTCACTATTCTATATCATTAGTATTCTGAGTTCTCGCTATTCTATATCATTAGTATTCTGAGTTCTCAACATTATATATCATTGGTATTCTGAGTTCTCGCTATTCTATATCATTAGTATTCTGAGTTCTCAACATTCTATATCATTAGTATTCTGAGTTCTCGAAATTCCATATCATTATTATTCTGAGTACTTGCTATTCTATCTCATTAGTATTCTGAATCCTTGCTTTTCTATATCATTACTATTCTGAGTTCTCGCTATCCCATATCATTGGTATTCTGAGTTTTCGCCATTCTATATCATTAGTATTCAGAGTTATCGCCATCCTATATCATTGGTATTCTGGGTTCTCGCTATTCTATATCATTAGTATTCTGAGTTCTCGCTATCCCATATCATTATCATTCTGAGTTGTCACTTTTCTATATCATTAGTATTCTGAGTTATCGCCATTCGATATCATTGGTATTCTGAGTTCTCGCTATCCCATATCATTGATATTCTGAGTTTTCGCCATTCTATATCATTAGTATTCAGAGTTATCGCCATTCTATATCATTGGTATTCTGAGTTCTCGTTATTCTATATGATGAGTATTCTGAGTTATTACCATTCTATATCATTGGTATTCCGAGTTTTCGCAATTCTATATCATCATTATTCTGAGTTCTTGCTATTCTATATCATTGGTATTGTGAGTCCTCACCATTCAATTTCATTGGTATTATGAGTTCTCGCTATTCTTTATCATTGGTATTCTGAGTTCTCACTATTCAATATCATTGGTATTCTGAGTTATCGCCATTCAATATCATTGGTATTCTGAGTTCTCGCTATTCTATATCATTAGTATTCTGAGTTCCCGCTATTCTATATCATTAGTATTCTGAGTACTCCCTATTCCATATCATTGGTATTCTGAGTTCTTGCTATTCTATATCATTAGTATTCTGAACACTCGCTATTCTATATCATTGGTATTCCAAGTTCTCGCTATTCCATATCATTAGTATTCTGAGTTCTCGCTATTCTAAATCATTAGTATTCTGAGTTCTCGAAATTCCATATCATTATTATTCTGAGTTCTCACTGTTCTATATTATCAGTATTCTGAGTTCTCGCTATTCTATATCATTAGTATTCTAAGTTCTTGCTATTCTATATCATCAGTATTCTGAGTTCTTGCTATTCTATATCATTGGTATTCTGAGTTCTCGCTATTCTATATCATTAGTATTCTGAGTACTCTCTATTCTATATCATTGGTATTCTGAGTTATCGCCATTCAATATCATTGGTATTCTGAGTAATCGCTATTCTATATCATATGTATTCTGAGTTCTTGCTATTCTATATCATTAGTATTCTTAATTAACGCCATTCAATATCATTGGTATTCTGAGTTTTCGCTATTCAATATCATTGGTATTCTTAGTTCCCCCTATTCTATATCATTGGTATTTTGAGTCCTCGCTATTCTATATCATAAGTATCCTGAGTTCTCGCTATTCAATATCATTATTATTCTAAGTTCTTGCCATTCTATATCATTATTATTCTAAGTTCTTGCTTTTCTATATCATAAGTATCCTGAGTTCTTGCTATTCTATATCATTGGTATTCTGAGTTCTCGCTATTCTTTATCATTAGTATTCTGAGTACTCGCTATTCCATATCATTGGTATTCTGAGTTCTCGCTATTCTATATCATTAGTATTCTGAGTTCTCGCTATCATATATCATTAGTATTCTGAGTTCTCGAAATTCCATATCATTATTATTCTGAGTTCTCACTATTCTATATTATCAGTATTCTGAGTTCTCGCTATTCTATATCATTAGTATTCTGAATTCTCGCTCTCATATATCATCGGTATTCTGAGTCCTCGCTATTTTATATCATCAGTATTCTGAGTTCTCGCTATTCTATATTACCAGTATTCTGAGTTCTCGCTATTTTATATCATTATTATCCTAAGTTCTCGCCATTCTATATCATTAGTGTTCCGAGTTCTCGCTATTCTTTATCTTTGGTATTCCGAGTTCTCGCTATTCTATATCATTAGTATTCTGAGTTCTCGCTATTCTATATCATCAGTATTCCGAGTTCTCGCTATTCTATATCATTGTTATTCTGAGTTCTCGATATTCTATATCATTAGTATTCTGAATTCTCGCTCTCATATATCATCGGTATTCTGAGTCCTCGCTATTTTATATCATCAGTATTCTGAGTTCTCGTCATCCTATATTATTAGTATTCTGAGTTCTCACTATTCTATATTATCATCACTATGAGTTCTCGCTATTCTATATCATAAGTATTCTGAGTTCTCGCTATTCTATATCATTAGTATTCTGAATTCTCGCTCTCATATATCATTGGTATTCTGAGTCCTCGCTATTTTATATCATCAGTATTCTGAGTTCTCGCCATTCTATATCATTAGTATTCTGAGTTCTCGCTATTCTATATTATCAGTATTCTGAGTTCTCGCTATTCTATATCATTAGTATACTGAGTTCTCGCTATTCTATATCATTAGTATTCTGAGTTCTCGCTATTCTATATCATCAGTATTCTGAGTTCTCGCTATTCTATATCATCAGTATTCTGAGTTCTCGCTATTCTATATCATCAGTATTCTGATTTCTCGCTATTCTATATCATTAGTACTCTGATCTCTCGCTATTCTATATCATGAGTATTCTGAGTTCTCGCTATTCTATATCATCAGTATTGTGAGTTCTCGCTATTCTATATCATCAGTATTCTGAGTTCTCGCTATTCTATATCATCAGTATTCTGATCTCTCGCTATTCTATATCATTAGTATTCTGATCTCTCGCTATTCTATATCATGAGTATTCTGATATCTCGCCATTCTATATCATCAGTATTCTGAGTTCTCGCTATTCTATATCATCAGTATTCTGAGTTCTCGCTATTCTATATCATCAGTGTTCTGAGTTCTCGCTATTCTATATCATCAGTATTCTGATTTCTCGCTATTCTATATCATTAGTATTCTGCTCTCTCGCTATTCTATATCATGAGTATTCTGATCTCTCGCCATTCTATATCATCAGTATTCTGAGTTCTCGCTATTCTATATCATCAGTATTCTGAGTTCTCGCTATTCTGTATCATCAGTATTCTGATTTCTCGCTATTCTATATCATTAGTATTCTGATCTCTCGCTATTCTATATCATGAGTATTCTGAGTTCTCGCTATTCTATATCATTAGTATTCTGAGTTCTTGCTTTTCTATATCATTGGTATTCTGAGTTCTTGCTATTCTATATCATTAGTATCCTGATTTCTCGCCATTCTATATCATCAGTATTCTGAGTTCTCGCTATTCTATATCATTGGTATTCTGAGTTCTTGCTATTCTATATCATTGGTATTCTGAGTTCTTGCTATTCTACATCATTTTTATTCTGAGTCCTCGCTATTCTATATCATTAAAATTCTGAGTCCTCGCTATTCTATATCATCAGTATTCTGAGTTCTCGCTCTCATATATCATTGGTATTCTGAGTCCTCGCTATTCTATATCATCAGTATTCTGAGTTCTCGCTATTCTATATCATTGGTATTCTGAGTTCTCGCTATTCTATTTCATTGGTATTCTGAGTTCTTGCTGCTCTATATCATTTTTATTCTGGGTCCTCGCTATTCTATATCATTAGTATTCTGAGTTCTCGCTATTATATATCATTGGTATTATGAGTTCTCGCTATTCTATATCATTTGTATTCTGAGTTCTTGCTATTCTATATCATTGTTATTCTGATTCTTCGCTATTCTATATCATTAGTATTCTGAGTTCTCGCTATTCTATATCATTGTTATTCTATGTTATTGCTATTCTATATCATTTGGATTCTGAGTTCTCGCTATTCATTCTCACATCAACATCTTGGAATGAAAACGTGATTATATACAAAATGGCGACTCCGATTTGATCACACTTTTCTTGGTTCAATCAATATATCGAGGCAATCAATATATCGAGGCGATCAATATATCAAGGCAATCAATATATCGAGGCAATCAATATATCGAGGCAATCAATATATCGAGGCGATCAATATTCGAGGCAATCAATATACACTGGAGTATCTTCGAATTGTTTCAGGTCAAATCTTGGATTGAGCGAAGTATTATCTTTTCATCACTTCAACACTGCTTTTATAATAATATGGGCCTATCTGTTTGTATATTCCACGATATGTGAGTTGTGTTCTACTTGGACAGGTCACTCTCATTGCTGGACGAGAACGATACCATAATGACCTGTTCAGGTGAGACACTATCGTGCCAATCCTACGTTGTCGAGCAGTGAAACACCCCGTGTGAACGCGTCAAGGTCAACACTACGCGCCTGGATCATGTCGAATTTCGGATAGACAAAAGTTCTATATTCAAATCCTATCGTATTGGTTCATGCATGACTGACCAATAGGAGAACAGTATTTTCGATTCGAGTGATCGATAATCACAACAGAGCAAATCGATTGGATATGGCCGCCTAGACAGAACTGTCCATTGGTTCATTTATCACGTGGCTGTGACTTTCCAGCAACGCGATGCGCGATGCCAGTGTTGTGTCTGCATGCCTCAAAGCTCGCATTGTGTTGCTCGACAATATAGGATTGGCACGATCGTGCCTCGTCTGAAAAGACCATGAGACCACTGACCCCACCGTTCCCCACACCCACGTCTTCAGTTAGTACCTACGCTCGCCACTGGAGGATCGGCCCTGGGCAGCAGTACACATCAGTATGTCTGTAGCGCTACTCAGTGAGCTTCGCACTCACACCACAAGTGATAATAATACTAATAATGATAATGATGATAGTTTTTTTTCAGGATTTTTTTTTCATTCATTTGTCAATTCAAGATTATACAGGAAAGTTCATAATATTCCACAAAGCCTGTAAACAGGCTTATTTGTGGTTTGCATTATAATTATAACACATGAAAAACATGACTGATACAAAATAATTACAGGTATAGTGATGGCGTATTTAGTTTTGTGAATTATACGAGTTCCAATGATATATAATGATATATAATAATAATGATAATAGTGTAATGTGCCAATATAACAATACATATATGATTTTTTTTCCTTTCTCTTCATTATCATAATTTCAAAATATATGAATTTTCATTTGACATAAGAAATTGAGAGAATATATATATAAATATATATATATATATATATATATATATATATATATATATATATAATATATATATATATATATATATATATATATATATATATATATATATATATATATATATATATATATATGTATATATATATATATATATATATATATATAAATATATATATATATATATATATATATTTATATATATATATATATATATATATATATATATATATATATATATATATATTTATATATATATATATATATATATATATATATATATATATATATATATATATATATATATATTTATATATATATATATATATATATATATATATATATATATATATATATATATATATATATATGTATATATATTTATATATATATATATATATATATATATATATATATATATATATATATATATATATATATATATATATATATATATATATATATATATATATATATATATATATATATATATATATATATATATATATATATATATATATATATATAAATATTTATATATATATATATATATATATATATATATATATATATATATATATATATATATATATATATATATATAAAATATATATATATATATATATATATATATATATATATATATATATATATATATATATATATATATATATATATATATATATATATATATATATATATATATATATATATATGTATATATATATATATATATATATATATATATATATATATATATATATATATATATATATATATATATATATAGATATATATATATATATATATATATATATATATATATATATATATATATATTTATATATACATATATATGATGATTTTATCATGAATTTATAGCAACATTTCTTGTTGGGAAAAATATGGGACATATTAGACATACGATTGATACTTATAACTACAAAATAATTCAGTAAAATACTAGGTGATTGATTCAACCGAAACTTCCTGACATGTAATTTGAGTTTTGAGATACAAATAGAATGCAATACATACGCAAATGAACAATTAGTTGGCTCAACTTTGTCTTCTGACTGATACACTGATACGAGTCATTGTCAGAATCAGACACAAATATACCAGTCAAGCGCCCCAATACAGCTCATCAAAATACATGTTCAAATCAAAACATGTATGGGATTATGGTAGATGTTATTTCTCATGAATACCCAACATCCACCAAGTCAAATAATATCATATTGCCTTATTTGATAACAAATCCAGTCAAACATACAACACTAGAGGTAAGAATGCACTAGCCATAGACAACCATCGTACTGCCCAATATGAAACAGGGCTAAATCACAACGGTGTCAAATTTTTCAATCTTCTACCACCTGATGTCTGATTGATATCAAACATGTACCCTTTTAAATCCCATGTGGAAAGATTTTTGATGGAAAAATAATTTCATTTCATTGACGACTTATTATAATGAAGTTGGCCTACTGTGATGAGTTCTGTATACTACAACGACAAAGCATAACTTGTTTCACTTGTATAACTGCCAATAAACAATAAACAATAAACAATAAACAATATATAAGAAATGGAAGAAAAAATGTAATAAAATATAATGCTTGTGGTATACAGCAGTACAGGTTAGAAAGCTAGAAAAGTGTGATGGTGAAGCAGTCGAGGACAAAGTGGGGGTCAGATCGATTTTCACACTGGGTGACATTTTTTTGGTCGGAATAGAAGTCGCGACTTTGATTTTACCTTGAATATGGTTTGAAACATAGCGGTTCTTTCATTTGATCAACAGAATGTGATTCTCCAGCCACCCCCGTGGCTCAGGTAACTATCGTACATAGCGGTAGAGACTGGAGTCAAGTTGGGCGTGGGTTCGAGTCCCGCCCAAGGCATGCATTTTTGTGAATGTCCCATCACCTATCATCATACAGTTGCTTCATTATCACCCGCTCATGCGTATCCCTTAATAACCTAGCTGTTGGTGAGGTCGTTATGAAGGATTGGAAAAAGTGAATTATCAATCAAAATGAAGAGAGGAAAAGAAAAAGCATTCCGATCCTACTCAAACCTCCAATGCTACACCCTTCCCGTTCTCCTATTATTCCACAAATAGACTACTAGTAGATTAATTCCTCCATATCATGGCATATAAAAAGCTCGTTTAATTAAACTCGCAATCCAAACAACTCAAACTGACATCAATGTTCATCCGAAGTACATTATCAAGCTGCAATTCAAAGACAAACGGGGAGAGCATCTTTGTTTACTCAAC
>OZ023335.1:11441775-11624275 GCA_964007535.1 Brachyptera risi
CGAATACGATCCTATTGTTCTTCAGATGGTATCTTATCCATACCACTATTCTGATGCTAACGATAGGCAGTTTCCGCGTCTCGTCAACGAATACGATCCTATTGTTCCTCAGATGGTCCCTCATCCATGCCACTATTCTAATGCTAACGATAGGCAGTTTCCGCATCTCGTCAACGAATACGATCCTATCGTTCCTCAGATAGTATCTTATCCATGCCACTATTCTGATGCTAACTATAGGCAGTTTCCGCGTCTCTTCAACGAATACGATCCTATTGTTCCTCAGATAGTATCTTATCCATGCCACTATTCTGATGCTACCGATAGGCAGTTTCCGCGTCTCGTCAACGAATACGATCCCATTGTTCCTCAGATAGTATCTTATCCATGTCACTATTCTAATGCTAACGATAGGCAGTTTCCGCATCTCGTCAACGAATACGATCCTATTGTTCCTCAGATAGTATCTTATCCATGCACTATTCTAATGCTAACGATTGGCAGTTTCCGCATCTCGTCAACGAATACGATCCTATTGTTCCTCAGATAGTATCTTATCCATGCAACTATTCTTAAGCTACCGATAGGCAGTTTCCGCGTCTCGTCAACGAATACGATCCTATTGTTCCTCGAATAGTATCTCATCCATGCAACTATTCTAATGCAACAGATGGGCAGTTTCCACATCTCGTCAACGAATACGATCCAATTGTTCCTCAGATAGTATCTTATCCATGCCACTATTCTAAGGCTACCGATAGGCAGTTTCCGCATCTCGTCAACGAATACGATCCCATTATTCCTCAGATAGTATCTTATCCACGCCACTATTCTGATGCTAACGATAGGCAGTTTCCGCTTCTCGTCAACAAATACGATCCCATTGTTCCTCGAATGGTATCTCATCCATGCCACTATTCTAAGGCTACCGATAGGCAGTTTCCGCATCTCGTCAACGAATACGATCCTATTGTTCCTCGAATAGTATCTCATCCATGCAACTATTCTAATGCAACAGATGGGCAGTTTCCGCATCTCGTCAACGAATACGACACAATTGTTCCTCAGATAGTATCTTATCCATGCCACTATTCTAAGGCTACCGATAGGCAGTTTCCCCATCATGTCAACTAATACGATCCTATTGTTCCTCAGATAGTATCTTATCCATGCCACTATTCTAAGGCTACCGATAGGCAGTTTCCCCATCATGTCAACTAATACGATCCTATTGTTCCTCAGATAGTATCTTATCCATGCCACTATTCTAATGCAAACGATAGGCAGTTTCCGCATCTCGTCAACGAATACGATCCCATTATTCCTCAGATAGTATCTTATCCATGCCACTATTCTAAGGCTACCGATAGGCAGTTTCCCCATCATGTCAACTAATACGATCCTATTGTTCCTCAGATAGTATCTTATCCATGCCACTATTCTAATGCTAACGATAGGCAGTTTCCGCATCTCGTCAACGAATACGATCCCATTATTCCTCAGATAGTATCTTATCCATGCCACTATTCTGATGCTAACGATAAGCAGTTTCCGCTTCTCGTCAACAATTACGATCCCATTGTTCCTCGAATAGTATCTCATCCATGCCACTATTCTAAGGCTACCGATAGGCAGTTTCCGCATCTCGTCAACGAATACGATCCTATTGTTCCTCGAATAGTATCTCATCCATGCAACTATTCTAATGCAACAGATGGGCAGTTTCCGCATCTCGTCAACGAATACGATCCTATTGTTCCTCAGATAGTATCTTATCCATGCCACTATTCTAATGCTAACGATAGGCAGTTTCCCCATCATGTCAACTAATACGATCCTATTGTTCCTCAGATAGTATCTTGTCCATGCCACTATTCTAATGCAAACGATAGGCAGTTTCCGCATCTCGTCAACGAATGCGATCCTATTGTTCCTCAGATAGTATCTTATCCACACCACTATTCTAATGCTACCGATAGGCAGTTTCCGCGTCTCGTCAACGAATACGATCCTATTGTTCCTTAGATAGTATCTTATCCATGCCACTATTCTAATGCTACCGATAGGCAGTTTCCGCATCTCGTCAACGATTACGATCCTATTGTTCCTTAGATAGTATCTTATCCATGCCACTATTCTAATGCTACCGATGGGCAGTTTCCGCATCTCGTCGACGAATACGATCCTATTGTTCCTCAGATAGTATCTTATCCATGCCACTATTCTAATGCTACCGATGGGCAGTTTCCGCATCTCGTCGACGAATACGATCCTATTGTTCCTCAGATAGTATCTTATCCATGCCACTATTCTAATGCCACCGATAGGCAGTTTCCGCATCTCGTCAACGATTACGATCCTATTGTTCCTTAGATAGTATCTTATCCATGCCACTATTCTAATGCTACCGATGGGCAGTTTCCGCATCTCGTCGACGAATACGATCCTATTGTTCCTCAGATAGTATCTTATCCATGCCACTATTCTCATGCTACCGATAGGCAGTTTCCGCATCTCGTCAACGATTACGATCCTATTGTTCCTCAATTAGTCTCTTATCCATGCCACTATTCCAATGCTAACGATAGGCAGTTTCCGCATCTCGTCAACGATTACGATCCTATTGTTCCTCAGATAGTATCTCATCCATGCCACTATTCTAATGCCACCGATAGGCAGTTTCCGCATCTCGTCAACGAATACGATCCTATTGTTCCTCAGATAGTATCTTATCCATGCCACTATTCTAATGCTACCGATAGGCAGTTTCCGCATCTCGTCAACGATTACGATCCCATTGTTCCTCAGATAGTATCTTATCCATGCCACTATTCTAATGCTTACGATAGGCAGTTTCCGCGTCTCGTCAACGATTACGATCTTATTGTTCCTCAGATAGTCTCTTATCCATGCCACTATTCTAATGCTACCGATAGGCAGTTTCCGCGTCTCTTCAACGATTACGATCCTATTGTTCCTCAGATAGTATCTTATCCATGCCACTATTCTAATGCTAACGATAGGCAGTTTCCGCATCTCGTCAACGATTACGATCCTATTGTTCCTCAGATAGAATCTTATCCATGCTACTATTCTAATGCTACCGATAGGCAGTTTCCGCGTCTCGTCAACGATTACGATCCTATTGTTCCTCAGATAGTATCTCATCCATGCCACTATTCTAATGCCACCGATAGGCAGTTTCCGCATCTCGTCAACGAATACGATCCTATTGTTCCTCAGATAGTATCTTATCCATGCCACTATTCTCATGCTACCGATAGGCAGTTTCCGCATCTCGTCAACGAATACGATCCTATTGTTCCTCAGATAGTATCTTATCCATGCCACTATTCTCATGCTACCGATAGGCAGTTTCCGCATCTCGTCAACGATTACGATCCTATTGTTCCTCAGATAGTATCTCATCCATGCCACTATTCTCATGCTACCGATAGGCAGTTTCCGCATCTCGTCAACGAATACGATCCTATTGTTCCTCAGATAGTATCTTATCCATGCCACTATTCTCATGCTACCGATAGGCAGTTTCCGCATCTCGTCAACGAATACGATCCTATTGTTCCTCAGATAGTATCTTATCCATGCCACTATTCTCATGCTACCGATAGGCAGTTTCCGCATCTCGTCAACGATTACGATCCTATTGTTCCTCAGATAGTATCTCATCCATGCCACTATTCTAATGCCACCGATAGGCAGTTTCCGCATCTCGTCAACGAATACGATCCTATTGTTCCTCAGATAGTATCTTATCCATGCCACTATTCTCATGCTACCGATAGGCAGTTTCCGCATCTCGTCAACGAATACGATCCTATTGTTCCTCAGATAGTATCTTATCCATGCCACTATTCTCATGCTACCGATAGGCAGTTTCCGCATCTCGTCAACGATTACGATCCTATTGTTCCTCAGATAGTATCTCATCCATGCCACTATTCTAATGCCACCGATAGGCAGTTTCCGCATCTCGTCAACGAATACGATCCTATTGTTCCTCAGATAGTATCTTATCCATGCCACTATTCTAATGCTACCGATAGGCAGTATCCGCGTCTCGTCAACGAATACGATCCTATTGTTCCTCAGATAGTATCTCATCCATGCCACTATTCTTATGCTAACGATAGGCAGTTTCCGCATCTCGTCAACGATTACGATCTTATTGTTCCTCAGATAGTATATTATCCATGCCACTATTCTAATGCCACCGATAGGCAGTTTCCGCATCTCGTCAACGAATACGATCTTATTGTTCCTCAGATAGTATATTATCCATGCCACTATTCTAATGCCACCGATAGGCAGTTTCCACATCTCGTCAACGAATACGATCCTATTGTTCCTCAGATGGTCCCTCATCCATGCCACTATTCTAATGCTAACGATAGGCAGTTTCCGCATCTCGTCAACGAATACGATCCTATCGTTCCTCAGATAGTATCTTATCCATGCCACTATTCTGATGCTAACTATAGGCAGTTTCCGCGTCTCTTCAACGAATACGATCCTATTGTTCCTCAGATAGTATCTTATCCATGCCACTATTCTGATGCTACCGATAGGCAGTTTCCGCGTCTCGTCAACGAATACGATCCCATTGTTCCTCAGATAGTATCTTATCCATGTCACTATTCTGATGCTAACGATAGGCAGTTTCCGCATCTCGTCAACGAATACGATCCTATTGTTCCTCAGATAGTATCTTATCCATGCACTATTCTAATGCTAACGATTGGCAGTTTCCGCATCTCGTCAACGAATACGATCCTATTGTTCCTCAGATAGTATCTTATCCATGCAACTATTCTTAAGCTACCGATAGGCAGTTTCCGCGTCTCGTCAACGAATACGATCCTATTGTTCCTCGAATAGTATCTCATCCATGCAACTATTCTAATGCAACAGATGGGCAGTTTCCACATCTCGTCAACGAATACGATCCAATTGTTCCTCAGATAGTATCTTATCCATGCCACTATTCTAAGGCTACCGATAGGCAGTTTCCGCATCTCGTCAACGAATACGATCCCATTATTCCTCAGATAGTATCTTATCCACGCCACTATTCTGATGCTAACGATAGGCAGTTTCCGCTTCTCGTCAACAAATACGATCCCATTGTTCCTCGAATGGTATCTCATCCATGCCACTATTCTAAGGCTACCGATAGGCAGTTTCCGCATCTCGTCAACGAATACGATCCTATTGTTCCTCGAATAGTATCTCATCCATGCAACTATTCTAATGCAACAGATGGGCAGTTTCCGCATCTCGTCAACGAATACGACACAATTGTTCCTCAGATAGTATCTTATCCATGCCACTATTCTAAGGCTACCGATAGGCAGTTTCCCCATCATGTCAACTAATACGATCCTATTGTTCCTCAGATAGTATCTTATCCATGCCACTATTCTAAGGCTACCGATAGGCAGTTTCCCCATCATGTCAACTAATACGATCCTATTGTTCCTCAGATAGTATCTTATCCATGCCACTATTCTAATGCAAACGATAGGCAGTTTCCGCATCTCGTCAACGAATACGATCCCATTATTCCTCAGATAGTATCTTATCCATGCCACTATTCTAAGGCTACCGATAGGCAGTTTCCCCATCATGTCAACTAATACGATCCTATTGTTCCTCAGATAGTATCTTATCCATGCCACTATTCTAATGCTAACGATAGGCAGTTTCCGCATCTCGTCAACGAATACGATCCCATTATTCCTCAGATAGTATCTTATCCATGCCACTATTCTGATGCTAACGATAAGCAGTTTCCGCTTCTCGTCAACAATTACGATCCCATTGTTCCTCGAATAGTATCTCATCCATGCCACTATTCTAAGGCTACCGATAGGCAGTTTCCGCATCTCGTCAACGAATACGATCCTATTGTTCCTCGAATAGTATCTCATCCATGCAACTATTCTAATGCAACAGATGGGCAGTTTCCGCATCTCGTCAACGAATACGATCCTATTGTTCCTCAGATAGTATCTTATCCATGCCACTATTCTAATGCTAACGATAGGCAGTTTCCCCATCATGTCAACTAATACGATCCTATTGTTCCTCAGATAGTATCTTGTCCATGCCACTATTCTAATGCAAACGATAGGCAGTTTCCGCATCTCGTCAACGAATGCGATCCTATTGTTCCTCAGATAGTATCTTATCCACACCACTATTCTAATGCTACCGATAGGCAGTTTCCGCGTCTCGTCAACGAATACGATCCAATTGTTCCTTAGATAGTATCTTATCCATGCCACTATTCTAATGCTACCGATAGGCAGTTTCCGCATCTCGTCAACGATTACGATCCTATTGTTCCTTAGATAGTATCTTATCCATGCCACTATTCTAATGCTACCGATGGGCAGTTTCCGCATCTCGTCGACGAATACGATCCTATTGTTCCTCAGATAGTATCTTATCCATGCCACTATTCTAATGCTACCGATGGGCAGTTTCCGCAACTCGTCGACGAATACGATCCTATTGTTCCTCAGATAGTATCTTATCCATGCCACTATTCTAATGCCACCGATAGGCAGTTTCCGCATCTCGTCAACGATTACGATCCTATTGTTCCTTAGATAGTATCTTATCCATGCCACTATTCTAATGCTACCGATGGGCAGTTTCCGCATCTCGTCGACGAATACGATCCTATTGTTCCTCAGATAGTATCTTATCCATGCCACTATTCTCATGCTACCGATAGGCAGTTTCCGCATCTCGTCAACGATTACGATCCTATTGTTCCTCAATTAGTCTCTTATCCATGCCACTATTCCAATGCTAACGATAGGCAGTTTCCGCATCTCGTCAACGATTACGATCCTATTGTTCCTCAGATAGTATCTCATCCATGCCACTATTCTAATGCCACCGATAGGCAGTTTCCGCATCTCGTCAACGAATACGATCCTATTGTTCCTCAGATAGTATCTTATCCATGCCACTATTCTAATGCTACCGATAGGCAGTTTCCGCATCTCGTCAACGATTACGATCCTATTGTTCCTCAGATAGTATCTTATCCATGCCACTATTCTAATGCTTACGATAGGCAGTTTCCGCGTCTCGTCAACGATTACGATCTTATTGTTCCTCAGATAGTCTCTTATCCATGCCACTATTCTAATGCTACCGATAGGCAGTTTCCGCGTCTCTTCAACGATTACGATCCTATTGTTCCTCAGATAGTATCTTATCCATGCCACTATTCTCATGCTACCGATAGGCAGTTTCTGCGTCTCTTCAACGATTACGATCCTATTGTTCCTCAGATAGTATCTTATCCATGCCACTATTCTCATGCTACCGATAGGCAGTTTCCGCATCTCGTCAACGATTACGATCCTATTGTTCCTCAGATAGTATCTCATCCATGCCACTATTCTAATGCCACCGATAGGCAGTTTCCGCATCTCGTCAACGAATACGATCCTATTGTTCCTCAGATAGTATCTTATCCATGCCACTATTCTAATGCTTACGATAGGCAGTTTCCGCGTCTCGTCAACGATTACGATCTTATTGTTCCTCAGATAGTCTCTTATCCATGCCACTATTCTAATGCTACCGATAGGCAGTTTCCGCGTCTCTTCAACGATTACGATCCTATTGTTCCTCAGATAGTCTCTTATCCATGCCACTATTCTAATGCTACCGATAGGCAGTTTCCGCGTCTCTTCAACGATTACGATCCTATTGTTCCTCAGATAGTATCTTATCCATGCCACTATTCTCATGCTACCGATAGGCAGTTTCCGCATCTCTTCAACGATTACGATCCTATTGTTCCTCAGATAGTCTCTTATCCATGCCACTATTCTAATGCTACCGATAGGCAGTTTCCGCGTCTCTTCAACGATTACGATCCTATTGTTCCTCAGATAGTCTCTTATCCATGCCACTATTCTAATGCTACCGATAGGCAGTTTCCGCGTCTCTTCAACGATTACGATCCTATTGTTCCTCAGATAGTATCTTATCCATGCCACTATTCTGATGCTACCGATAGGCAGTTTCCGCATCTCGTCAACGAATACGATCCTATTGTTCCTCAGATAGTATCTTATCCATGCCACTATTCTAATGCTACCGATAGGCAGTATCCGCGTCTCGTCAACGAATACGATCCTATTGTTCCTCAGATAGTATCTCATCCATGCCACTATTCTTATGCTAACGATAGGCAGTTTCCGCATCTCGTCAACGATTACGATCTTATTGTTCCTCAGATAGTATCTCATCCATGCCACTATTCTTATGCTAACGATAGGCAGTTTCCGCATCTCGTCAACGATTACGATCTTATTGTTCCTCAGATAGTATCTCATCCATGCCACTATTCTAATGCTTACGATAGGCAGTTTCCGCATCTCGTCAACGATTACGATCTTATTGTTCCTCAGATAGTATCTTATCCATGCCACTATTCTAATGCTTACGATAGGCAGTTTCCGCATCTCGTCAACGATTACGATCTTATTGTTCCTCAGATAGTATCTTATCCATGCCACTATTCTAATGCTAACGATAGGCAGTTTCCGCATCTCGTCAACGAATACGATCCTATTGTTCCTCAGATAGTATCTTATCCATGCCACTATTCTAATGCTACCGATAGGCAGTTTCCGCGTCTCGTCAACGATTACGATCCTATTGTTCCTCAGATAGTATCTTATCCATGCCACTATTCTAATGCTACCGATAGGCAGTATCCGCGTCTCGTCAACGATTACGATCTTATTGTTCCTCAGATAGTATCTCATCCATGCCACTATTCTAATGCTTACGATAGGCAGTTTCCGCATCTCGTCAACGATTACGATCTTATTGTTCCTCAGATAGTATCTTATCCATGCCACTATTCTAATGCTACCGATAGGCAGTTTCCGCGTCTCGTCAACGATTACGATCCTATTGTTCCTCAGATAGTATCTTATCCATGCCACTATTCTAATGCTACCGATAGGCAGTATCCGCGTCTCGTCAACGATTACGATCTTATTGTTCCTCAGATAGTATCTCATCCATGCCACTATTCTAATGCTACCGATAGGCAGTTTCCGCGTCTCGTCAACGATTACGACCCTATTGTTCCTCAGATAGTATCTTATCCATGCCACTATTCTAATGCTACCGATAGGCAGTTTCCGCATCTCGTCAACGATTACGATCTTATTGTTCCTCAGATAGTATCTCATCCATGCCACTATTCTAATGCTTACGATAGGCAGTTTCCGCATCTCGTCAACGATTACGATCTTATTGTTCCTCAGATAGTATCTTATCCATGCCACTATTCTAATGCTACCGATAGGCAGTTTCCGCGTCTCGTCAACGATTACGATCCTATTGTTCCTCAGATAGTATCTTATCCATGCCACTATTCTAATGCTACCGATAGGCAGTTTCCGCATCTCGTCAACGATTACGATCTTATTGTTCCTCAGATAGTATCTCATCCATGCCACTATTCTAATGCTTACGATAGGCAGTTTCCGCATCTCGTCAACGATTACGATCTTATTGTTCCTCAGATAGTATCTTATCCATGCCACTATTCTAATGCTAACGATAGGCAGTTTCCGCATCTCGTCAACGAATACGATCCTATTGTTCCTCAGATAGTATCTTATCCATGCCACTATTCTAATGCTACCGATAGGCAGTTTCCGCGTCTCGTCAACGATTACGATCCTATTGTTCCTCAGATAGTATCTTATCCATGCCACTATTCTAATGCTACCGATAGGCAGTATCCGCGTCTCGTCAACGAATACGATCCTATTGTTCCTCAGATAGTATCTCATCCATGCCACTATTCTTATGCTAACGATAGGCAGTTTCCGCATCTCGTCAACGATTACGATCTTATTGTTCCTCAGATAGTATATTATCCATGCCACTATTCTAATGCCACCGATAGGCAGTTTCCGCATATCGTCAACGAATACGATCTTATTGTTCCTCAGATAGTATCTCATCCATGCCACTATTCTAATGCCACCGATAGGCAGTTTCCGCGTCTCGTCAACGATTACGATCCTATTGTTCCTCAGATAGTATCTCATCCATGCCACTATTCTAATGCCACCGATAGGCAGTTTCCGCATCTCGTCAACGAATACGATCCTATTGTTCCTCAGATAGTATCTTATCCATGCACTATTCTAATGCTAACGATAGGCAGTTTCCGCATCTCGTCAACGATTACGATCCTATTGTTCCTCAGATAGTATCTCATCCATGCCACTATTCTAATGCCACCGATAGGCAGTTTCCGCATCTCGTCAACGAATACGATCCTATTGTTCCTCAGATACTATCTTATCCATGCCACTATTCTAATGCTACCGATAGGCAGTATCCGCATCTCGTCAACGAATACGATCCTATTGTTCCTCAGATAGTATCTTATCCATGCCATTATTCTAATGGCACCGATAGGCAGTTTCCGCATATCGTCAACGAATACGATCCTATTGTTCCTCAGATACTATCTTATCCATGCCACTATTCCAATGCTAACGATAGGCAGTTTCCGCATCTCGTCAACGATTACGATCCTATTGTTCCTCAGATAGTCTCTTATCCATGCCACTATTCCAATGCTAACGATAGGCAGTTTCCGCATCTCGTCAACGAATACGATCCTATTGTTCCTCAGATAGTATCTTATCCATGCACTATTCTAATGCTAACGATAGGCAGTTTCCGCATCTCGTCAACGATTACGATCCTATTGTTCCTCAGATAGTATCTCATCCATGCCACTATTCTAATGCCACCGATAGGCAGTTTCCGCATCTCGTCAACGAATACGATCCTATTGTTCCTCAGATACTATCTTATCCATGCCACTATTCTAATGCTACCGATAGGCAGTATCCGCATCTCGTCAACGAATACGATCCTATTGTTCCTCAGATAGTATCTTATCCATGCCACTATTCTAATGCCACCGATAGGCAGTTTCCGCATATCGTCAACGAATACGATCCTATTGTTCCTCAGATACTATCTTATCCATGCCACTATTCCAATGCTAACGATAGGCAGTTTCCGCATCTCGTCAACGATTACGATCCTATTGTTCCTCAGATAGTCTCTTATCCATGCCACTATTCTAATGCTAACGATAGGCAGTTTCCGCGTCTCGTCAACGATTACGATCCTATTGTTCCTTAGATAGTATATTATCCATGTCACTATTCTTATGCTAACGATAGGCAGTTTCCGCGTCTCGTCAACGATTACGATCCTATTGTTCCTAGAATAGTATCTCATCCATGCCACTATTCTAATGCTAACGATAGGCAGTTTCCGCATCTCGTCAACGATTACGATCCTATTGTTCCTCGAATAGTATCTCATCCATGCCACTATTCTAATGCTAACGATAGGCAGTTTCCGCATCTCGTCAACGATTACGATCCTATTGTTCCTCAGATAGTCTCTTATCCATGCCACTATTCTAATGCTAACGATAGGCAGTTTCCGCGTCTCGTCAACGATTACGATCCTATTGTTCCTTAGATAGTATATTATCCATGTCACTATTCTTATACTAACGATAGGCAGTTTCCGCGTCTCGTCAACGATTACGATCCTATTGTTCCTCGAATAGTATCTCATCCATGCCACTATTCTCATGCTACCGATGGGCAGTTTCCGCATCTCGTCAACGAATACGATCCTATTGTTCCTCAGATAGTATCTTATCCATGCCACTATTCTGATGCTAACGATAGGCAGTTTCCGCGTCTCGTCAACGATTACGATCCTATTGTTCCTCAGATAGTATCTTATCCATGCCACTATTCCAATGCTAACGATAGGCAGTTTCCGCATCTCGTCAACGAATGCGATCCTATTGTTCCTCAGATAGTATCTTATCCATGCCACTATTCTAATGCCACCGATAGGCAGTTTCCGCATCTCGTCAACGATTACGATCCTATTGTTCCTCAGATAGTATCTTATCCATGCCACTATTCCAATGCTAACGATAGGCAGTTTCCGCATCTCGTCAACGATTACGATCCCATTGTTCCTCAGATAGTATCTTATCCATGCCACTATTCTAATGCCACCGATAGGCAGTTTCCGCATCTCGTCAACGAATACGATCCTATTGTTCCTCAGATAGTATCTTATCCATGCCACTATTCCAATGCTAACGATAGGCAGTTTCCGCATCTCGTCAACGATTACGATCCTATTGTTCCTCAGATAGTATCTCATCCATGCCACTATTCTAATGCCACCGATAGGCAGTTTCCGCATCTCGTCAACGATTACGATCCTATTGTTCCTCAGATAGTCTCTTATCCATGCCACTATTCCAATGCTAACGATAGGCAGTTTCCGCATCTCGTCAACGATTACGATCCTATTGTTCCTCAGATAGTATCTCATCCATGCCACTATTCTAATGCCACCGATAGGCAGTTTCCGCATCTCGTCAACGAATACGATCCTATTGTTCCTCAGATAGTATCTCATCCATGCCACTATTCTAATGCCACCGATAGGCAGTTTCCGCATCTCGTCAACGAATACGATCCTATTGTTCCTCAGATAGTATCTTATCCATGCCACTATTCTCATGCTACCGATAGGCAGTTTCCGCATCTCGTCAACGATTACGATCCTATTGTTCCTCAGATAGTCTCTTATCCATGCCACTATTCCAATGCTAACGATAGGCAGTTTCCGCATCTCGTCAACGATTACGATCCTATTGTTCCTCAGATAGTATCTCATCCATGCCACTATTCTAATGCCACCGATAGGCAGTTTCCGCATCTCGTCAACGAATACGATCCTATTGTTCCTCAGATAGTATCTTATCCATGCCACTATTCTCATGCTACCGATAGGCAGTTTCCGCATCTCGTCAACGATTACGATCCTATTGTTCCTCAGATAGTATATTATCCATGCCACTATTCTAATGCTAACGATAGGCAGTTTCCGCGTCTCGTCAACGATTACGATCCTATTGTTCCTCAGATAGTATCTTATCCATGCCACTATTCTTATGCTACCGATAGGCAGTTTCCGCATCTCGTCGACGAATACGATCCTATTGTTCCTCAGATAGTATCTCATCCATGCCACTATTCTAATGCTACCGATAGGCAGTTTCCGCGTCTCGTCAACGAATACGATCCTATTGTTCCTCAGATAGTCTCTTATCCATGCCACTATTCCAATGCTAACGATAGGCAGTTTCCGCATCTCGTCAACGAATACGATCCTATTGTTCCTCAGATAGTCTCTTATCCATGCCACTATTCCAATGCTAACGATAGGCAGTTTCCGCATCTCGTCAACGATTACGATCTTATTGTTCCTCAGATAGTATCTTATCCATGCCACTATTCTTATGCTACCGATAGGCAGTTTCCGCATCTCGTCGACGAATACGATCCTATTGTTCCTCAGATAGTCTCTTATCCATGCCACTATTCCAATGCTAACGATAGGCAGTTTCCGCATCTCGTCAACGATTACGATCTTATTGTTCCTCAGATAGTATCTCATCCATGCCACTATTCTAATGCTACCGATAGGCAGTTTCCGCGTCTCGTCAACGAATACGATCCTATTGTTCCTCAGATAGTCTCTTATCCATGCCACTATTCCAATGCTAACGATAGGCAGTTTCCGCATCTCGTCAACGATTACGATCTTATTGTTCCTCAGATAGTATCTTATCCATGCCACCATTCTAAGGCTACCGATAGGCAGTTTCCGCGTCTCGTCAACGAATACGATCCTATTGTTCCTCAGATAGTATCTCATCCATGCCACTATTCTAATGCTAACGATAGGCAGTTTCCGCGTCTCGTCAACGATTACGATCCTATTGTTCCTCAGATAGTATCTCATCCATGCCACTATTCTAATGCTAACGATAGGCAGTTTCCGCATCTCGTCAACGAATACGATCCTATTGTTCCTCAGATAGTATCTTATCCATGCCACTATTCTAATGCTCACGATAGGCAGTTTCCGCGTCTCTTCAACGATTACGATCCTATTGTTCCTCAGATAGTATCTTATCCATGCCACTATTCTAATGCTCACGATAGGCAGTTTCCGCGTCTCTTCAACGATTACGATCCTATTGTTCCTCAGATAGTATCTTATCCATGCCACTATTCTTATGCTAACGATAGGCAGTTTCCGCATCTCGTCAACGATTACGATCCTATTGTTCCTCAGATAGTATCTTATCCATGCCACTATTCTAATGCTCACGATAGGCAGTTTCCGCGTCTCTTCAACGATTACGATCCTATTGTTCCTCAGATAGTATCTTATCCATGCCACTATTCTCATGCTACCGATAGGCAGTTTCCGCGTCTCTTCAACGATTACGATCCTATTGTTCCTCAGATAGTATCTTATCCATGCCACTATTCTAATGCTAACGATAGGCAGTTTCCGCATCTCGTCAACGATTACGATCCTATTGTTCCTCAGATAGTATCTTATCCATGCCACTATTCTAATGCTCACGATAGGCAGTTTCCGCGTCTCTTCAACGATTACGATCCTATTGTTCCTCAGATAGTATCTTATCCATGCCACTATTCTAATGCTCACGATAGGCAGTTTCCGCGTCTCTTCAACGATTACGATCCTATTGTTCCTCAGATAGTATCTTATCCATGCCACTATTCTCATGCTACCGATAGGCAGTTTCCGCATCTCGTCAACGATTACGATCCTATTGTTCCTCAGATAGTATCTTATCCATGCCACTATTCTAATGCTAACGATAGGCAGTTTCCGCATCTCGTCAACGATTACGATCCTATTGTTCCTCAGATAGTCTCTTATCCATGCCACTATTCTAATGCTACCGATAGGCAGTTTCCGCATCTCGTCAACGATTACGATCCTATTGTTCCTCAGATAGTATCTTATCCATGCCACTATTCTAATGCTACCGATAGGCAGTTTCCGCATCTCGTCAACGATTACGATCCTATTGTTCCTCAGATAGTATCTTATCCATGCCACTATTCTAATGCTAACGATAGGCAGTTTCCGCATCTCGTCAACGATTACGATCCTATTGTTCCTCAGATAGTATCTCATCCATGCCACTATTCTAATGCTAACGATAGGCAGTTTCCGCATCTCGTCAACGAATACGATCCTATTGTTCCTCAGATAGTATCTTATCCATGCCACTATTCTAATGCTCACGATAGGCAGTTTCCGCGTCTCTTCAACGATTACGATCCTATTGTTCCTCAGATAGTATCTTATCCATGCCACTATTCTAATGCTACCGATAGGCAGTTTCCGCATCTCGTCAACGAATACGATCCTATTGTTCCTCAGATAGTATCTTATCCATGCCACTATTCTAATGCTCACGATAGGCAGTTTCCGCGTCTCTTCAACGATTACGATCCTATTGTTCCTCAGATAGTATCTTATCCATGCCACTATTCTAATGCTACCGATAGGCAGTTTCCGCATCTCGTCAACGATTACGATCCTATTGTTCCTCAGATAGTATCTTATCCATGCCACTATTCTAATGCTAACGATAGGCAGTTTCCGCGTCTCGTCAACGATTACGATCCTATTGTTCCTCAGATAGTATCTTATCCATGCCACTATTCTAATGCTAACGATAGGCAGTTTCCGCGTCTCGTCAACGAATACGATCCTATTGTTCCTCAGATAGTATCTTATCCATGCCACTATTCTAATGCTAACGATAGGCAGTTTCCGCATCTCGTCAACGAATACGATCCCATTGTTCCTCAGATAGTATCCTATCCATGCCACTATTCTAATGCTAACGATAGGCAGTTTCCGCATCTCGTCAACGATTACGATCCTATTGTTCCTCAGATAATATCCCATCCATGCCACTATTCTAATGCTAACGATAGGCAGTTTCCGCATCTCGTCAACGAATACGATCCTATTGTTCCTCAGATAATATCCCATCCATGCCACTATTCTAATGCTAACGATAGGCAGTTTCCGCATCTCGTCAACGAATACGATCCCATTGTTCCTCAGATAGTATCCTATCCATGCCACTATTCTAATGCTAACGATAGGCAGTTTCCGCATCTCGTCAACGATTACGATCCTATTGTTCCTCAGATAATATCCCATCCATGCCACTATTCTAATGCTAACGATAGGCAGTTTCCGCGTCTCGTCAACGAATACGATCCTATTGTTCCTCAGATAGTATCTTATCCATGCCACTATTCTAATGCTAACGATAGGCAGTTTCCGCATCTCGTCAACGAATACGATCCCATTGTTCCTCAGATAGTATCCTATCCATGCCACTATTCTAATGCTAACGATAGGCAGTTTCCGCATCTCGTCAACGATTACGATCCTATTGTTCCTCAGATAATATCCCATCCATGCCACTATTCTGATGCTAACGATAGGCAGTTTCCGCATCTCGTCAACGATTACGATCCTATTGTTCCTCAGATAGTATCTTATCCATGCCACTATTCTGATGCTAACGATAGGCAGTTTCCGCATCTCGTCAACGAATACGATCCTATTGTTCCTCAGATAGTATCTCATCCATGCCACTATTCCGATGCTAACGTTAGGCAGTTTCCGCGTCTCGTCAACGAATACGATCCTATTGTTCCTCAGATAGTATCTTATCCATGCCACTATTCTCATGCTACCGATAGGCAGTTTCCGCATCTCGTCAACGAATACGATCCTATTGTTCCTCGAATAGTATCTCATCCATGCCACTATTCTGATGCTACCGATAGGCAGTTTCCGCATCTCGTCAACGATTACGATCCTATTGTTCCTCAGATAATATCCCATCCATGCCACTATTCTCATGCTACCGATAGGCAGTTTCCGCATCTCGTCAACGAATACGATCCTATTGTTCCTCAGATAGTATCTTATCCATGCCACTATTCTGATGCTACCGATAGGCAGTTTCCGCATCTCGTCAACGATTACGATCCTATTGTTCCTCAGATAATATCCCATCCATGCCACTATTCTGATGCTAACGATAGGCAGTTTCCGCATCTCGTCAACGATTACGATCCTATTGTTCCTCAGATAATATCCCATCCATGCCACTATTCTCATGCTACCGATAGGCAGTTTCCGCATCTCGTCAACGAATACGATCCTATTGTTCCTCAGATAGTATCTTATCCATGCCACTATTCTGATGCTACCGATAGGCAGTTTCCGCATCTCGTCAACGAATACGATCCTATTGTTCCTCAGATAGTATCTTATCCATGCCACTATTCTGATGCTACCGATAGGCAGTTTCCGCATCTCGTCAACGATTACGATCCTATTGTTCCTCAGATAATATCCCATCCATGCCACTATTCTGATGCTACCGATAGGCAGTTTCCGCATCTCGTCAACGAATACGATCCTATTGTTCCTCGAATAGTATCTCATCCATGCCACTATTCTGATGCTACCGATAGGCAGTTTCCGCATCTCGTCAACGATTACGATCCTATTGTTCCTCAGATAGTATCTTATCCATGCCACTATTCTCATGCTACCGATAGGCAGTTTCCGCATCTCGTCAACGAATACGATCCTATTGTTCCTCAGATAGTATCTTATCCATGCCACTATTCTGATGCTACCGATAGGCAGTTTCCGCATCTCGTCAACGATTACGATCCTATTGTTCCTCAGATAATATCCCATCCATGCCACTATTCTGATGCTAACGATAGGCAGTTTCCGCATCTCGTCAACGAATACGATCCTATTGTTCCTCAGATAGTATCTCATCCATGCCACTATTCCAATGCTAACGATAGGCAGTTTCCGCATCTCGTCAACGATTACGATCCTATTGTTCCTCAGATAATATCCCATCCATGCCACTATTCTGATGCTAACGATAGGCAGTTTCCGCATCTCGTCAACGAATACGATCCTATTGTTCCTCAGATAGTATCTCATCCATGCCACTATTCTAATGCTAACGATAGGCAGTTTCCGCGTCTCGTCAACGAATACGATCCTATTGTTCCTCAGATAGTATCTTATCCATGCCACTATTCTAATGCTAACGATAGGCAGTTTCCGCATCTCGTCAACGAATACGATCCCATTGTTCCTCAGATAGTATCTTATCCATGCCACTATTCTCATGCTACCGATAGGCAGTTTCCGCATCTCGTCAACGAATACGATCCTATTGTTCCTCAGATAGTATATTATCCATGCCACTATTCTTATGCTAACGATAGGCAGTTTCCGCATCTCGTCAACGATTACGATCTTATTGTTCCTCAGATAGTATATTATCCATGCCACTATTCTTATGCTAACGATAGGCAGTTTCCGCATCTCGTCAACGATTACGATCTTATTGTTCCTCAGATAGTATATTATCCATGCCACTATTCCAATGCTACCGATAGGCAGTTTCCGCATCTCGTCAACGAATACGATCCTATTGTTCCTCAGATAGTATCTTATCCATGCCACTATTCTAATGCTAACGATAGGCAGTTTCCGCATCTCGTCAACGATTACGATCCTATTGTTCCTCAGATAATATCCCATCCATGCCACTATTCTGATGCTAACGATAGGCAGTTTCCGCATCTCGTCAACGAATACGATCCTATTGTTCCTCAGATAGTATCTCATCCATGCCACTATTCCGATGCTAACGTTAGGCAGTTTCCGCATATCGTCAACGAATACGATCCTATCGTTCCTCAGATAGTATCTTATCCATGCCACTATTCTAATGCTAACAATAGGCAGTTTTCGCATCTCGTCAACGAATACGATCCTATTGTTCCTCAGATACTATCTTATCCATGCCACTATTCCAATGCTACCGATAGGCTGTTTCCGCGTCTCGTCAACGAATACGATCCTATTGTTCCTCAGATAGTATCTTATCCATGCCACTATTCTGATGCTAATGATGGGCAGTTTCCGCATCTCGTCGACGAATACGATCCTATTGTTCCTCAGATGGTCCCTTATCCATGCCACTATTCTGATGCTACCGATAGGCAGTTTCCGCGTCTCGTCAACGAATACGATCCTATCGTTCCTCGGATAGTATCTTATCCATGCCACTATTCTAATGCTACCGATAGGCAGTATCCGCATCTCGTCAACGAATACGATCCTATTGTTCCTCAGATAGTATCTTATCCATGCCACTATTCTAATGCTACCGATGAGCAGTTTCCGCGTCTCGTCAACGAATACGATCCTATTGTTCCTCAGATAGTATCTTATCCATGCCACTATTCTGATGCTAACGATAGGCAGTTTCCGCATCTCGTCGACGAATACGATCCTATTGTTCCTCAGATGGTCCCTTATCCATGCCACTATTCTGATGCTACCGATAGGCAGTTTCCGCGTCTCGTCAACGAATACGATCCTATCGTTCCTCAGATAGTATCTTATCCATGCCACTATTCTAATGCTACCGATAGGCAGTATCCGCATCTCGTCAACGAATACGATCCTATTGTTCCTCAGATAGTATCTTATCCATGCCACTATTCTGATGCTAATGATGGGCAGTTTCCGCGTCTCGTCAACGAATACGATCCTATTGTTCCTCAGATAGTATATTATCCATGCCACTATTCTAATTCTAACGATAGGCAGTATCCGCATCTCGTCAACGAATACGATCCTATTGTTCCTCAGATAGTATCTTATCCATGCCACTATTCTAATGCTAACGATAGGCAGTATCCGCATCTCGTCAACGAATACGATCCTATCGTTCCTCAGATAGTATCTTATCCATGCCACTATTCTAATGCTACCGATAGGCAGTATCCGCATCTCGTCAACGAATACGATCCTATCGTTCCTCAGATAGTATCTTATCCATGCCACTATTCTAATGCTACCGATAGGCAGTATCCGCATCTCGTCAACGAATACGATCCTATTGTTCCTCAGATAGTATCTTATCCATGCCACTATTCTGATGCTAATGATGGGCAGTTTCCGCGTCTCGTCAACGGATACGATCCTATCGTTCCTCAGATAGTATCTTATCCATGCCACTATTCTAATGCTACCGATAGGCAGTATCCGCATCTCGTCAACGAATACGATCCTATTGTTTCTCAGATAGTATCTTATCCATGCCACTATTCTCATGCTACCGATAGGCAGTTTCCGCATCTCGTCAACGATTACGATCCTATTGTTCCTCAGATAGTATCTTATCCATGCCACTATTCTAATGCTAACGATAGGCAGTTTCCGCATCTCGTCAACGAATACGATCCTATCGTTCCTCAGATAGTATCTTATCCATGCCACTATTCTCATGCTACCGATAGGCAGTTTCCGCGTCTCGTCAACGATTACGATCCTATCATTCCTCAGATAGTATCTTATCCATGCCACTATTCTAATGCTACCGATAGGCAGTTTCCGCATATCGTCAACGAATACGATCCTATTGTTCCTCAGATAGTATATTATCCATGCCACTATTCTAATGCTAACGATAGGCAGTTACCGCATCTCGTCAACGATTACGATCCTATTGTTCCTCAGATAGTATCTTATCCATGCCACTATTCTAATGCTACCGATAGGCAGTTTCCGCATATCGTCAACGAATACGATCCTATTGTTCCTCAGATAGTATCTTATCCATACCACTATTCTGATGCAACAGATGGGCAGTTTCCGCATCTCGTCAACGATTACGATCCTATTGTTCCTCAGATAGTATCTCATCCATGCCACTATTCTTATGCTAACGATAGGCAGTTTCCGCGTCTCGTCAACGATTACGATCCCATTGTTCCTCAGATAGTATCTTATCCATTCCACTATTCTAATGGTACCGATAGACAGTTTCCGCGTCTCTTCAACGATTACGATCCTATTGTTCCTCAGATAGTATCTTATCCATGCCACTATTCTAATGCTAACGATAGGCAGTTTCCGCATCTCGTCAACGATTACGATCTTATTGTTCCTCAGATAGAATCTTATCCATGCCACTATTCTGATGCTAACGATAGGCAGTTTCCGCGTCTCTTCAACGATTACGATCCTATTGTTCCTCAGATAGTATCTTATCCATGCCACTATTCTCATGCTACCGATAGGCAGTTTCCGCGTCTCGTCAACGATTACGATCCTATTGTTCCTCAGATAGTATCTTATCCATGCCACTATTCTCATGCTACCGATAGGCAGTTTCCGCATCTCGTCAACGATTACGATCCTATTGTTTCTCAGATAGTATCTTATCCATGCCACTATTCTAATGCTAACGATAGGCAGTTTCCGCATCTCGTCAACGAATACGATCCTATCGTTCCTCAGATAGTATCTTATCCATGCCACTATTCTAATGCTACCGATAGGCAGTTTCCGCATCTCGTCAACGAATACGATCCTATTGTTCCTCAGATAGTATCTTATCCATGCACTATTCTAATGCTACCGATAGGCAGTTTCCGCATCTCGTCAACGATTACGATCCTATTGTTCCTCAGATAGAATCTTATCCATGCCACTATTCTGATGCTAACGATAGGCAGTTTCCGCGTCTCGTCAACGATTACGATCCTATCATTCCTCAGATAGTATCTTATCCATGCCACTATTCTGATGCTAACGATAGGCAGTTTCCGCGTCTCGTCAACGATTACGATCCTATTGTTCCTCAGATAGTATCTTATCCATGCCACTATTCTGATGCTAACGATAGGCAGTTTCCGCGTCTCGTCAACGATTACGATCCTATTGTTCCTCAGATAGTATCTTATCCATGCCACTATTCTGATGCTAACGATAGGCAGTTTCCGCGTCTCGTCAACGAATACGATCCAATTGTTCCTTAGATAGTATATTATCCATGCCACTATTCTAATGCTACCGATAGGCAGTTTCCGCATCTCGTCAACGAATACGATCCCATTGTTCCTCAGATAGTATATTATCCATGCCACTATTCTAATGCTAACGATAGGCAGTTTCCGCGTCTCGTCAACGATTACGATCCTATTGTTCCTCAGATGGTATCTTATCCATGCCACTATTCTAATGCTAACGATAGGCAGTTTCCGCATCTCGTCAACGAATACGATCCCATTGTTCCTCAGATAGTATATTATCCATGCCACTATTCTCATGCTAACGATAGGCAGTTTCCGCATCTCGTCAACGAATACGATCCTATTGTTCCTCAGATAGTATCTCATCCATGCCACTATTCCAATGCTAACGATAGGCAGTTTCCGCGTCTCGTCAACGATTACGATCCTATTGTTCCTCAGATAGTATCTTATCCATGCCACTATTCTAATGCTACCGATAGGCAGTTTCCGCGCCTCGTCAACGAATACGATCCAATTGTTCCTTAGATAGTATATTATCCATGCCACTATTCTGATGCTAACGATAGGCAGTTTCCGCGTCTCGTCAACGAATACGATCCTATTGTTCCTCAGATAGTATCTTATCCATGCCACTATTCTAATGCTAACGATAGGCAGTTTCCGCGTCTCGTCAACGAATACGATCCCATCGTTCCTCAGATAGTATCTTATCCATACCACTATTCTGATGCTAACGATAGGCAGTTTCCGCATTCCGTCAACGAATATGATCCTATTGTTCCTCAGTTAGTATCTCATCCATGCCACTATTCTAATGCTAACGATAGGCAGTTTCCGCATCTCGTCAACGAATACGATCCTATTGTTCCTCAGATAATATCTTATCCATGCCACTATTCTAATGCTACCGATAGGCAGTTTCCGCATCTCGTCAACGAATACGATCCTATTGTTCCTCAGATACTATCTTATCCATGCCACTATTCTAATGCTAACGATAGGCAGTTTCCGCATCTCGTCAACGATTACGATCCTATTGTTACTCAGATAGTATCTTATCCATGCCACTATTCTAATGCTAACGATAGGCAGTTTCCGCATCTCGTCAACGAATATGATCCTATTGTTACTCAGATAGTATCTTATCCATGCCACTATTCTAATGCTAACGATAGGCAGTTTCCGCATCTCGTCAACGATTACGATCCTATTGTTACTCAGATAGTATCTTATCCATGCCACTATTCTAATGCTAACGATAGGCAGTTTCCGCATCTCGTCAACGAATACGATCCCATTGTTCCTCAGATAGTATCTTATCCATGCCACTATTCTAATGCTACCGATAGGCAGTTTCCGCATCTCGTCAACGATTACGATCTTATTGTTCCTCAGATAGTATCTTATCCATGCCACTATTCCAATGCTAACGATAGGCAGTTTCCGCATCTCGACAACGATTACGATCCTATTGTTCCTCAGATAGTATCTTATCCATGCCACTATTCCAATGCTAACGATAGGCAGTTTCCGCATCTCGACAACGATTACGATCCTATTGTTCCTCAGATAGTATCTTATCCATGCCACTATTCTAATGCTAACGATAGGCAGTTTCCGCATCTCGTCAACGAATACGATCCTATTGTTCCTCAGATACTATCTTATCCATGCCACTATTCTAATGCTAACGATAGGCAGTTTCCGCATCTCGTCAACGAATACGATCCTATTGTTCCTCAGATACTATCTTATCCATGCCACTATTCTAATGCTAACGATAGGCAGTTTCCGCATCTCGTCAACGAATACGATCGTTTTGTTCCTCAGATAATATCTTATCCATGCCACTATTCTAATGCTACCGATAGGCAGTTTCCGCATCTCGACAACGATTACGATCCTATTGTTCCTCAGATAGTATCTTATCCATGCCACTATTCTAATGCTAACGATAGGCAGTTTCCGCATCTCGTCAACGAATACGATCCTATTGTTCCTCAGATAGTATCTTATCCATGCCACTATTCTAATGCTAACGATAGGCAGTTTCCGCATCTCGTCAACGAATACGATCGTTTTGTTCCTCAGATAATATCTTATCCATGCCACTATTCTAATGCTACCGATAGGCAGTTTCCGCATCTCGTCAACGAATACGATCCTATTGTTCCTCAGATACTATCTTATCCATGCCACTATTCTAATGCTAACGATAGGCAGTTTCCGCATCTCGTCAACGATTACGATCCTATTGTTACTCAGATAGTATCTTATCCATACCACTATTCTGATGCTAACGATAGGCAGTTTCCGCATTCCGTCAACGAATATGATCCTATTGTTCCTCAGTTAGTATCTCATCCATGCCACTATTCTAATGCTAACGATAGGCAGTTTCCGCATCTCGTCAACGAATACGATCCTATTGTTCCTCAGATACTATCTTATCCATGCCACTATTCTAATGCTAACGATAGGCAGTTTCCGCATCTCGTCAACGATTACGATCCTATTGTTCCTCAGATAGTATCTTATCCATGCCACTATTCTAATGCTAACGATAGGCAGTTTCCGCATCTCGTCAACGAATACGATCCTATTGTTCCTCAGATAGTATCTTATCCATGCCACTTTTCTATTGCTAACGATAGGCAGTTTCCGCATCTCGTCAACGAATACGATCCTATTGTTCCTCAGATAGTATCTTATCCATGCCACTTTTCTATTGCTAACGATAGGCAGTTTCCGCATCTCGTCAACGAATACGATACTATTGTTCCTCAGATAGTATCTCATCCATGCCACTATTCTAATGCTACCGATAGGCAGTTTCCGCATATCGTCAACGAATACGATACTATTGTTCCTCAGATAGTATCTTATCCATACCACTATTCTTATGCTAACGATAGGCAGTTTCCGCGTCTCGTCAACGATTACGATCCTATTGTTCCTCAGATAGTATCTTATCCATGCCACTATTCTGATGCTAACGATAGGCAGTTTCCGCATCTCGTCAACGAATACGATCCTATTGTTCCTCAGATAGTATCTTATCCATGCCACTATTCTAATGCTAACGATAGGCAGTTTCCGCGTCTCGTCAACGATTACGATCCTATTGTTCCTCAGATAGTATCTTATCCATGCCACTATTCTAATGCTACCGATAGGCAGTTTCCGCATATCGTCAACGAATACGATACTATTGTTCCTCGGATAGTATATTATCCATGCCACTATTCTAATGCTAACGATAGGCAGTTTCCGCGTCTCGTCAACGATTACGATCCTATTGTTCCTCAGATAGTATCTTATCCATGCCACTATTCTAATGCTAACGATAGGCAGTTTCCGCGTCTCGTCAACGAATACGATCCTATCGTTCCTCAGATAGTATCTTATCCATGCCACTATTCTGATGCTACCGATAGGCAGTTTCCGCATCTCGTCAACGAATACGATCCTATCGTTCCTCAGATAGTATCTTATCCATGCCACTATTCTAATGCTAACGATAGGCAGTTTCCGCGTCTCGTCAACGATTACGATCCTATTGTTCCTCAGATAGTATCTCATCCATGCTACTATTCTAATGCTACCGATAGGCAGTTTCCGCATATCGTCAACGAATACGATCCTATTGTTCCTCAGATAGTATATTATCCATGCCACTATTCTCATGCTACCGATAGGCAGTTTCCGCGTCTCGTCAACGATTACGATCCTATTGTTACTCAGATAGTATCTTATCCATGCCACTATTCCAATGCTAACGATAGGCAGTTTCCGCATCTCGTCAACGAATACGATCCTATTGTTCCTCAGATAGTATCTTATCCATGCCACTATTCTAGTGCTAACGATAGGCAGTTTCCGCGTCTCGTCAACGAATACGATCCTATTGTTCCTCAGATAGTATCTTATCCATACCACTATTCTAATGCTAACGATAGGCAGTTTCCGCATCTCGTCAACGAATACGATCCTATTGTTCCTCAGATAGTATCTCATCCATGCCACTATTCTAATGCTAACGATAGGCAGTTTCCGCATCTCGTCAACGAATACGATCCTATTGTTCCTCAGATAGTATCTTATCCATGCCACTATTCTGATGCTAACGATAGGCAGTTTCCGCATCTCGTCAACGAATACGATCCTATTGTTCCTCAGATAGTATCTTATCCATGCCACTATTCTAATGCTAACGATAGGCAGTTTCCGCATCTCGTCAACGATTACGATCCTATTGTTCCTCAGATAGTATCTTATCCATGCCACTATTCTAATGCTAATGATAGGCAGTTTCCGCATCTCGTCAACGATTACGATCCTATTGTTCCTCAGATAGTATCTTATCCATGCCACTATTCTAATGCTAACGATGTGCAGTTTCCGCGTCTCGTCAACGATTACGATCCTATTGTTCCTCAGATAGTATCTTATCCATGCCACTATTCCAATGCTAACGATAGGCAGTTTCCGCATCTCGTCAACGAATACGATCCTATTGTTCCTCAGATAGTATCTTATCCATGCCACTATTCTTATGCTACCGATAGGCAGTTTCCGCATCTCGTCAACGAATACGATCCTATTGTTCCTCAGATAGTATATTATCCATGCCACTATTCTTATGCTACCGATAGGCAGTTTCCGCATCTCGTCAACGATTACGATCCTATTGTTCCTCAGATAGTATCTTATCCATGCCACTATTCTGATGCTAACGATAGGCAGTTTCCGCATCTCGTCAACGATTACGATCCTATTGTTCCTCAGATAGTATCTTATCCATGCCACTATTCTTATGCTACCGATAGGCAGTTTCCGCATCTCGTCAACGATTACGATCCTATTGTTCCTCAGATAGTATATTATCCATGCCACTATTCTTATGCTACCGATAGGCAGTTTCCGCATCTCGTCAACGATTACGATCCTATTGTTCCTCAGATAGTATCTTATCCATGCCACTATTCTGATGCTAACGATAGGCAGTTTCCGCATCTCGTCAACGATTACGATCCTATTGTTCCTCAGATAGTATCTTATCCATGCCACTATTCTTATGCTACCGATAGGCAGTTTCCGCATCTCGTCAACGAATACGATCCTATTGTTCCTCGAATAGTATCTCATCCATGCCACTATTCTTATGCTACCGATAGGCAGTTTCCGCATCTCGTCAACGATTACGATCCTATTGTTCCTCAGATAGTATCTTATCCATGCCACTATTCTAATGCTACCGATAGGCAGTTTCCGCGTCTCGTTAACGATTACGATCCTATTGTTCCTCAGATAGTATCTTATCCATACCACTATTCTAATGCTAACGATAGGCAGTTTCCGCATCTCGTCAACGATTACGATCCTATTGTTCCTCAGATAGTATCTCATCCATGCCACTATTCTTATGCTACCGATAGGCAGTTTCCGCATCTCGTCAACGATTACGATCCTATTGTTCCTCAGATAGTATCTTATCCATGCCACTATTCTAATGCTAACGATAGGCAGTTTCCGCATCTCGTCAACGATTACGATCCTATTGTTCCTCAGATAGTATCTTATCCATGCCACTATTCTTATGCTAATGATAGGCAGTTTCCGCATCTCGTCAACGATTACGATCCTATTGTTACTCAGATAGTATCTTATCCATGCCACTATTCTGATGCTAACGATAGGCAGTTTCCGCATCTCGTCAACGATTACGATCCTATTGTTCCTCAGATAGTATCTTATCCATGCCACTATTCTAATGCTAATGATAGGCAGTTTCCGCATCTCGTCAACGATTACGATCCTATTGTTCCTCAGATAGTATCTTATCCATGCCACTATTCTTATGCTACCGATAGGCAGTTTCCGCATCTCGTCAACGAATACGATCCTATTGTTCCTCGAATAGTATCTCATCCATGCCACTATTCTTATGCTACCGATAGGCAGTTTCCGCATCTCGTCAACGATTACGATCCTATTGTTCCTCAGATAGTATCTTATCCATGCCACTATTCTAATGCTAATGATAGGCAGTTTCCGCATATCGTCAACGAATACGATCCTATTGTTCCTCAGATAGTATCTTATCCATGCCACTATTCTCATGCTACCGATAGGCAGTTTCCGCGTCTCGTCAACGATTACGATCCTATTGTTACTCAGATAGTATCTTATCCATGCCACTATTCTAATGCTAACGATGTGCAGTTTCCGCGTCTCGTCAACGATTACGATCCTATTGTTCCTCAGATAGTATCTTATCCATGCCACTATTCTTATGCTACCGATAGGCAGTTTCCGCATCTCGTCAACGAATACGATCCTATTGTTCCTCAGATAGTATATTATCCATGCCACTATTCTTATGCTACCGATAGGCAGTTTCCGCATCTCGTCAACGATTACGATCCTATTGTTCCTCAGATAGTATCTTATCCATGCCACTATTCTAATGCTAATGATAGGCAGTTTCCGCATCTCGTCAACGATTACGATCCTATTGTTCCTCAGATAGTATCTTATCCATGCCACTATTCTGATGCCACCGATAGGCAGTTTCCGCGTCTCGTCAACGAATACGATCCTATTGTTCCTTAGATAGTATCTTATCCATGCCACAATTCTAATGCTAACGATAGGCAGTTTCCGCGTCTCGTCAACGATTACGATCCTATTGTTCCTCAGATAGTATCTCATCCATGCCACTATTCTAATGCTACCGATAGGCAGTTTCCGCATCTCGACAACGAATACGATCCAATTGTTCCTCAGATAGTATCTTGTCCATGCCACTATTCTAATGCTAACGATGTGCAGTTTCCGCGTCTCGTCAACGATTACGATCCTATTGTTCCTCAGATAGTATCTTATCCATGCCACTATTCTAATGCTAACGATGTGCAGTTTCCGCGTCTCGTCAACGATTACGATCCTATTGTTCCTCAGATAGTATCTCATCCATGCCACTATTCTAATGCTAACGATGTGCAGTTTCCGCGTCTCGTCAACGATTACGATCCTATTGTTCCTCAGATAGTATCTCATCCATGCCACTATTCTAATGCTAACGATAGGCAGTTTCCGCGTCTCGTCAACGATTACGATCCTATTGTTCCTCAGATAGTATCTCATCCATGCCACTATTCTAATGCTAACGATGTGCAGTTTCCGCGTCTCGTCAACGATTACGATCCTATTGTTCCTCAGATAGTATCTTGTCCATGCCACTATTCTAATGCTAACGATGTGCAGTTTCCGCGTCTCGTCAACGATTACGATCCTATTGTTCCTCAGATAGTATCTTATCCATGCCACTATTCTAATGCTAACGATGTGCAGTTTCCGCGTCTCGTCAACGATTACGATCCTATTGTTCCTCAGATAGTATCTTATCCATGCACTATTCTAATGCTAACGATGTGCAGTTTCCGCGTCTCGTCAACGAATACGATCCTATTGTTCCTTAGATAGTATCTTATCCATGCCACTATTCCAATGCTACCGATAGGCAGTTTCCACATCTCGTCAACGAATACGATCCAATTGTTCCTTAGATAGTATCTTATCCATGCCACTATTCTAATGCTCACGATAGGCAGTTTCCGCATATCGTCAACGATTACGATCCTATTGTTCCTCAGATAGTATCTCATCCATGCCACTATTCTAATGCTAACGATGTGCAGTTTCCGCGTCTCGTCAACGATTACGATCCTATTGTTCCTCAGATAGTATCTTATCCATGCCACTATTCTAATGCTAATGATAGGCAGTTTCCGCGTCTCGTCAACGATTACGATCCTATTGTTCCTCAGATAGTATCTTATCCATGCCACTATTCTAATGCTAATGATAGGCAGTTTCCGCATCTCGTCAACGATTACGATCCTATTGTTCCTCAGATAGTATCTCATCCATACCACTATTCTGATGCTACCGATAGGCAGTTTCCGCGTCTCGTCAACGAATACGATCCTATCGTTCCTCAGATAATATCTTATCCATGCCACTATTCTAATGCTCACGATACGCAGTTTCCGCGTCTCGTCAACGAATACGATCCTATTGTTCCTCAGATACTATCTTATCCATGCCACTATTCTAATGCTAATGATAGGCAGTTTCCGCGTCTCGTCAACGAATACGATCCTATTGTTCCTCAGATACTATCTTATCCATGCCACTATTCTAATGCTAATGATAGGCAGTTTCCGCGTCTCGTCAACGAATACGATCCTATTGTTCCTCAGATAGTATCTTATCCATGCCACTATTCTAATGCTACCGATAGGCAGTTTCCGCATCTCGTCAACGATTACGATCCTATTGTTCCTCAGATAGTATCTTATCCATGCCACTATTCTTATGCTACCGATAGGCAGTTTCCGCGTCTCGTCAACGATTACGATCCTATTGTTCCTCAGATAGTATCTTATCCATGCCACTATTCTAATGCTAATGATAGGCAGTTTCCGCATCTCGTCAACGAATACGATCCTATTGTTCCTCAGATAGTATCTTATCCATGCCACTATTCTAATGCTAATGATAGGCAGTTTCCGCATCTCGTCAACGAATACGATCCTATTGTTCCTCAGATAGTATCTTATCCATGCCACTATTCTAATGCTAATGATAGGCAGTTTCCGCATCTCGTCAACGAATACGATCCTATTGTTCCTCAGATAGTATCTTATCCATGCCACTATTCTAATGCTAATGATAGGCAGTTTCCGCATCTCGTCAACGAATACGATCCTATTGTTCCTCAGATAGTATCTTATCCATGCCACTATTCTAATGCTAATGATAGGCAGTTTCCGCATCTCGTCAACGAATACGATCCTATTGTTCCTCAGATAGTATCTTATCCATGCCACTATTCTAATGCTAATGATAGGCAGTTTCCGCGTCTCGTCAACGAATACGATCCTATTGTTCCTCAGATAGTATCTTATCCATGCCACTATTCTAATGCTAACGATAGGCAGTTTCCGCATCTCGTCAACGATTACGATCCTATTGTTCCTCAGATAGTATCTTATCCATGCCACTATTCTTATGCTACCGATAGGCAGTTTCCGCGTCTCGTCAACGATTACGATCCTATTGTTCCTCAGATAGTATCTTATCCATGCCACTATTCTAATGCTAATGATAGGCAGTTTCCGCATCTCGTCAACGATTACGATCCTATTGTTCCTCAGATAGTATCTTATCCATGCCACTATTCTAATGCTCACGATAGGCAGTTTCCGCGTCTCGTCAACGAATACGATCCTATTGTTCCTCAGATACTATCTTATCCATGCCACTATTCTAATGCTAATGATAGGCAGTTTCCGCGTCTCGTCAACGATTACGATCCTATTGTTCCTCAGATAGTATCTTATCCATGCCACTATTCTAATGCTAATGATAGGCAGTTTCCGCATCTCGTCAACGATTACGATCCTATTGTTCCTCGAATAGTATCTCATCCATGCCACTATTCTAATGCTAATGATAGGCAGTTTCCGCGTCTCGTCAACGATTACGATCCTATTGTTCCTCAGATAGTATCTTATCCATGCCACTATTCTAATGCTAATGATAGGCAGTTTCCGCATCTCGTCAACGATTACGATCCTATTGTTCCTCAGATAGTATCTTATCCATGCCACTATTCTAATGCTCACGATAGGCAGTTTCCGCGTCTCGTTAACGAATACGATCCTATTGTTCCTCAGATACTATCTTATCCATGCCACTATTCTAATGCTAATGATAGGCAGTTTCCGCGTCTCGTCAACGATTACGATCCTATTGTTCCTCAGATAGTATCTTATCCATGCCACTATTCTAATGCTAATGATAGGCAGTTTCCGCATCTCGTCAACGATTACGATCCTATTGTTCCTCAGATAGTATCTCATCCATGCCACTATTCTAATGCTAATGATAGGCAGTTTCCGCATCTCGTCAACGATTACGATCCTATTGTTCCTCAGATAGTATCTTATCCATGCCACTATTCTAATGCTAATGATAGGCAGTATCCGCATCTCGTCAACGAATACGATCCTATTGTTCCTCAGATAGTATCTCATCCATGCCACTATTCTAATGCTAACGATGTGCAGTTTCCGCGTCTCGTCAACGATTACGATCCTATTGTTCCTCAGATAGTATCTTATCCATGCCACTATTCTAATGCTAACGATAGGCAGTTTCCGCGTCTCGTCAACGATTACGATCCTATTGTTCCTCAGATAGTATCTCATCCATGCCACTATTCTAATGCTAACGATGTGCAGTTTCCGCGTCTCGTCAACGATTCCGATCCTATTGTTCCTCAGATAGTATCTTATCCATGCCACTATTCTAATGCTAACGATAGGCAGTTTCCGCATCTCGTCAACGATTACGATCCTATTGTTCCTCAGATAGTATCTTATCCATGCCACTATTCTAATGCTACCGATAGGCAGTTTCCGCGTCTCGTCAACGATTACGATCTTATTGTTCCTCAGATAGTATCTCATCCATGCCACTATTCTAATGCTAACGATAGGCAGTTTCCGCATCTCGTCAACGATTACGATCCTATTGTTCCTCAGATAGTATCTCATCCATGCCACTATTCTAATGCTAACGATAGGCAGTTTCCGCATCTCGTCAACGATTACGATCCTATTGTTCCTCAGATAGTATCTTATCCATGCCACTATTCTAATGCTAACGATAGGCAGTTTCCGCATCTCGTCAACGATTATGATCCTATTGTTCCTTAGATAGTATCTTATCCATGCCACTATTCTAATGCTAACGATGTGCAGTTTCCGCGTCTCGTCAACGATTACGATCCTATTGTTCCTCAGATAGTATCTTATCCATGCACTATTCTAATGCTAACGATGTGCAGTTTCCGCGTCTCGTCAACGAATACGATCCTATTGTTCCTTAGATAGTATCTTATCCATGCCACTATTCCAATGCTACCGATAGGCAGTTTCCACATCTCGTCAACGAATACGATCCAATTGTTCCTTAGATAGTATCTTATCCATGCCACTATTCTAATGCTCACGATAGGCAGTTTCCGCATATCGTCAACGATTACGATCCTATTGTTCCTCAGATAGTATCTCATCCATGCCACTATTCTAATGCTAACGATGTGCAGTTTCCGCGTCTCGTCAACGATTACGATCCTATTGTTCCTCAGATAGTATCTTATCCATGCCACTATTCTAATGCTAATGATAGGCAGTTTCCGCATCTCGTCAACGATTACGATCCTATTGTTCCTCGAATAGTATCTCATCCATGCCACTATTCTAATGCTAATGATAGGCAGTTTCCGCATCTCGTCAACGATTACGATCCTATTGTTCCTCAGATAGTATCTTATCCATGCCACTATTCTAATGCTAATGATAGGCAGTTTCCGCATCTCGTCAACGATTACGATCCTATTGTTCCTCGAATAGTATCTCATCCATGCCACTATTCTAATGCTAATGATAGGCAGTTTCCGCGTCTCGTCAACGATTACGATCCTATTGTTCCTCAGATAGTATCTTATCCATGCCACTATTCTAATGCTAATGATAGGCAGTTTCCGCATCTCGTCAACGATTACGATCCTATTGTTCCTCAGATAGTATCTTATCCATGCCACTATTCTAATGCTCACGATACGCAGTTTCCGCGTCTCGTCAACGAATACGATCCTATTGTTCCTCAGATACTATCTTATCCATGCCACTATTCTAATGCTAATGATAGGCAGTTTCCGCGTCTCGTCAACGAATACGATCCTATTGTTCCTCAGATACTATCTTATCCATGCCACTATTCTAATGCTAATGATAGGCAGTTTCCGCGTCTCGTCAACGAATACGATCCTATTGTTCCTCAGATAGTATCTTATCCATGCCACTATTCTAATGCTACCGATAGGCAGTTTCCGCATCTCGTCAACGATTACGATCCTATTGTTCCTCAGATAGTATCTTATCCATGCCACTATTCTTATGCTACCGATAGGCAGTTTCCGCGTCTCGTCAACGATTACGATCCTATTGTTCCTCAGATAGTATCTTATCCATGCCACTATTCTAATGCTAATGATAGGCAGTTTCCGCATCTCGTCAACGAATACGATCCTATTGTTCCTCAGATAGTATCTTATCCATGCCACTATTCTAATGCTAATGATAGGCAGTTTCCGCATCTCGTCAACGAATACGATCCTATTGTTCCTCAGATAGTATCTTATCCATGCCACTATTCTAATGCTAATGATAGGCAGTTTCCGCATCTCGTCAACGAATACGATCCTATTGTTCCTCAGATAGTATCTTATCCATGCCACTATTCTAATGCTAATGATAGGCAGTTTCCGCATCTCGTCAACGAATACGATCCTATTGTTCCTCAGATAGTATCTTATCCATGCCACTTTTCTAATGCTAATGATAGGCAGTTTCCGCATCTCGTCAACGAATACGATCCTATTGTTCCTCAGATAGTATCTTATCCATGCCACTATTCTAATGCTAATGATAGGCAGTTTCCGCGTCTCGTCAACGAATACGATCCTATTGTTCCTCAGATAGTATCTTATCCATGCCACTATTCTAATGCTAACGATAGGCAGTTTCCGCATCTCGTCAACGATTACGATCCTATTGTTCCTCAGATAGTATCTTATCCATGCCACTATTCTTATGCTACCGATAGGCAGTTTCCGCGTCTCGTCAACGATTACGATCCTATTGTTCCTCAGATAGTATCTTATCCATGCCACTATTCTAATGCTAATGATAGGCAGTTTCCGCATCTCGTCAACGATTACGATCCTATTGTTCCTCAGATAGTATCTTATCCATGCCACTATTCTAATGCTCACGATAGGCAGTTTCCGCGTCTCGTCAACGAATACGATCCTATTGTTCCTCAGATACTATCTTATCCATGCCACTATTCTAATGCTAATGATAGGCAGTTTCCGCGTCTCGTCAACGATTACGATCCTATTGTTCCTCAGATAGTATCTTATCCATGCCACTATTCTAATGCTAATGATAGGCAGTTTCCGCATCTCGTCAACGATTACGATCCTATTGTTCCTCGAATAGTATCTCATCCATGCCACTATTCTAATGCTAATGATAGGCAGTTTCCGCGTCTCGTCAACGATTACGATCCTATTGTTCCTCAGATAGTATCTTATCCATGCCACTATTCTAATGCTAATGATAGGCAGTTTCCGCATCTCGTCAACGATTACGATCCTATTGTTCCTCAGATAGTATCTTATCCATGCCACTATTCTAATGCTCACGATAGGCAGTTTCCGCGTCTCGTTAACGAATACGATCCTATTGTTCCTCAGATACTATCTTATCCATGCCACTATTCTAATGCTAATGATAGGCAGTTTCCGCGTCTCGTCAACGATTACGATCCTATTGTTCCTCAGATAGTATCTTATCCATGCCACTATTCTAATGCTAATGATAGGCAGTTTCCGCATCTCGTCAACGATTACGATCCTATTGTTCCTCAGATAGTATCTTATCCATGCCACTATTCTTATGCTACCGATAGGCAGTTTCCGCGTCTCGTCAACGAATACGATCCTATTGTTCCTCAGATAGTATCTCATCCATGCCACTATTCTAATGCTAATGATAGGCAGTTTCCGCATCTCGTCAACGATTACGATCCTATTGTTCCTCAGATAGTATCTCATCCATGCCACTATTCTAATGCTAATGATAGGCAGTTTCCGCATCTCGTCAACGATTACGATCCTATTGTTCCTCAGATAGTATCTTATCCATGCCACTATTCTAATGCTAATGATAGGCAGTTTCCGCGTCTCGTCAACGATTACGATCCTATTGTTCCTCAGATAGTATCTTATCCATGCCACTATTCTAATGCTAATGATAGGCAGTTTCCGCGTCTCGTCAACGATTACGATCCTATTGTTCCTCAGATAGTATCTTATCCATGCCACTATTCTAATGCTAATGATAGGCAGTTTCCGCATCTCGTCAACGATTACGATCCTATTGTTCCTCAGATAGTATCTCATCCATGCCACTATTCTAATGCTAATGATAGGCAGTTTCCGCATCTCGTCAACGATTACGATCCTATTGTTCCTCAGATAGTATCTTATCCATGCCACTATTCTAATGCTAATGATAGGCAGTTTCCGCATCTCGTCAACGATTACGATCCTATTGTTCCTCAGATAGTATCTTATCCATGCCACTATTCTAATGCTAATGATAGGCAGTTTCCGCATCTCGTCAACGATTACGATCCTATTGTTCCTCAGATAGTATCTTATCCATGCCACTATTCTAATGCTAATGATAGGCAGTTTCCGCATCTCGTCAACGATTACGATCCTATTGTTCCTCAGATAGTATCTCATCCATGCCACTATTCTAATGCTAATGATAGGCAGTTTCCGCATCTCGTCAACGATTACGATCCTATTGTTCCTCAGATAGTATCTTATCCATGCCACTATTCTAATGCTAATGATAGGCAGTATCCGCATCTCGTCAACGAATACGATCCTATTGTTCCTCAGATAGTATCTCATCCATGCCACTATTCTAATGCTAACGATGTGCAGTTTCCGCGTCTCGTCAACGATTACGATCCTATTGTTCCTCAGATAGTATCTTATCCATGCCACTATTCTAATGCTAACGATAGGCAGTTTCCGCGTCTCGTCAACGATTACGATCCTATTGTTCCTCAGATAGTATCTCATCCATGCCACTATTCTAATGCTAACGATGTGCAGTTTCCGCGTCTCGTCAACGATTCCGATCCTATTGTTCCTCAGATAGTATCTTATCCATGCCACTATTCTAATGCTAACGATAGGCAGTTTCCGCATCTCGTCAACGATTACGATCCTATTGTTCCTCAGATAGTATCTTATCCATGCCACTATTCTAATGCTACCGATAGGCAGTTTCCGCGTCTCGTCAACGATTACGATCTTATTGTTCCTCAGATAGTATCTCATCCATGCCACTATTCTAATGCTAACGATAGGCAGTTTCCGCATCTCGTCAACGATTACGATCCTATTGTTCCTCAGATAGTATCTCATCCATGCCACTATTCTAATGCTAACGATAGGCAGTTTCCGCATCTCGTCAACGATTACGATCCTATTGTTCCTCAGATAGTATCTTATCCATGCCACTATTCTAATGCTAACGATAGGCAGTTTCCGCATCTCGTCAACGATTATGATCCTATTGTTCCTTAGATAGTATCTTATCCATGCCACTATTCTAATGCTAACGATAGGCAGTTTCCGCATCTCGTCAACGAATACGATCCTATTGTTCCTCAGATAGTATCTTATCCATGCCACTATTCTAATGCTAACGATAGGCAGTTTCCGCATCTCGTCAACGATTACGATCTTATTGTTCCTCAGATAGTATCTCATCCATGCCACTATTCTAATGCTAACGATAGGCAGTTTCCGCATCTCGTCAACGATTACGATCCTATTGTTCCTCAGATAGTATCTTATCCATGCCACTATTCTAATGCTAACGATAGGCAGTTTCCGCATCTCGTCAACGATTATGATCCTATTGTTCCTTAGATAGTATCTTATCCATGCCACTATTCTAATGCTAACGATAGGCAGTTTCCGCATCTCGTCAACGAATACGATCCTATTGTTCCTCAGATAGTATCTTATCCATGCCACTATTCTAATGCTAACGATAGGCAGTTTCCGCATTTCGTCAACGATTACGATCTTATTGTTCCTCAGATATTATCTCATCCATGCTACTATTCTAATGCTACCGATAGGCAGTTTCCGCGTCTCGTCAACGAATATGATCCTATTGTTCCTCAGATATTATCTCATCCATGCCACTATTCTAATGCTAACGATAGGCAGTTTCCGCATCTCGTCAACGATTACGATCCTATTGTTCCTCAGATAGTATCTCATCCATGCCACTATTCTAATGCTAACGATAGGCAGTTTCCGCATCTCGTCAACGATTACGATCCTATTGTTCCTCAGATATTATCTCATCCATGCCACTATTCTAATGCTAACGATAGGCAGTTTCCGCATCTCGTCAACGAATACGATCCTATTGTTCCTCAGATAGTATCTTATCCATGCCACTATTCTAATGCTAACGATAGGCAGTTTCCGCATCTCGTCAACGATTACGATCTTATTGTTCCTCAGATATTATCTCATCCATGCCACTATTCTGATGCTAACGATAGGCAGTTTCCGCGTCTCGTCAACGAATATGATCCTATTGTTCCTCAGATAGTCTCTTATCCATGCCACTATTCTAATGCTAACGATAGGCAGTTTCCGCATCTCGTCGACGAATACGATCCTATTGTTCCTCGAATAGTATCTCATCCATGCCACTATTCTAATGCTACCGATAGGCAGTTTCCGCGTCTCGTCAACGATTACGATCCAATTGTTCCTCAGATAGTATCTTATCCATGCCACTATTCTAATGCTAACTATAGGCAGTTTCCGCATCTCGTCAACGATTACGATCCTATTGTTCCTCAGATAGTATCTCATCCATGCCACTATTCTAATGCTACCGATAGGCAGTTTCCGCATCTCGTCAACGATTACGATCTTATTGTTCCTCAGATATTATCTCATCCATGCCACTATTCTAATGCTACCGATAGGCAGTTTCCGCGTCTCGTCAACGATTACGATCCAATTGTTCCTCAGATAGTATCTTATCCATGCCACTATTCTAATGCTCACGATAGGCAGTTTCCGCATCTCGTCAACGATTACGATCCTATTGTTCCTCAGATAGTATCTCATCCATGCCACTATTCTAATGCTACCGATAGGCAGTTTCCGCATCTCGTCAACGATTACGATCTTATTGTTCCTCAGATATTATCTCATCCATGCCACTATTCTAATGCTACCGATAGGCAGTTTCCGCGTCTCGTCAACGATTACGATCCTATTGTTCCTCAGATAGTATCTCATCCATGCCACTATTCTAATGCTAACGATAGGCAGTTTCCGCGTCTCTTCAACGAATACGATCCTATTGTTCCTCAGATAGTATCTCATCCATGCCACTATTCTAATGCTAACGATAGGCAGTTTCCGCGTCTCGTCAACGAATATGATCCTATTGTTCCTCAGATAGTATCTTATCCATGCCACTATTCTAATGCTCACGATAGGCAGTTTCCGCGTCTCGTCAACGATTACGATCCTATTGTTCCTCAGATAGTATCTTATCCATGCCACTATTCTAATGCCACCGATAGGCAGTTTCCGCGTCTCGTCAACGAATACGATCCTATTGTTCCTCAGATAGTATCTTATCCATGCCACTATTCTAATGCCACCGATAGGCAGTTTCCGCGTCTCGTCAACGATTACGATCCTATTGTTCCTCAGATAGTATCTTATCCATGCCACTATTCTAATGCCACCGATAGGCAGTTTCCGCGTCTCGTCAACGATTACGATCCTATTGTTCCTCAGATAGTATCTTATCCATGCCACTATTCCAATGCTAACGATAGGCAGTTTCCGCGTCTCGTCAACGATTACGATCCTATTGTTCCTCAGATAGTATCTTATCCATGCCACTATTCTAATGCTAACCTTAGGCAGTTTTCGCATCTAGTCAAAGAACACGACCCTATTGTTCCTCAGATAGTATCTTATCCATGCCACTATTCTAATGCTACCGATGGGCAGTTTCCGCATCTCGTCAACGATTACGATCCTATTGTTCCTCAGATAGTATCTTATCCATGCCACTATTCTAATGCTAACGATAGGCAGTTTCCGCGTCTCGTCAACGATTACGATCCTATTGTTCCTCAGATGGTATCTTATCCATGCCACTATTCTAATGCTAACGATAGGCAGTTTCCGCATCTCGTCAACGAATACGATCCTATTGTTCCTCAGATAGTATCTTATCCATGCCACTATTCTAATGCTACCGATAGGCAGTTTTCGCATCTAGTCAAAGAACACGATCCCATTGTTCCTCAGATAGTATCTCATCCATGCCACCATTCTAAGGCTACCGATAGGCAGTTTCCGCATCTCGTCAACGAATATGATCCTATTGTTCCTCGAATAGTATCTTATCCATGCCACTATTCTGATGCTAACGATAGGCAGTTTCCGCGTCTCTTCAACGAATACGATCCCATTGTTCCTCAGATAGTATCTTATCCATGCCACTATTCTAATGCTAACGATAGGCAGTTTCCGCGTCTCGTCAACGATTACGATCCAATTGTTCCTCAGATAGTATCTTATCCATGCCACTATTCTAATGCCACCGATAGGCAGTTTCCGCGTCTCGTCAAAGAATACGATCCCATTGTTCCTCAGATAGTATCTTATCCATGCCACTATTCTAATGCTACCGATAGGCAGTTTCCGCGTCTCGTCAACGATTACGATCCTATTGTTCCTCAGATAGTATCTTATCCATGCCACTATTCTAATGCTACCGATAGGCAGTTTCCGCGTCTCGTCAACGATTACGATCCAATTGTTCCTCAGATAGTATCTTATCCATGCCACTATTCTAATGCCACCGATAGGCAGTTTCCGCGTCTCGTCAACGATTACGATCCAATTGTTCCTCAGATAGTATCTTATCCATGCCACTATTCTAATGCTCACGATAGGCAGTTTTCGCATCTAGTCAAAGAACACGACCCTATTGTTCCTCAGATAGTATCTTATCCATGCCACTATTCTAATGCTAACGATAGGCAGTTTTCGCATCTAGTCAAAGAACACGACCCTATTGTTCCTCAGATAGTATCTTATCCATGCCACTATTCTAATGCTAACGATAGGCAGTTTTCGCATCTAGTCAAAGAACACGACCCTATTGTTCCTCAGATAGTATCTTATCCATGCCACTATTCTAATGCCACCGATAGGCAGTTTCCGCGTCTCGTCAACGATTACGACCCTATTGTTCCTCAGATAGTATCTTATCCATGCCACTATTCTAATGCCACCGATAGGCAGTTTCCGCGTCTCGTCAACGATTACGATCCCATTGTTCCTCAGATAGTATCTTATCCATGCCACTATTCTAATGCTACCGATAGGCAGTTTCCGCGTCTCGTCAACGATTACGATCCTATTGTTCCTCAGATAGTATCTTATCCATGCCACTATTCTAATGCCACCGATAGGCAGTTTCCGCGTCTCGTCAACGATTACGATCCAATTGTTCCTCAGATAGTATCTTATCCATGCCACTATTCTAATGCTACCGATAGGCAGTTTCCGCGTCTCGTCAACGAATACGATCCTATTGTTCCTCAGATAGTATCTTATCCATGCCACTATTCTAATGCTCACGATAGGCAGTTTTCGCATCTAGTCAAAGAACACGACCCTATTGTTCCTCAGATAGTATCTTATCCATGCCACTATTCTAATGCTAACGATAGGCAGTTTCCGCGTCTCGTCAACGAATACGATCCCATCGTTCCTCAGATAGTATCTTATCCATGCCACTATTCTGATGCTAACGATAGGCAGTTTTCGCATCTAGTCAAAGAACACGATCCTATTGTTCCTCAGATAGTATATTATCCATGCCACTATTCTAATGCTCACGATAGGCAGTTTCCGCGTCTCGTCAACGATTACGATCCTATTGTTCCTCAGATAGTATCTTATCCATGCCACTATTCTAATGCTAACGATAGGCAGTTTCCGCGTCTCGTCAACGAATACGATCCCATCGTTCCTCAGATAGTATCTTATCCATACCACTATTCTGATGCTAACGATAGGCAGTTTCCGCATTCCGTCAACGAATATGATCCTATTGTTCCTCAGATAGTATCTTATCCATGCCACTATTCTAATGCTAACGATAGGCAGTTTCCGCGTCTCTTCAACGATTACGATCCTATTGTTCCTCAGATAGAATCTTATCCATGCCACTATTCTAATGCTCACGATAGGCAGTTTCCGCGTCTCTTCAACGATTACGATCCTATTGTTCCTCAGATAGTATCTTATCCATGCCACTATTCTAATGCTAACGATAGGCAGTTTCCGCGTCTCTTCAACGATTACGATCCTATTGTTCCTCAGATAGTATCTTATCCATGCCACTATTCTAATGCTAACGATAGGCAGTTTCCGCGTCTCGTCAACGATTACGATCCTATTGTTCCTCAGATAGTATCTTATCCATGCCACTATTCTAATGCTCACGATAGGCAGTTTCCGCGTCTCTTCAACGATTACGATCCTATTGTTCCTCAGATAGAATCTTATCCATGCCACTATTCTAATGCTAACGATAGGCAGTTTCCGCGTCTCGTCAACGATTACGATCCTATTGTTCCTCAGATAGTATCTTATCCATGCCACTATTCTAATGCTTACGATAGGCAGTTTCCGCATATCGTCAACGATTACGATCCTATTGTTCCTCAGATAGTATCTTATCCATGCCACTATTCTAATGCTAACGATAGGCAGTTTCCGCGTCTCGTCAACGATTACGATCCTATTGTTCCTCAGATAGTATCTTATCCATGCCACTATTCTAATGCTAACGATAGGCAGTTTCCGCGTCTCGTCAACGATTACGATCCTATTGTTCCTCAGATAGTATATTATCCATGCCACTATTCTAATGCTAACGATAGGCAGTTTCCGCATATCGTCAACGAATACGATCCTATTGTTCCTCGAATAGTATCTCATCCATGCCACTATTCTAATGCTAACGATAGGCAGTTACCGCATCTCGTCAACGAATATGATCCTATTGTTCCTCAGATAGTATCTTATCCATGCCACTATTCTAATGCTAACGATAGGCAGTTTCCGCGTCTCGTCAACGATTACGATCCTATTGTTCCTCAGATAGTATCTTATCCATGCCACTATTCTAATGCTAACGATAGGCAGTTTCCGCGTCTCGTCAACGATTACGATCCTATTGTTCCTCAGATAGTATATTATCCATGCCACTATTCTAATGCTAACGATAGGCAGTTTCCGCATATCGTCAACGATTACGATCCTATCGTTCCTCAGATAGTATCTTATCCATGCCACTATTCTAATGCTAACGATAGGCAGTTTCCGCATATCGTCAACGATTACGATCCTATTGTTCCTCAGATAGTATCTTATCCATGCCACTATTCTAATGCTAACGATAGGCAGTTTCCGCATATCGTCAACGATTACGATCCTATTGTTCCTCAGATAGTATCTTATCCATGCCACTATTCTAATGCTAACGATAGGCAGTTTCCGCATATCGTCAAAGATTACGATCCTATTGTTCCTCAGATAGTATCTTATCCATGCCACTATTCTAATGCTAACGATAGGCAGTTTCCGCATATCGTCAACGATTACGATCCTATTGTTCCTCAGATAGTATCTTATCCATGCCACTATTCTAATGCTACCGATAGGCAGTTTCCGCATCTCGTCAACGATTACGATCCTATTGTTCCTCAGATAGTATCTTATCCATGCCACTATTCTAATGCTAACGATAGGCAGTTTCCGCATATCGTCAACGATTACGATCCTATTGTTCCTCAGATAGTATCTTATCCATGCCACTATTCTAATGCTAACGATAGGCAGTTTCCGCATATCGTCAACGATTACGATCCTATTGTTCCTCAGATAGTATCTTATCCATGCCACTATTCTAATGCTAACGATAGGCAGTTTCCGCATATCGTCAACGATTACGATCCTATCGTTCCTCAGATAGTATCTTATCCATGCCACTATTCTAATGCTAACGATAGGCAGTTTCCGCGTCTCTTCAACGATTACGATCCTATTGTTCCTCAGATAGTATCTTATCCATGCCACTATTCTAATGCTAACGATAGGCAGTTTCCGCGTCTCGTCAACGATTACGATCCTATTGTTCCTCAGATAGTATCTTATCCATGCCACTATTCTAATGCTCACGATAGGCAGTTTCCGCGTCTCTTCAACGATTACGATCCTATTGTTCCTCAGATAGAATCTTATCCATGCCACTATTCTAATGCTAACGATAGGCAGTTTCCGCGTCTCGTCAACGATTACGATCCTATTGTTCCTCAGATAGTATCTTATCCATGCCACTATTCTAATGCTTACGATAGGCAGTTTCCGCATATCGTCAACGATTACGATCCTATTGTTCCTCAGATAGTATCTTATCCATGCCACTATTCTAATGCTAACGATAGGCAGTTTCCGCGTCTCGTCAACGATTACGATCCTATTGTTCCTCAGATAGTATCTTATCCATGCCACTATTCTAATGCTAACGATAGGCAGTTTCCGCGTCTCGTCAACGATTACGATCCTATTGTTCCTCAGATAGTATCTTATCCATGCCACTATTCTAATGCTACCGATAGGCAGTTTCCGCATCTCGTCAACGATTACGATCCTATTGTTCCTCAGATAGTATCTTATCCATGCCACTATTCTCATGCTAACGATAGGCAGTTTCCGCGTCTCGTCAACGATTACGATCCTATTGTTCCTCAGATAGAATCTTATCCATGCTACTATTCTAATGCTACCGATAGGCAGTTTCCGCGTCTCTTCAACGATTACGATCCTTTTGTTCCTCAGATAGTATCTTATCCATGCCACTATTCTAATGCTAACGATAGGCAGTTTCCGCATCTCGTCAACGATTACGATCCTATTGTTCCTCAGATAGTATCTTATCCATGCCACTATTCTCATGCTAACGATAGGCAGTTTCCGCGTCTCGTCAACGATTACGATCCTATTGTTCCTCAGATAGTATCTTATCCATGCCACTATTCTAATGCTACCGATAGGCAGTTTCCGCGTCTCGTCAACGATTACGATCCTATTGTTCCTCAGATAGTATCTTATCCATGCCACTATTCTAATGCTACCGATAGGCAGTTTCCGCGTCTCTTCAACGATTACGATCCTATTGTTCCTCAGATAGAATCTTATCCATGCTACTATTCTAATGCTACCGATAGGCAGTTTCCGCGTCTCTTCAACGATTACGATCCTATTGTTCCTCAGATAGAATCTTATCCATGCTACTATTCTAATGCTAACGATAGGCAGTTTCCGCGTCTAGTCAAAGAACACGACCCTATTGTTCCTCAGATAGTATCTTATCCATGCCACTATTCTAATGCTAACGATAGGCAGTTTCCGCGTCTCGTCAACGAATACGATCCTATTGTTCCTCAGATAGTATCTTATCCATGCCACTATTCTAATGCTAACGATAGGCAGTTTCCGCGTCTCGTCAACGAATACGATCCTATTGTTCCTCAGATAGTATCTTATCCATGCCACTATTCTAATGCTAACGATAGGCAGTTTTCGCATCTAGTCAAAGAACACGACCCTATTGTTCCTCAGATAGTATCTTATCCATGCCACTATTCTAATGCTAACGATAGGCAGTTTCCGCGTCTCGTCAACGAATACGATCCTATTGTTCCTCAGATAGTATCTTATCCATGACACTATTCTAATGCTTAGGATAGGCAGTTTCCGCATCTCGTCAACGAATACGATCCTATCGTTCCTCAGATAGTATTTTATCCATGCACTATTCTAATGCTACCGATAGGCAGTTTTCGCATCTAGTCAAAGAACACGACCCTATTGTTGCTCAGATAGTATCTCATCCATGCCACTATTCTAATGCTAACGATAGGCAGTTTCCGCGTCTCGTCAACGAATACGATCCTATTGTTCCTCAGATAGTATTTTATCCATGCACTATTCTAATGCTACCGATAGGCAGTTTCCGCATCTCGTCAACGAATACGATCCTATCGTTCCTCAGATAGTATTTTATCCATGCACTATTCTAATGCTAACGATAGGCAGTTTTCGCATCTAGTCAAAGAACACGACCCTATTGTTCCTCAGATAGTATCTCATCCATGCCACTATTCTAATGCTAACGATAGGCAGTTTCCGCGTCTCGTCAACGAATACGATCCTATTGTTCCTCAGATAGTATTTTATCCATGCCACTATTCTCATGCTACCGATAGGCAGTTTCCGCGTCTCGTCAACGAATACGATCCCATTGTTCCTCAGATAGTATCTCATCCATGCCACTATTCTAATGCTAACGATAGGCAGTTTCCGCGTCTCGTCAACGAATACGATCCTATTGTTCCTCAGATAGTATTTTATCCATGCACTATTCTAATGCTACCGATAGGCAGTTTCCGCATCTCGTCAACGAATACGATCCTATCGTTCCTCAGATAGTATCTTATCCATGCCACTATTCTAATGCTACCGATAGGCAGTTTCCGCGTCTCGTCAACGAATACGATCCTATTGTTCCTCAGATAGTATTTTATCCATGCACTATTCTAATGCTACCGATAGGCAGTTTCCGCGTCTCGTCAACGAATACGATCCTATTGTTCCTCAGATACTATCTTATCCATGCCACTATTCTAATGCTACCGATAGGCAGTTTTCGCATCTAGTCAAAGAACACGACCCTATTGTTCCTCAAATAATATTTCATCCATGCACTATTCTAATGCTAACGATAGGCAGTTTCCGCATCTCGTCAACGAATACTATCCTATCGTTCCTCAGATAGTATTTTATCCATGCACTATTCTAATGCTACCGATAGGCAGTTTCCGCGTCTCGTCAACGAATACGATCCCATTGTTCCTCAGATAGTATCTCATCCATGCCACTATTCTAATGCTAACGATAGGCAGTTTCCGCATCTCGTCAACGAATACGATCCTATTGTTCCTCAGATAGTATTTTATCCATGCACTATTCTAATGCTACCGATAGGCAGTTTCCGCATCTCGTCAACGAATACGATCCCATTGTTCCTCAGATAGTATCTCATCCATGCCACTATTCTAATGCTAACGATAGGCAGTTTCCGCGTCTCGTCAACGAATACGATCCTATCGTTCCTCAGATAGTATCTTATCCATGCCACTATTCTAATGCTAACGATAGGCAGTTTCCGCGTCTCGTCAACGAATACGATCCCATTGTTCCTCAGATAGTATCTCATCCATGCCACTATTCTAATGCTAACGATAGGCAGTTTCCGCATCTCGTCAACGAATACGATCCTATCGTTCCTCAGATAGTATTTTATCCATGCACTATTCTAATGCTACCGATAGGCAGTTTCCGCGTCTCGTCAACGAATACGATCCTATTGTTCCTCAGATACTATCTTATCCATGCCACTATTCTAATGCTACCGATAGGCAGTTTTCGCATCTAGTCAAAGAACACGACCCTATTGTTCCTTAAATAGTATTTCATCCATGCACTATTCTAATGCTAACGATAGGCAGTTTCCGCGTCTCGTCAACGAATACGATCCTATTGTTCCTCAGATACTATCTTATCCATGCCACTATTCTAATGCTACCGATAGGCAGTTTTCGCATCTAGTCAAAGAACACGACCCTATTGTTCCTCAAATAATATTTCATCCATGCACTATTCTAATGCTAACGATAGGCAGTTTCCGCGTCTCGTCAACGAATACGATCCTATTGTTCCTCAGATACTATCTTATCCATGCCACTATTCTAATGCTACCGATAGGCAGTTTTCGCATCTAGTCAAAGAACACGACCCTATTGTTCCTTAAATAGTATTTCATCCATGCACTATTCTAATGCTAACGATAGGCAGTTTCCGCGTCTCGTCAACGAATACGATCCTATTGTTCCTCAGATACTATCTTATCCATGCCACTATTCTAATGCTACCGATAGGCAGTTTTCGCATCTAGTCAAAGAACACGACCCTATTGTTCCTCAAATAGTATTTCATCCATGCACTATTCTAATGCTAACGATAGGCAGTTTCCGCATCTCGTCAACGAATACGATCCTATCGTTCCTCAGATAGTATTTTATCCATGCACTATTCTAATGCTACCGATAGGCAGTTTCCGCGTCTCGTCAACTAATACGATCCTATTGTTCCTCAGATACTATCTTATCCATGCCACTATTCTAATGCTACCGATAGGCAGTTTTCGCATCTAGTCAAAGAACACGACCCTATTGTTCCTCAAATAGTATTTCATCCATGCACTATTCTAATGCTAACGATAGGCAGTTTCCGCGTCTCGTCAACGAATACGATCCTATTGTTCCTCAGATACTATCTTATCCATGCCACTATTCTAATGCTAACGATGGGCAGTTTTCGCATCTAGTCAAAGAACACGACTCTATTGTTCCTCAAATAGTATTTCATCCATGCACTATTCTAATGCTAACGATAGGCAGTTTCCGCGTCTCGTCAACGAATACGATCCTATTGTTTCTCAGATACTATCTTATCCATGCCACTATTCTAATGCTACCGATAGGCAGTTTTCGCATCCAGTCAAAGAACACGACCCTATTGTTCCTCAAATAGTATTTCATCCATGCACTATTCTAATGCTAACGATAGGCAGTTTCCGCGTCTCGTCAACGAATACGATCCTATCGTTCCTCAGATAGTATTTTATCCATGCACTATTCTAATGCTAACGATAGGCAGTTTTCGCATCTAGTCAAAGAACACGACCCTATTGTTCCTCAGATAGTATCTTATCCATGCCACTATTCTGATGCTAACGATAGGCAGTTTCCGCATCTCGTCAACGAATACGATCCTATCGTTCCTCAGATAGTATCTTATCCATGCCACTATTCTGATGCTAACGATAGGCAGTTTTCGCATCTAGTCAAAGAACACGACCCTATTGTTCCTCAGATAGTATCTCATCCATGCCACTATTCTAATGCCAACGATAGGCAGTTTCCGCGTCTCGTCAACGAATACGATCCTATTGTTCCTCAGATAGTATTTTATCCATGCCACTATTCTGATGCTAACGATAGGCAGTTTCCGCATCTCGTCAACGAATACGATCCTATCGTTCCTCAGATGGTATTTTATCCATGCACTATTCTAATGCTACCGATAGGCAGTTTCCGCGTCTCGTCAACGAATACGATCCTATCGTTCCTCAGATAGTATTTTATCCATGCACTATTCTAATGCTAACGATAGGCAGTTTCCGCGTCTCGTCAACGAATACGATCCTATTGTTCCTCAGATAGTATTTTATCCATGCCACTATTCTAATGCTACCGATAGGCAGTTTCCGCATCTCGTCAACGAATACGATCCTATCGTTCCTCAGATAGTATCTCATCCATGCCACTATTCTAATGCTAACGATAGGCAGTTTCCGCATCTCGTCAACGAATACGATCCTATCGTTCCTCAGATAGTATCTTATCCATGCCACTATTCTGATGCTACCGATAGGCAGTTTCCGCATCTCGTCAACGAATACGATCCTATCGTTCCTCAGATAGTATTTTATCCATGCACTATTCTAATGCTACCGATAGGCAGTTTTCGCATCTAGTCAAAGAACACGACCCTATTGTTCCTCAGATAGTATCTCATCCATGCCACTATTCTAATGCTAACGATAGGCAGTTTCCGCGTCTCGTCAACGAATACGATCCTATTGTTCCTCAGATGGTCCCTTATCCATGCCACTATTCTAATGCCAACGATAGGCAGTTTCCGCGTCTCGTCAACGAATACGATCCTATTGTTCCTCAGATAGTATTTTATCCATGCACTATTCTAATGCTACCGATAGGCAGTTTTCGCATCTAGTCAAAGAACACGACCCTATTGTTCCTCAGATAGTATCTCATCCATGCCACTATTCTAATGCTAACGATAGGCAGTTTCCGCGTCTCGTCAACGAATACGATCCTATTGTTCCTCAGATAGTATTTTATCCATGCACTATTCTAATGCTACCGATAGGCAGTTTCCGCATCTCGTCAACGAATACGATCCTATCGTTCCTCAGATAGTATCTTATCCATGCCACTATTCTGATGCTACCGATAGGCAGTTTCCGCATCTCGTCAACGAATACGATCCTATCGTTCCTCAGATAGTATTTTATCCATGCACTATTCTAATGCTACCGATAGGCAGTTTCCGCATCTAGTCAAAGAACACGACCCTATTGTTCCTCAGATAGTATCTTATCCATGCACTATTCTGATGCTACCGATAGGCAGTTTCCGCATCTCGTCGACGAATACGATCCTATCGTTCCTCAGATAGTATCTTATCCATGCCACTATTCTAATGCTACCGATAGGCAGTTTTCGCATCTAGTCAAAGAACACGACCCTATTGTTCCTCAGATAGTATCTCATCCATGCCACTATTCTAATGCTAACGATAGGCAGTTTCCGCGTCTCGTCAACGAATACGATCCTATTGTTCCTCAGATAGTATTTCATCCATTCACTATTCTAATGCTACCGATAGGCAGTTTCCGCATCTCGTCAACGAATACGATCCTATCGTTCCTCAGATAGTATCTTATCCATGCCACTATTCTGAGGCTACCGATAGGCAGTTTTCGCATCTAGTCAAAGAACACGACCCTATTGTTCCTCAGATAGTATCTCATCCATGCCACTATTCTAATGCTAACGATAGGCAGTTTCCGCATCTCGTCAACGAATACGATCCTATTGTTCCTCAGATAGTATTTTATCCATGCACTATTCTAATGCTACCGATAGGCAGTTTCCGCGTCTCGTCAACGAATACGATCCTATTGTTCCTCAGATAGTATCTTATCCATGCCACTATTCTAATGCTAACGATAGGCAGTTTCCACGTCTCGTCAACGAATACGATCCTATTGTTCCTCAGATAGTATCTTATCCATGCCACTATTCTAATGCTACCGATAGGCAGTTTTCGCATCTCGTCAACGAATACGATCCTATCGTTCCTCAGATAGTATTTTATCCATGCACTATTCTAATGCTACCGATAGGCAGTTTCCGCGTCTCGTCAACGAATACGATCCTATCGTTCCTCAGATAGTATCTTATCCATGACACTATTCTAATGCTACCGATAGGCAGTTTCCGCGTCTCGTCAACGAATACGATCCTATTGTTCCTCAGATAGTATCTCATCAGTGCCACTATTCCAATGCTAACGATAGGCAGTTTCCGCGTCTCGTCAACGAATACGATCCCATTGTTCCTCAGATAGTATCCCATCCATGCCACTATTCTGATGCTACCGATAGGCAGTTTCCGCGTCTCGTCAACGAATACGATCCTATTGTTCCTCAGATAGTATCTTATCCATGACACTATTCTAATGCTTACGATAGGCAGTTTCCGCATCTCGTCAACGAATACGATCCTATCGTTCCTCAGATAGTATTTTATCCATGCACTATTCTAATGCTACCGATAGGCAGTTTCCGCGTCTCGTCAACGAATACGATCCTATTGTTCCTCAGATACTATCTTATCCATGCCACTATTCTAATGCTACCGATAGGCAGTTTTCGCATCTAGTCAAAGAACACGACCCTATTGTTCCTCAAATAGTATTTCATCCATGCACTATTCTAATGCTACCGATAGGCAGTTTCCGCATCTCGTCAACGAATACGATCCTATCGTTCCTCAGATAGTATTTTATCCATGCACTATTCTAATGCTACCGATAGGCAGTTTCCGCGTCTCGTCAACGAATACGATCCTATTGTTCCTCAGATAGTATCTTATCCATGACACTATTCTAATGCTAACGATAGGCAGTTTCCGCGTCTCGTCGACGAATACGATCCTATTGTTCCTCAGATAGTATCTTATCCATGCTACTATTCTAATGCTAACGATAGGCAGTTTCCGCATCTCGTCAACGAATACGATCCTATCGTTCCTCAGATAGTATTTTATCCATGCACTATTCTAATGCTACCGATAGACAGTTTCCGCGTCTCGTCAACGAATACGATCCTATTGTTCCTCAGATAGTATCTTATCCATTCCACCATTCTAATGGTACCGATAGACAGTTTCCGCGTCTCGTCAACGAATACGATCCTATCGTTCCTCAGATAGTATTTTATCCATGCCACTATTCTCATGCTACCGATGGGCAGTTTCCGCGTCTCGTCAACGAATACGATCCTATTGTTCCTCAGATAGTATCTTATCCATGCCACTATTCTAATGCTAACGATAGGCAGTTTCCGCATCTCGTCAACGAATACGATCCTATCGTTCCTCAGATAGTATTTTATCCATGCACTATTCTAATGCTACCGATAGACAGTTTCCGCGTCTCGTCAACGAATACGATCCTATTGTTCCTCAGATAGTATCTTATCCATTCCACTATTCTAATGGTACCGATAGACAGTTTCCGCGTCTCGTCAACGAATACGATCCTATTGTTCCTCAGATAGTATCTTATCCATGCCACTATCCTAATGCTACCGATAGGCAGTTTCCGCGTCTCGTCAACGAATACGATCCTATCGTTCCTCAGATAGTATTTTATCCATGCCACTATTCTCATGCTACCGATGGGCAGTTTCCGCGTCTCGTCAACGAATACGATCCTATTGTTCCTCAGATAGTATCTTATCCATGACACTATTCTAATGCTAACGATAGGCAGTTTCCGCGTCTCGTCGACGAATACGATCCTATTGTTCCTCAGATAGTATCTTATCCATGCTACTATTCTAATGCTAACGATAGGCAGTTTCCGCATCTCGTCAACGAATACGATCCTATAGTTCCTCAGATAGTATTTTATCCATGCACTATTCTAATGCTACCGATAGACAGTTTCCGCGTCTCGTCAACGAATACGATCCTATTGTTCCTCAGATAGAATCTTATCCATTCCACTATTCTAATGGTACCGATAGACAGTTTCCGCGTCTCGTCAACGAATACGATCCTATTGTTCCTCAGATAGTATATTATCCATGCCACTATTCTAATGCTACCGATAGGCAGTTTCCGCATCTCGTCAACGAATACGATCCTATCGTTCCTCAGTTAGTATCTCATCCATGCCACTATTCTAATGCTACCGATAGGCAGTTTCCGCATCTCGTCAACGAATTCGATCCTATTGTTCCTCAGATAGTATCTTATCCATGCCACTATCCCAAGGCTACCGATAGGCAGTTTCCGCATCTCGTCAACGAATACGATCCTATTGTTCCTCAGATAGTATCTCATCCATGCCACTATTCTAATGCTACCGTTAGGCAGTTTCCGCGTCACGTCAACGAATACGATCCTATTGTTCCTCAGATACTATCTTATCCATGACACTATTCTAATGCTACCGATAGGCAGTTTCCGCGTCTCGTCAACGAATACGATCCTATCGTTCCTCAGATAGTATTTTATCCATGCACTATTCTAATGCTACCGATAGGCAGTTTCCGCGTCTCGTCAACGAATACGATCCTATCGTTCCTCAGTTAGTATCTCATCCATGCCACTATTCTAATGCTACCGATAGGCAGTTTCCGCATCTCGTCAACGAATTCGATCCTATTGTTCCTCAGATAGTATCTTATCCATGCCACTATTCTAATGCTACCGATAGGCAGTTTCCGCATCTCGTCAACGAATTCGATCCTATTGTTCCTCAGATAGTATCTTATCCATGCCACTATTCTAATGCTACCGATAGGCAGTTTCCGCATCTCGTCAACGAATTCGATCCTATCGTTCCTCAGTTAGTATCTCATCCATGCCACTATTCTAATGCTACCGATAGGCAGTTTCCGCATCTCGTCAACGAATTCGATCCTATTGTTCCTCAGATAGTATCTTATCCATGCCACTATTCTAATGCTACCGATAGGCAGTTTCCGCATCTCGTCAACGAATTCGATCCTATTGTTCCTCAGTTAGTATCTCATCCATGCCACTATTCTAATGCTACCGATAGGCAGTTTCCGCATCTCGTCAACGAATTCGATCCTATCGTTCCTCAGTTAGTATCTCATCCATGCCACTATTCTAATGCTACCGATAGGCAGTTTCCGCATCTCGTCAACGAATTCGATCCTATTGTTCCTCAGATAGTATCTTATCCATGCCACTATTCTAATGCTACCGATAGGCAGTTTCCGCGTCTCGTCAACGAATACGATCCTATTGTTCCTCAGATAGTATCTTATCCATAACACTATTCTAATGCTAACGATAGGCAGTTTCCGCGTCTCGTCAACGAATACGATCCTATCGTTCCTCAGATAGTATCTTATCCATGCCACTATTCCAATGCTACCGATAGGCAGTTTCCGCGTCTCGTCAACGAATACGATCCTATTGTTCCTCAGATAGTATCTTATCCATTCCACTATTCTAATGGTACCGATAGACAGTTTCCGCGTCTCGTCAACGAATACGATCCTATTGTTCCTCAGATAGTATCTTATCCATGCCACTATTCTAATGCTAACGATAGGCAGTTTCCGCGTCTCGTCAACGAATACGATCCTATTGTTCCTCAGATAGTATCTTATCCATGCCACTATTCTAATGCTACCGATAGGCAGTTTCCGCATCTCGTCAACGAATACGATCCTATCGTTCCTCAGATAGTATCTTATTCATGCCACTATTCCAATGCTACCGATAGGCAGTTTCCGCGTCTCGTCAACGAATACGATCCTATTGTTCCTCAGATAGTATATTATCCATGCCACTATTCTAATGCTACCGTTAGGCAGTTTCCGCGTCACGTCAACGAATACGATCCTATTGTTCCTCAGATACTATCTTATCCATGACACTATTCTAATGCTACCGATAGGCAGTTTCCGCGTCTCGTCAACGAATACGATCCTATCGTTCCTCAGATAGTATTTTATCCATGCACTATTCTAATGCTACCGATAGGCAGTTTCCGCGTCTCGTCAACGAATACGATCCTATCGTTCCTCAGTTAGTATCTCATCCATGCCACTATTCTAATGCTACCGATAGGCAGTTTCCGCATCTCGTCAACGAATTCGATCCTATTGTTCCTCAGATAGTATCTTATCCATGCCACTATTCTAATGCTACCGATAGGCAGTTTCCGCATCTCGTCAACGAATTCGATCCTATTGTTCCTCAGATAGTATCTTATCCATGCCACTATTCTAATGCTACCGATAGGCAGTTTCCGCATCTCGTCAACGAATTCGATCCTATCGTTCCTCAGTTAGTATCTCATCCATGCCACTTTTCTAATGCTACCGATAGGCAGTTTCCGCATCTCGTCAACGAATTCGATCCTATTGTTCCTCAGATAGTATCTTATCCATGCCACTATTCTAATGCTACCGATAGGCAGTTTCCGCATCTCGTCAACGAATACGATCCTATCGTTTCTCAGATGGTATTTTATCCATGCCACTATTCTAATGCTAACGATAGGCAGTTTCCGCGTCTCTTCAACGAATATGATCCTATTGTTCCTCAGATAGTATCTTATCCATGCCACTATTCTAATGCTAACGATAGGCAGTTTCCGCATCTCGTCAACGAATACGATCCAATTATTCCTCAGATACTATCTTATCCATGCCACTATTCTAATGCTAACGATAGGCAGTTTCCGCATCTCGTCAACGAATACGATCCAATTGTTCCTCAGATACTATCTTATCCATGCCACTATTCTAATGCAACCGATAGGCAGTATCCGCGTCTCTTCAACGAATACGATCCCATTGTTCCTCAGATAGTATCTTATCCATGCCACTATTCTAATGCTAACGATGGGCAGTTTCCGCGTCTCGTCAACGAATACGATCCTATTGTTCCTCAAATACTATCTTATCCATGCCACTATTCTAATGCAACCGATAGGCAGTATCCGCGTCTCTTCAACGAATACGATCCTATTGTTCCTCAGATAGTATCTTATCCATGCCACTATTCTAATGCTAACGATAGGCAGTTTCCGCATCTCGTCAACGAATACGATCCTATCGTTCCTCAGATAGTATTTTATCCATGCCACATTTCTGATGCTACCGATAGGCAGTTTCCGCGTCTCTTCAACGAATACGATCCTATTGTTCCTCAGATAGTATTTTATCCATGCCACAATTCTGATGCTACCGATAGGCAGTTTCCGCGTCTCTTCAACGAATACGATCCTATTGTTCCTCAGATAGTATCTTATCCATGCCACTATTCTTATGCTAACGATAGGCAGTTTCCGCATCTCGTCAACGAATACGATCCTATTGTTCCTCAGATAGTATCTTATCCATGCACTATTCTAATGCTAACGATAGGCAGTTTCCGCATCTCGTCAACGAATACGATCCTATCGTTCCTCAGATAGTATCTTATCCATGCCACTATTCTAATGCTAACGATAGGCAGTTTCCGCATCTCGTCAACGAATACGATCCTATTGTTCCTCAGATAGTATCTTATCCATGCACTATTCTAATGCTAACGATAGGCAGTTTCCGCATCTCGTCAACGAATACGATCCTATCGTTCCTCAGATAGTATCTCATCCATGCCACTATTCTGATGCCAACGATAGGCAGTTTCCGCATCTCGTCAACGAATACGATCCTATCGTTCCTCAGATAGTATCTTATCCATGCCACTATTCTAATTCTAACGATAGGCAGTTTCAACATCTCGTCAACGAATACGATCCTATCGTTCCTCAGATAGTATCTTATCCATGCACTATTCTAATGCTAACGATAGGCAGTTTTTGCATCTCGTCAACGAATACGATCCTATCGTTCCTCAGATAGTATCTCATCCATGTCACTATTCTGATGCTAACGATAGGCAGTTTCCGCATCTCGTCAACGAATACGATCCTATCAATCCTCAGATAGTATCTTATCCATGCCACTATTCTAATGATAACGATAGGCAGTTTCCGCATCTCGTCAACGAATACGATCCCATTGTTCCTCAGATAGTATCTTATCCATGCACTATTCTAATGCTAACGATAGGCAGTTTCCGCGTCTCGTCAACGAATACTATCCTATTGTTCCTCAGATAGTATTTTATCCATGCCACTATTCTAATGCTAACGATAGGCAGTTTCCGCATCTCGTCAACGAATACGATCCTATTGTTCCTCAGATAGTATCTTATCCACACCACTATTCTAATGCTACCGATAGGCAGTTTCCGCATCTCGTCAACGAATACGATCCTATCGTTCCTCAGATAGTCTCTTATCCATGCCACTATTCTTATGCTAACGATAGGCAGTTTCCGCATTTCGTCAACGAATACGATCCTATTGTTCCTCAGATAGTATCTTATACATGCCACTATTCTAATGCTAACGATAGGCAGTTTCCGCATCTCGACAACGAATACGATCCTATTGTTCCTCAGATAGTATCTTATCCACATCACTATTCCAATGCTACCGATAGGCAGTTTCCGCATTTCGTCAACGAATACGATCCTATCGTTCCTCAGATAGTATCTTATCCATGCCACTATTCTAATGCTAACGATAGGCAGTTTCCGCATCTCGTCAACGAATACGATCCTATCGTTCCTCAGATAGTATCTTATCCATGCACTATTCTAATGCTAACGATAGGCAGTTTCCGCATCTCGTCAACGAATACGATCCTATCGTTCCTCAGATAGTATCTCATCCATGCCACTATTCTGATGCTAACGATAGGCAGTTTCCGCATCTCGTCAACGAATACGATCCTATCGTTCCTCAGATAGTATCTTATCCATGCCACTATTCTAATGCTAACGATAGGCAGTTTCCGCATCTCGTCAACGAATACGATCCCATTGTTCCTCAGATAGTATCTTATCCATGCACTATTCTAATACTAACGATAGGCAGTTTCCGCATCTCGTCAACGAATACGATCCTATCGTTCCTCAGATAGTATCTCATCCATGCAACTATTCTGATGCTACCGATAGGCAGTTTCCGCATCTCGTCAACGAATACGATCCTATCGTTCCTCAGATAGTATCTTATCCACACCACTATTCTAATGCTACCGATAGGCAGTTTCCGCATCTCGTCAACGAATACGATCCTATTGTTCCTCAGATAGTATCTTATCCACACCACTATTCTAATGCTACCGATAGGCAGTTTCCGCATCTCGTCAACGAATACGATCCCATTGTTCCTCAGATAGTATCTTATCCATGCCACTATTCTAATGCTAATGATGGGCAGTTTCCGCATCTCGTCGACGAATACGATCCTATTGTTCCTCAGATAGTTTCTCATCCATGCCACTATTCTAATGCTAACGATAGGCAGTTTCCGCATCTCGTCGACGAATGCGATCCTATTGTTTCTCAGATAGTATCTTATCCATGCCACTATTCTAATGCTAACGATAGGCAGTTTCCGCATCTCGTCAACGAATACGATCCCATTGTTCCTCAGATAGTATCTTATCCATGCACTATTCTAATGCTAACGATAGGCAGTTTCCGCGTCTCGTCAACGAATACGATCCTATTGTTCCTCAGATAGTATCTTATCCATGCTACTATTCTAATGCTACCGATGGGCAGTTTCCGCATCTCGTCGACGAATACGATCCTATTGTTCCTCAGATAGTATCTTATCCATGCCACTTATCTAATGCTGATGATGGGCAGTTTCCGCATCTCGTCGACGATTACGATCCTATTGTTCCTCAGATAGTATCTTATCCATACCACTATTCTGATGCTAACGATAGGCAGTTTCCGCGTCTCGTCAACGAATACGATCCCATTGTTCCTCAGATGGTCCCTTATCCATGCCACTATTCTAATGCTAACGATAGGCAGTTTCCGCATCTCGTCGACGAATACGATCCTATCGTTCCTCAGATAGTATTTTATCCATGCCACTATTCTGATGCTACCTATAGGCAGTTTCCGCGTCTCTACAACGAATACGATCCTATTGTTCCTCAGATAGTATCTTATCCATGCCACTATTCTGATGCTAACGATAGGCAGTTTCCGCATCTCGTCAACGAATACGATCCTATTGTTCCTCAGATAGTATCTTATCCATGCCACTATTCTGATGCTACCTATAGGCAGTTTCCGCGTCTCTACAACGAATACGATCCTATTGTTCCTCAGATAGTATCTTATCCATGCCACTATTCTGATGCTAACGATAGGCAGTTTCCGCGTCTCGTCAACGAATATGATCCTATTGTTCCTCAGATAGTATCTTATCCATGCCACTATTCTGATGCTACCGATAGGCAGTTTCCGCATCTCGTCAACGAATACGATCCCATTGTTCCTCAGATAGTATCTTATCCATGCACTATTCTAATGCTAACGATAGGCAGTTTCCGCGTCTCGTCAACGAATACGATCCTATTGTTCCTCAGATAGTATCTTATCCATGCTACTATTCTAATGCTACCGATGGGCAGTTTCCGCATCTCGTCGACGAATACGATCCTATTGTTCCTCAGATAGTATCTTATCCATGCCACTTATCTAATGCTACCGATAGGCAGTTTCCGCGTCTCTTCAACGAATACGATCCTATTGTTCCTCAGATAGTATCTCATCCATGCCACTATTCTAATGCTACCGATGGGCAGTTTCCGCGTCTCGTCAACGAATACGATCCTATTGTTCCTCAGATACTATCTTATCCATGCCACTATTCTAATGCTACCTATAGGCAGTTTCCGCGTCTCTACAACGAATACGATCCTATTGTTCCTCAGATAGTATCTTATCCATGCCACTATTCTGATGCTAACGATAGGCAGTTTCCGCATCTCGTCAACGAATACGATCCTATTGTTCCTCAGATAGTATCTTATCCATGCACCATTCTAATGCTAACGATAGGCAGTTCCCGCATCTCGTCAACGAATACGATCCTATTGTTCCTCAGATAGTATCTTATCCATGCCACTATTCTTATGCTACCGATAGGCAGCTTCCGCATCTCTACAACGAATACGATCCTATTGTTCCTCAGATAGTATCTTATCCATGCCACTATTCTGATGCTAACGATAGGCAGTTTCCGCATCTCGTCAACGAATACGATCCAATTGTTCCTCGAAAAGTATCTCATCCATGCCACTATTCTAATGCTAACGATAGGCAGTTCCCGCATCTCGTCAACGAATACGATCCTATTGTTCCTCAGATAGTATCTTATCCATGCCACTATTCTTATGCTACCGATAGGCAGTTTCCGCATCTCGTCAACGAATACGATCCTATTGTTCCTCGAATAGTATCTCATCCATGCCACTATTCTAATGCAACCGATGGGCAGTTTCCGCATCTCGTCAACGAATACGATCCAATTGTTCCTCAGATAGTATCTCATCCATGCCACTATTCTAAGGCTACCGATAGGCAGTTTCCCCATCATGTCAACGAATACGATCCTATTGTTCCTCAGATAGTATCTTATCCATGCCACTATTCTAATGCTAACGATAGGCAGTTTCCGCATCTCGTCGACGAATGCGATCCTATTGTTCCTCAGATAGTATCTTATCCACACCACTATTCTAATGCAACCGATAGGCAGTTTCCGCATCTCGTCGACGAATACAATCCTATTGTTCCTCAGATAGTATCTCATCCATGCCACTATTCCAATGCTAAGGATGGGCAGTTTCCGCGTCTCGTCAACGAATATGATCCTATTGTTCCTCAGATAGTATCTTATCCATGCCACTATTCTGATGCTACCGATAGGCAGTTTCCGCATCTCGTCAACGAATACGATCCAATTGTTCCTCAGATAGTATCTTATCCATGCCACTATTCTAAGGCTACCGATAGGCAGTTTCCCCAACATGTCAACGAATACGATCCTATCGTTCCTCAGATAGTATTTTATCCATGCACTATTCTAATGCTACCGATAGGCAGTTTCCGCGTCTCGTCAACGAATACGATCCTATCGTTCCTCAGTTAGTATCTCATCCATGCCACTATTCTAATGCTACCGATAGGCAGTTTCCGCATCTCGTCAACGAATTCGATCCTATTGTTCCTCAGATAGTATCTTATCCATGCCACTATTCTAATGCTACCGATAGGCAGTTTCCGCATCTCGTCAACGAATTCGATCCTATTGTTCCTCAGATAGTATCTTATCCATGCCACTATTCTAATGCTACCGATAGGCAGTTTCCGCATCTCGTCAACGAATTCGATCCTATCGTTCCTCAGTTAGTATCTCATCCATGCCACTATTCTAATGCTACCGATAGGCAGTTTCCGCATCTCGTCAACGAATTCGATCCTATTGTTCCTCAGATAGTATCTTATCCATGCCACTATTCTAATGCTACCGATAGGCAGTTTCCGCATCTCGTCAACGAATTCGATCCTATTGTTCCTCAGTTAGTATCTCATCCATGCCACTATTCTAATGCTACCGATAGGCAGTTTCCGCATCTCGTCAACGAATTCGATCCTATCGTTCCTCAGTTAGTATCTCATCCATGCCACTATTCTAATGCTACCGATAGGCAGTTTCCGCATCTCGTCAACGAATTCGATCCTATTGTTCCTCAGATAGTATCTTATCCATGCCACTATTCTAATGCTACCGATAGGCAGTTTCCGCGTCTCGTCAACGAATACGATCCTATTGTTCCTCAGATAGTATCTTATCCATAACACTATTCTAATGCTAACGATAGGCAGTTTCCGCGTCTCGTCAACGAATACGATCCTATCGTTCCTCAGATAGTATCTTATCCATGCCACTATTCCAATGCTACCGATAGGCAGTTTCCGCGTCTCGTCAACGAATACGATCCTATTGTTCCTCAGATAGTATCTTATCCATTCCACTATTCTAATGGTACCGATAGACAGTTTCCGCGTCTCGTCAACGAATACGATCCTATTGTTCCTCAGATAGTATCTTATCCATGCCACTATTCTAATGCTAACGATAGGCAGTTTCCGCGTCTCGTCAACGAATACGATCCTATTGTTCCTCAGATAGTATCTTATCCATGCCACTATTCTAATGCTACCGATAGGCAGTTTCCGCATCTCGTCAACGAATACGATCCTATCGTTCCTCAGATAGTATCTTATTCATGCCACTATTCCAATGCTACCGATAGGCAGTTTCCGCGTCTCGTCAACGAATACGATCCTATTGTTCCTCAGATAGTATATTATCCATGCCACTATTCTAATGCTACCGATAGGCAGTTTCCGCGTCTCGTCAACGAATACGATCCTATTGTTCCTCAGATAGTATCTCATCCATGCCACTATTCTAATGCTAACGATAGGCCTTTTTCCGCGTCTCGTCAACGAATACGATCCCATTGTTCCTCAGATAGTATCTCATCCATGCCACTATTCTAATGCTCACGATAGGCAGTTTTCGCATCTAGTCAAAGAACACGACCCTATTGTTCCTCAGATAGTATCTTATCCATGCCACTATTCTAATGCTAACGATAGGCAGTTTTCGCATCTATTCAAAGAACACGATCCTATTGTTCCTCAGATAGTATCTTATCCATGCCACTATTCTAATGCTAACGATAGGCAGTTTCCGCATCTCGTCAACGAATACGATCCTATCGTTCCTCAGATGGTATTTTATCCATGCCACTATTCTAATGCTAACGATAGGCAGTTTCCGCGTCTCTTCAACGAATATGATCCTATTGTTCCTCAGATAGTATCTTATCCATGCCACTATTCTAATGCTAACGATAGGCAGTTTCCGCATCTCGTCAACGAATACGATCCAATTATTCCTCAGATACTATCTTATCCATGCCACTATTCTAATGCTAACGATAGGCAGTTTCCGCATCTCGTCAACGAATACGATCCAATTGTTCCTCAGATACTATCTTATCCATGCCACTATTCTAATGCAACCGATAGGCAGTATCCGCGTCTCTTCAACGAATACGATCCCATTGTTCCTCAGATAGTATCTTATCCATGCCACTATTCTAATGCTAACGATGGGCAGTTTCCGCGTCTCGTCAACGAATACGATCCTATTGTTCCTCAAATACTATCTTATCCATGCCACTATTCTAATGCAACCGATAGGCAGTATCCGCGTCTCTTCAACGAATACGATCCTATTGTTCCTCAGATAGTATCTTATCCATGCCACTATTCTAATGCTAACGATAGGCAGTTTCCGCATCTCGTCAACGAATACGATCCTATCGTTCCTCAGATAGTATTTTATCCATGCCACAATTCTGATGCTACCGATAGGCAGTTTCCGCGTCTCTTCAACGAATACGATCCTATTGTTCCTCAGATAGTATTTTATCCATGCCACAATTCTGATGCTACCGATAGGCAGTTTCCGCGTCTCTTCAACGAATACGATCCTATTGTTCCTCAGATAGTATCTTATCCATGCCACTATTCTTATGCTAACGATAGGCAGTTTCCGCATCTCGTCAACGAATACGATCCTATTGTTCCTCAGATAGTATCTTATCCATGCACTATTCTAATGCTAACGATAGGCAGTTTCCGCATCTCGTCAACGAATACGATCCTATCGTTCCTCAGATAGTATCTTATCCATGCCACTATTCTAATGCTAACGATAGGCAGTTTCCGCATCTCGTCAACGAATACGATCCTATTGTTCCTCAGATAGTATCTTATCCATGCACTATTCTAATGCTAACGATAGGCAGTTTCCGCATCTCGTCAACGAATACGATCCTATCGTTCCTCAGATAGTATCTCATCCATGCCACTATTCTGATGCCAACGATAGGCAGTTTCCGCATCTCGTCAACGAATACGATCCTATCGTTCCTCAGATAGTATCTTATCCATGCCACTATTCTAATTCTAACGATAGGCAGTTTCAACATCTCGTCAACGAATACGATCCTATCGTTCCTCAGATAGTATCTTATCCATGCACTATTCTAATGCTAACGATAGGCAGTTTTTGCATCTCGTCAACGAATACGATCCTATCGTTCCTCAAATAGTATCTCATCCATGCCACTATTCTGATGCTAACGATAGGCAGTTTCCGCATCTCGTCAACGAATACGATCCTATCGTTCCTCAGATAGTATCTTATCCATGCCACTATTCTAATGATAACGATAGGCAGTTTCCGCATCTCGTCAACGAATACGATCCCATTGTTCCTCAGATAGTATCTTATCCATGCACTATTCTAATGCTAACGATAGGCAGTTTCCGCGTCTCGACAACGAATACGATCCTATTGTTCCTCAGATAGTATTTTATCCATGCCACTATTCTAATGCTAACGATAGGCAGTTTCCGCATCTCGTCAACGAATACGATCCTATTGTTCCTCAGATAGTATCTTATCCACACCACTATTCTAATGCTACCGATAGGCAGTTTCCGCATCTCGTCAACGAATACGATCCTATCGTTCCTCAGATAGTCTCTTATCCATGCCACTATTCTTATGCTAACGATAGGCAGTTTCCGCATCTCGTCAACGAATACGATCCTATTGTTCCTCAGATAGTATCTTATCCATGCAACTATTCTAATGCTAACGATAGGCAGTTTCCGCATCTCGACAACGAATACGATCCTATTGTTCCTCAGATAGTATCTTATCCACATCACTATTCCAATGCTACCGATAGGCAGTTTCCGCATTTCGTCAACGAATACGATCCTATCGTTCCTCAGATAGTATCTTATCCATGCCACTATTCTAATGCTAACGATAGGCAGTTTCCGCATCTCGTCAACGAATACGATCCTATCGTTCCTCAGATAGTATCTTATCCATGCACTATTCTAATGCTAACGATAGGCAGTTTCCGCATCTCGTCAACGAATACGATCCTATCGTTCCTCAGATAGTATCTCATCCATGCCACTATTCTGATGCTAACGATAGGCAGTTTCCGCATCTCGTCAACGAATACGATCCTATCGTTCCTCAGATAGTATCTTATCCATGCCACTATTCTAATGCTAACGATAGGCAGTTTCCGCATCTCGTCAACGAATACGATCCCATTGTTCCTCAGATAGTATCTTATCCATGCACTATTCTAATACTAACGATAGGCAGTTTCCGCATCTCGTCAACGAATACGATCCTATCGTTCCTCAGATAGTATCTCATCCATGCAACTATTCTGATGCTACCGATAGGCAGTTTCCGCATCTCGTCAACGAATACGATCCTATCGTTCCTCAGATAGTATCTTATCCACACCACTATTCTAATGCTACCGATAGGCAGTTTCCGCATCTCGTCAACGAATACGATCCTATTGTTCCTCAGATAGTATCTTATCCACACCACTATTCTAATGCTACCGATAGGCAGTTTCCGCATCTCGTCAACGAATACGATCCCATTGTTCCTCAGATAGTATCTTATCCATGCCACTATTCTAATGCTAATGATGGGCAGTTTCCGCATCTCGTCGACGAATACGATCCTATTGTTCCTCAGATAGTTTCTCATCCATGCCACTATTCTAATGCTAACGATAGGCAGTTTCCGCATCTCGTCGACGAATGCGATCCTATTGTTTCTCAGATAGTATCTTATCCATGCCACTATTCTAATGCTAACGATAGGCAGTTTCCGCATCTCGTCAACGAATACGATCCCATTGTTCCTCAGATAGTATCTTATCCATGCACTATTCTAATGCTAACGATAGGCAGTTTCCGCGTCTCGTCAACGAATACGATCCTATTGTTCCTCTGATAGTATCTTATCCATGCTACTATTCTAATGCTACCGATGGGCAGTTTCCGCATCTCGTCGACGAATACGATCCTATTGTTCCTCAGATAGTATCTTATCCATGCCACTTATCTAATGCTGATGATGGGCAGTTTCCGCATCTCGTCGACGATTACGATCCTATTGTTCCTCAGATAGTATCTTATCCATGCTACTATTCTGATGCTAACGATAGGCAGTTTCCGCGTCTCGTCAACGAATACGATCCCATTGTTCCTCAGATGGTCCCTTATCCATGCCACTATTCTAATGCTAACGATAGGCAGTTTCCGCATCTCGTCGACGAATACGATCCTATCGTTCCTCAGATAGTATTTTATCCATGCCACTATTCTGATGCTACCTATAGGCAGTTTCCGCGTCTCTACAACGAATACGATCCTATTGTTCCTCAGATAGTATCTTATCCATGCCACTATTCTGATGCTAACGATAGGCAGTTTCCGCATCTCGTCAACGAATACGATCCTATTGTTCCTCAGATAGTATCTTATCCATGCCACTATTCTGATGCTACCTATAGGCAGTTTCCGCGTCTCTACAACGAATACGATCCTATTGTTCCTCAGATATTATCTTATCCATGCCACTATTCTGATGCTAACGATAGGCAGTTTCCGCGTCTCGTCAACGAATATGATCCTATTGTTCCTCAGATAGTATCTTATCCATGCCACTATTCTGATGCTACCGATAGGCAGTTTCCGCATCTCGTCAACGAATACGATCCCATTGTTCCTCAGATAGTATCTTATCCATGCACTATTCTAATGCTAACGATAGGCAGTTTCCGCGTCTCGTCAACGAATACGATCCTATTGTTCCTCAGATAGTATCTTATCCATGCTACTATTCTAATGCTACCGATGGGCAGTTTCCGCATCTCGTCGACGAATACGATCCTATTGTTCCTCAGATAGTATCTTATCCATGCCACTTATCTAATGCTACCGATAGGCAGTTTCCGCGTCTCTTCAACGAATACGATCCTATTGTTCCTCAGATAGTATCTTATCCATGCCACTATTCTAATGCTAACGATAGGCAGTTTCCGCATCTCGTCGACGAATGCGATCCTATTGTTCCTCAGATAGTATCTTATCCACACCACTATTCTAATGCAACCGATAGGCAGTTTCCGCATCTCGTCGACGAATACAATCCTATTGTTCCTCAGATAGTATCTCATCCATGCCACTATTCCAATGCTAAGGATGGGCAGTTTCCGCGTCTCGTCAACGAATATGATCCTATTGTTCCTCAGATAGTATCTTATCCATGCCACTATTCTGATGCTACCGATAGGCAGTTTCCGCATCTCGTCAACGAATACGATCCAATTGTTCCTCAGATAGTATCTTATCCATGCCACTATTCTAAGGCTACCGATAGGCAGTTTCCCCAACATGTCAACGAATACGATCCTATTGTTCCTCAGATAGTATCTTATCCATGCCACTATTCTAATGCTAACGATAGGCAGTTTCCGCATCTCGTCAACGAATGCGATCCTATTGTTCCTCAGATAGTATCTTATCCACACCACTATTCTAATGCTACCGATAGGCAGTTTCCGCATCTCATCGACGAATACAATCCTATTGTTCCTCAGATAGTATCTCATCCATGCCACCATTCTAAGGCTACCGATAGGCAGTTTCCCCATCATGTCAACGAATACGATCCTATTGTTCCTCAGATAGTATCTTATCCATGCCACTATTCTAATGCTAACGATAGGCAGTTTCCGCATCTCGTCAACGAATGCGATCCTATTGTTCCTCAGATAGTATCTTATCCACACCACTATTCTAATGCTACCGATAGGCAGTTTCCGCATCTCGTTGACGAATACAATCCTATTGTTCCTCAGATAGTATCTCATCCATGCCACTATTCTGAGGCTACCGATAGGCAGTTTCCGCATCTAGTCAACGAATACGATCCTATTGTTCCCCAGATACTATCTCATCCATGCCACTATTCTAAGGCTACCGATAGGCAGTTTCCGCGTCTCGTCGACGAATACAATCCTATTGTTCCTCAGATAGTATCTCATCCATGCCACTATTCCAATGCTAACGATGGGCAGTTTTCGCGTCTCGTCAACGAATACGATCCTATCGTTCCTCAGATAGTATCTTATCCATGCCACTATTCTGATGCTACCGATAGGCAGTATCCGCATCTCGTCAACGAATACGATCCTATTGTTCCTCAGATAGTATCTTATCCATGCCACTATTCTAATGCTACCGATGGGCAGTTTCCGCGTCTCGTCAACGAATACGATCCTATCGTTCCTCAGAAAGTATCTTATCCATGCCACTATTCTAATGCTACCGATAGGCAGTATCCGCATCTCGTCAACGAATATGATCCTATTGTTCCTCAGATAGTATCTTATCCATGCCACTATTCTAATGCTAACGATAGGCAGTTTCCGCGTCTCGTCAACGAATACGATCCTATTGTTCCTCAGATACTATCTTATCCATGCCACTATTCTTATGCTACCGATAGGCAGTTTCCGCGTCTCGTTAACGAATACGATCCTATCGTTCCTCAGAAAGTATCTTATCCATGCCACTATTCTAATGCTACCGATAGGCAGTATCCGCATCTCGTCAACGAATATGATCCTATTGTTCCTCAGATAGTATCTTATCCATGCCACTATTCTGATGCTACCGATAGGCAGTTTCCGCGTCTCGTCAACGAATACGATCCTTTTGTTCCCCAGATACTATCTCATCCATGCCACTATTCCAATGCTACCGATAGGCAGTTTCCGCGTCTCGTCAACGAATACGATCCTATTGTTCTTCAGATAGTATCTTATCCATGCCACTATTCTAATGCTACCGATAGGCAGTTTCCGCGTCTCGTCAACGAATACGATCCTATTGTTCCTCAGATAGTATCTTATCCATGCCACTATTCTGATGCTAACGATAGGCAGTTTCCGCGTCTCGTCAACGAATACGATCCTATTGTTCCTCAGATAGTATCTTATCCATGCCACTATTCTAATGCTAACGATAGGCAGTTTCCGCGTCTCGTCAACGAATACGATCCTATTGTTCCTCAGATAGTACCTTATCCATGCCACTATTCTGATGCTAATGATGGGCAGTTCCCGCATCTCGTCGACGAATACGATCCTATTGTTCCTCAGATGGTCCCTTATCCATGCCACTATTCTGATGCTACCGATGGGCAGTTTCCGCATCTCGTCAACGAATACGATCCTATCGTTCCTCAGATAGTATCTTATCCATGCCACTATTCTAATGCTACCGATAGGCATTTTCCGCGTCTCGTCAACGAATACGATCCTATTGTTCCTCAGATAGTATATTATCCATGACACTATTCTAATGCTACCGATAGGCATTTTTCACATCTCGTCAACGAATACGATCCTATTGTTCCTTAGATACTATCTTATCCATGCCACTATTCCAATGCTACCGATAGGCAGTTTCCGCGTCTCGTCAACGAATACGATCCTATTGTTCCTCAGATAGTATCTTATCCATGCCACTATTCTGATGCTAACGATAGGCAGTTTCCGCGTCTCGTCAACGAATACTATCCTATTGTTCCTCAGATAGTCTCTTATCCATGCCACTATTCTAATGCTAACAATAGGCAGTTTTCGCATCTCGTCAACGAATACGATCCTATTGTTCCTCAGATAGTATCTTATCCATGCCACTATTCTAAGGCTACCGATAGGCAGTTTCCGCATCTCGTCAACGAATACGATCCTATTGTTCCTCAGATAGTATCTAATCCATGCCACTATTCTAATGCTACCGATAGGCAGTTTCCGCGTCTCGTCAACGAATACGATCCTATTGTTCCTCAGATAGTATCTTATCCATGCCAACTATTCTGATGCTACCGATAGGCAGTTTCCGCATCTCGTCAACGAATACGATCCTATTGTTCCTCAGATAGTATATTATCCATGACACTATTCTAATGCTACCGATAGGCATTTTTCACATCTCGTCAACGAATACGATCCTATTGTTCCTCAGATAGTATCTTATCCATGCCACTATTCTAATGCTAACGATAGGCAGTTTCCGCGTCTCGTCAACGAATACGATCCTATTGTTCCTCAGATAGTACCTTATCCATGCCACTATTCTGATGCTAATGATGGGCAGTTCCCGCATCTCGTCGACGAATACGATCCTATTGTTCCTCAGATGGTCCCTTATCCATGCCACTATTCTGATGCTACCGATAGGCAGTTTCCGCATCTCGTCAACGAATACGATCCTATCGTTCCTCAGATAGTATCTTATCCATGCCACTATTCTAATGCTACCGATAGGCAGTTTCCGCGTCTCGTCAACGAATACGATCCTATTGTTCCTCAGATAGTATATTATCCATGACACTATTCTAATGCTACCGATAGGCATTTTTCACATCTCGTCAACGAATACGATCCTATTGTTCCTCAGATACTATCTTATCCATGCCACTATTCCAATGCTACCGATAGGCAGTTTCCGCGTCTCGTCAACGAATACGATCCTATTGTTCCTCAGATAGTATCTTATCCATGCCACTATTCTGATGCTAACGATAGGCAGTTTCCGCGTCTCGTCAACGAATACGATCCTATTGTTCCTCAGATAGTCTCATATCCATGCCACTATTCTAATGCTAACAATAGGCAGTTTTCGCATCTCGTCAACGAATACGATCCTATTGTTCCTCAGATACTATCTTATCCATGCCACTATTCTAAGGCTACCGATAGGCAGTTTCCGCATCTCGTCAACGAATACGATCCTATTGTTCCTCAGATAGTATCTTATCCATGCCACTATTCTAATGCTACCGATAGGCAGTTTCCGCGTCTCGTCAACGAATACGATCCTATTGTTCCTCAGATAGTATCTTATCCATGCCACTATTCTGATGCTAACGATAGGCAGTTTCCGCGTCTCGTCAACGAATACGATCCTATTGTTCCTCAGATAGTCTCTTATCCATGCCACTATTCTAATGCTAACAATAGGCAGTTTTCGCATCTCGTCAACGAATACGATCCTATTGTTCCTCAGATACTATCTTATCCATGCCACTATTCTAAGGCTACCGATAGGCAGTTTCCGCATCTCGTCAACGAATACGATCCTATTGTTCCTAAGATAGTATCTTATCCATGCCACTATTCTAATGCTAACAATAGGCAGTTTTCGCATCTCGTCAACGAATACGATCCTATTGTTCCTCAGATACTATCTTATCCATGCCACTATTCTAAGGCTACCGATAGGCAGTTTCCGCATCTCGTCAACGAATACGATCCTATTGTTCCTCAGATATAATCTTATCCATGCCACTATTCTAAGGCTACCGATAGGCAGTTTCCGCATCTCGTCAACGAATACGATCCTATTGTTCCTCAGATAGTATCTTATCCATGCCACTATTCTAATGCTACCGATAGGCAGTTTCCGCGTCTCGTCAACGAATACGATCCTATTGTTCCTCAGATAGTATCTTATCCATGCCACTCTTCTAATGCTACCGATAGGCAGTTTCCGCGTCTCGTCAACGAATACGATCCTATTGTTCCTCAGATACTATCTTATCCATGCCACTATTCTAAGGCTACCGATAGGCAGTTTCCGCATCTCGTCAACGAATACGATCCTATTGTTCCTCAGATAGTATCTTATCCATGCCACTATTCTAATGCTACCGATAGGCAGTTTCCGCGTCTCGTCAACGAATACGATCCTATTGTTCCTCAGATAGTATCTTATCCATGCCAACTATTCTGATGCTAATGATGGGCAGTTTCCGCATCTCGTCGACGAATACGATCCTATTGTTCCTCACATGGTCCCTTATCCATGCCACTATTCTAATGCTAACGATAGGCAGTTTCCGCGTCACGTCAACGAATACGATCCCATTGTTCCTCAGATAGTATCTTATCCATGCCACTATTCTAATGCTACCGATAGGCAGTTTCCGCGTCTCGTCAACGAATACGATCCTATTGTTCCTCAGATAGTATCTTATCCATGCCACTATTCTAAGGCTACCGATAGGCAGTTTCCGCATCTCGTCAACGAATACGATCCTATTGTTCCTCAGATAGTATCTTATCCATGCCACTATTCTAATGCTACCGATAGGCAGTTTCCGCGTCTCGTCAACGAATACGATCCTATTGTTCCTCAGATAGTATATCATCCATGCCACTATTCTGATGCTACCGATAGGCAGTTTCCGCGTCACGTCAACGAATACGATACAATCGTTCCTCAGATAGTATCTTATCCATGCCACTATTCTAATGCTACCGATAGGCAGTTTCAGCGTCTCGTCAACGAATACGATCCTATTGTTCCTCAGATAGTATATCATCCATGCCACTATTCTGATGCTACCGATAGGCAGTTTCCGCGTCACGTCAACGAATACGATCCTATCGTTCCTCAGATAGTATATCATCCATGCCACTATTCTGATGCTACCGATAGGCAGTTTCCGCGTCTCGTCAACGAATACGATCCTATTGTTCCTCAGATAGTATATCATCCATGCCACTATTCTGATGCTACCGATAGGCAGTTTCCGCGTCACGTCAACGAATACGATCCTATCGTTCCTCAGATAGTATCTTATCCATGCCACCATTCTAATGCTACCGATGGGCAGTTTCCGCGTCTCGTCAACGAATACGATCCTATTGTTCCTCAGATAGTATATCATCCATGCCACTATTCTGATGCTACCGATAGGCAGTTTCCGCGTCACGTCAACGAATACGATCCTATCGTTCCTCAGATAGTATCTTATCCATGCCACTATTCTAATGCTACCGATAGGCAGTTTCCGCGTCTCGTCAACGAATACGATCCTATTGTTCCTCAGATAGTATATCATCCATGCCACTATTCTAATGCTGACGATAGGCAGTTTCCGCATCTAGTCAACGAATATGATCCTATTGTTCCTCAGTTAGTATCTCATCCATGCCACTATTCTAATGCTAACGATAGGCAGTTTCCGCGTCTCGTCAACGAATACGATCCTATTGTTCCTCAGATAGTATATCATCCATGCCACTATTCTAATGCTAACGATAGGCAGTTTCCGCGTCTCGTCAACGAATACGATCCTATTGTTCCTCAGATAGTATCTTATCCATGCTACTATTCTAATGCTAACGATAGGCAGTTTCCGCATCTAGTCAACGATTACGATCCTATTGTTCCTCAGATAGTATCTTATCCATGCCACTATTCTAATGCTACCGATAGGCAGTTTCCGCGTCTCGTCAACGAATACGATCCTATTGTTCCTCAGATAGTATCTTATCCATGCTACTATTCTAATGCTACCGATAGGCAGTTTCCGCGTCTCGTCAACGAATACGATCCCATTGTTCCTCAGATAGTATCCCATCCATGCCACTATTCTAATGCTAACGATAGGCAGTTTCCGCATCTAGTCAACGAATATGATTCTATTGTTCCTCAGTTAGTATCTCATCCATGCCACTATTCTAATGCTAACGATAGGCAGTTTCCGCATCTAGTCAACGATTACGATCCTATTGTTCCTCAGATAGTATCTTATCCATGCCACTATTCTAATGCTAACGATAGGCAGTTTCCGCATCTAGTCAACGATTACGATCCTATTGTTCCTCAGATAGTATCTTATCCATGCCACTATGCTAATGCTAACGATAGGCAGTTTCCGCATCTAGTCAACGATTACGATCCTATTGTTCCTCAGATAGTATCTTATCCATGCCACTATTCTAATGCTACCGATAGGCAGTTTCCGCATCTCGACAACGAATACGATCCTATTGTTCCTCAGATAGTATCTTATCCATGCTACTATTCTGATGCTACCGGTAGGCAGTTTCCGCATCTCGACAACGAATACGATCCTATTGTTCCTCAGATACTATCTTATCCATGCCACTATTCTAATGCTAACGATAGGCAGTTTCCGCGTCTCGTCAACGAATACGATCCCATTGTTCCTCAGATAGTATCCCATCCATGCCACTATTCTAATGCTACCGTTAGGCAGTTTCCGCATCTAGTCAACGAATATGATCCTATTGTTCCTCAGTTAGTATCTCATCCATGCCACTATTCTAATGCTAACGATATGCAATTTCCGCATCTAGTCAACGATTACGACCCCATAGTTCCTCAGATAGTATCTCATCCATGCCACTATTCTAATGCTAACGATAGGCAGTTTCCGCGTCTCGTCAACGAATACGATCCCATAGTTCCTCAGATAGTATCTCATACATGCCACTATTCTAATGCTAACGATAGGCAGTTTTCGCATCTAGTCAAAGAACACGACCCTATTGTTCCTCAGATAGTATCTTATCCATGCCACTATTCTAATGCTAACGATAGGCAGTTTCCGCGTCTCGTCAACGAATATGATCCTATCGTTCCTCAGATAGTATCTTATCCATACCACTATTCTAATGCTAACGATAGGCAGTTTTCGCATCTAGTCAAAGAACAGGACCCCATAGTTCCTCAGATAGTATCTCATCCATGCCACTATTCTAATGCTAACGATAGGCAGTTTCCGCGTCTCGTCAACGAATACGATCCCATTGTTCCTCAGATAGTATCTCATCCATGCCACTATTCTAATGCTAACGATAGGCAGTTTCCGCGTCTCGTCAACGAATACGATCCTATTGTTCCTCAGATACTATCTTATCCATGCCACTATTCTAATGCTAACGATAGGCAGTTTTCGCGTCTCGTCAACGAATACGATCCCATTGTTCCTCAGATAGTATCTCATCCATGCCACTATTCTAATGCTAACGATAGGCAGTTTCCGCGTCTCGTCAACGAATACGATCCTATTGTTCCTCAGATAGTATCTCATCCATGCCACTATTCTAATGCTAACGATAGGCAGTTTCCGCGTCTCGTCAACGAATACGATCCCATTGTTCCTCAGATAGTATCTCATCCATGCCACTATTCTAATGCTGACGATAGGCAGTTTCCGCGTCTCGTCAACGAATACGATCCTATTGTTCCTCAGATACTATCTTATCCATGCCACTATTCTAATGCTAACGATAGGCAGTTTTCGCGTCTCGTCAACGAATACGATCCCATTGTTCCTCAGATAGTATCTCATCCATGCCACTATTCTAATGCTAACGATAGGCAGTTTCCGCGTCTCGTCAACGAATACGATCCTATTGTTCCTCAGATAGTATCTTATCCATGCCACTATTCTAATGCTAACGATAGGCAGTTTCCGCATCTCGTCGACGAATACGATCTATTGTTCCTCAGATGGTATCTCATCCATGCCACTATTCTAATGCTAACGATAGGCAGTTTTCGCATCTAGTCAAAGAACACGACCCTATTGTTCCTCAGATAGTATCTTATCCATGCCACTATTCTAATGCTAACGATAGGCAGTTTCCGCGTCTCTTCAACGAATACGATCCTATCGTTCCTCAGATAGTATCTTATCCATGCCACTATTCTAATGCTAATGATGGGCAGTTTCCGCATCTCGTCAACGAATACGATCCCATTGTTCCTCAGATAGTATCTCATCCATGCCACTATTCTAATGCTAACGATAGGCAGTTTTCGCATCTAGTCAAAGAACACGACCCTATTGTTCCTCAGATAGTATCTCATCCATGCCACTATTCTAATGCTAATGATGGGCAGTTTCCGCATCTCGTCGACGAATACGATCCTATTGTTTCTCAGATAGTATCTTATCCATGCCACTATTCTTTTGCTAACGATAGGCATTTTCCGCGTCTCTTCAACGAATACGATCCTATTGTTCCTCAGATAGTATCTCATCCATGCCACTATTCTAATGCTAATGATGGGCAGTTTCCGCATCTCGTCGACGAATACGATCCTATTGTTTCTCAGATAGTATCTTATCCATGCCACTATTCTAATGCTAATGATGGGCAGTTTCCGCATCTAGTCAACGAATACGATCCCATTGTTCCTCAGATAGTATCTTATCCATGCCACTATTCTAATGCTAACGATAGGCATTTTCCGCGTCTCGTCAACGAATACGATCCCATTGTTCCTCAGATGGTATCTCATCCATACCACTATTCTGATGCTAACGATAGGCAGTTTCCGCGTCTCGTCAACGAATTCGATCCTATTGTTCCTCAGATAGTATCTTATCCATGCCACTATTCTAATGCTAATGATGGGCAGTTTCCGCATCTCGTCGACGAATACGATCCTATTGTTCCTCAGATAGTATCTTATCCATGCCACTATTCTAATGCTAATGATGGGCAGTTTCCGCGTCTCGTCAACGAATACGATCCTATTGTTCCTCAGATAGTATCTTATCCATGCCACTATTCTAATGCTACCGATAGGCAGTTTCCGCATCTCGTCGACGAATACGATCCTATTGTTCCTCAGATAGTATCTTATCCATGCCACTATTCTGATGCTAACGATAGGCAGTTTCCGCGTCTCGTCAACGAATTCGATCCTATTGTTCCTTAGATAGTATCTTATCCATGCCACTATTCTAATGCTAATGATGGGCAGTTTCCGCATCTCGTCGACGAATACGATCCTATTGTTCCTCAGATATTATCTTATCCATGCCACTATTCTAATGCTAACGATAGGCAGTTTCCGCATCTCGTCGACGAATACGATCCTATTGTTCCTCAGATAGTATCTTATACATGCCACTATTCTGATGCTAATGATGGGCAGTTTCCGCATCTCGTCGACGAATACGATCCTATTGTTCCTCAGATGGTATCTTATCCATACCACTATTCTGATGCTAACGATAGGCAGTTTCCGCGTCTCGTCAACGAATACGATCTCATTGTTCCTCAGATGGTCCCTTATCCATGCCACCATTCTAATGCTAACGATAGGCAGTTTCCGCATCTCGTCGACGAATACGATCCTATCGTTCCTCAGATACTATCTTATCCATGCCACTATTCTAATGCTAACGATAGGCAGTTTCCGCATCTCGTCAACGAATACGATCCTATTGTTCCTCAGATAGTATCTTATCCATGCCACTATTCTAATGCTAACGATAGGCAGTTTCCGCATCTCGTCAACGAATACGATCCTATTGTTCCTCAGATAGTATCTTATCCATGCCACTATTCTAATGCTAACGATAGGCAGTTTCCGCATCTCGTCAACGAATACGATCTTATTGTTCCTCAGATAGTATCTTATCCATGCCACTATTCTAATGCTAACGATAGGCAGTTTCCGCATCTCGTCGACGAATACGATCCTATTGTTCCTCAGATAGTATCTTATCCATGCCACTATTCTAATGCTAACGATAGGCAGTTTCCGCATCTCGTCAACGAATACGATCCTATTGTTCCTCAGATAGTATCTTATCCATACCACTATTCTGATGCTAACGATAGGCAGTTTCCGCATCTCGTCAACGAATACGATCCTATTGTTCCTCAGATAGTATCTCATCCATGCCACTATTCTATTGCTACCGATAGGCAGTTCCCGCATCTCGTCAACGAATACGATCCTATTGTTCCTCAGATAGTATCTCATCCATGCCACTATTCTATTGCTACCGATAGGCAGTTTCCGCATCTCGTCAACGAATACGATCCTATTGTTCCTCAGATAGTATCTTATCCATGCCACTATTCTAAGGCTACCGATAAGCAGTTTTCGCATTTTGTTGACGAATACGATCCTATTGTTCCTCAGATAGTATCTTATCCATGCTACTATTCTAATGCTAACGATAGGCAGTTTCCGCATCTCGTCAACGAATACGATCCTATTGTTCCTCAGATAGTATCTTATCCATGCTACTATTCTAATGCTAACGATAGGCGGTTTCCGCATCTCGTCAACGAATACGATCCTATTGTTCTTCAGATAGTATCTTATCCATGCCACTATTCTAATGCTAACGATAGGCAGTTTCCGCATCTCGTCAACGAATACGATCCTATTGTTCCTCGAATAGTATCTCATCCATGCCACTATTCTAATGCTACCGATAGGCAGTTTCCGCATCTCGTCAACGAATACGATCCTATTGTTCCTCAGATAGTATCTTATCCATGCCACTATTCTAAGGCTACCGATAAGCAGTTTTCGCATCTTGTTAACGAATACGATCCTATTGTTTCTCAGATAGTATCTTATCCATGCTACTATTCTGATGCTAACGATAGGCAGTTTCCGCATCTCGTCAACGAATACGATCCTATTGTTCCTCAGATAGTATCTTATCCATGCCACTATTCTGATGCTACCGATAGGCAGTTTTCGCATCTCGTCAACGAATACGATCCCATTGTTCCTCAGATAGTATCTTATCCATGCTACTATTCTAATGCTAACGATAGGCAGTTTCCGCATCTCGTCAACGAATACGATCCTATTGTTCCTCGAATAGTATCTCATCCATGCCACTATTCTAATGCTAACGATAGGCAGTTTCCGCATCTCGTCAACGAATACGATCCTATTGTTCCTCAGATAGTATCTTATCCATGCCACTATTCTATCGCTAACGATAGGCAGTTTCCGCATCTCGTCAACGAATACGATCCTATTGTTCCTCAGATAGTATCTTATCCATGCCACTATTCTAAGGCTACCGATAAGCAGTTTTCGCATCTTGTTAACGAATACGATCCTATTGTTCCTCAGATAGTATCTTATCCATGCTACTATTCTAATGCTAACGATAGGCAGTTTTCGCATCTTGTTAACGAATACGATCCTATTGTTCCTCAGATAGTATCTTATCCATGCTACTATTCTAAGGCTACCGAAAAGCAGTTTTCGCATCTTGTTAACGAATTCGATCCTATTGTTCCTCAGATAGTATCTTATCCATGCCACTATTCCAAGGCTACCGATAAGCAGTTTTCGCATCTTGTTAACGAATATGATCCTATTGTTCCTCAGATAGTATCTTATCCATGCCACTATTCTAAGGCTACCGATAAGCAGTTTTCGCATCTTTTTAACGAATACGATCCTATTGTTCCTCAGATACTATCTTATCCATGCCACTATTCTAATGCTAACGATAGGCAGTTTCCGCATCTCGTCAACGAATACGATCCTATTGTTCCTCAGATAGTATCTTATCCATACCACCATTCTAATGCTACCGATAGGCAGTATCCGCATCTCGTCAACGAATACGATCCTATTGTTCCTCGAATAGTATCTCATCCATGCCACTATTCTAATGCAACCGATAGGCAGTTTCCGCATCTCGTCAACGAATACGATCCTATTGTTCCTCAGATAGTATCTCATCCATGCCACTATTCTAATGCTACCGATGGGCAGTTTCCGCATCTCGTCAACGAATACGATCCCATTGTTCCTCAGATAGTATCTTATCCATACCACCATTCTAATGCTACCGATAGGCAGTTTCCGCGTCTCGTCAACGAATACGATCCTATTGTTCCTCAGATAGTATCTTATCCATACCACTTTTCATATTCTTCCGATAGGCAGTTTCCGCATCTCGTCAACGAATACGATCCCATTGTTCCTCAGATAGTATCTCATCCATGCCACTATTCATATTCTTCCGATAGGCAGTTTCCGCATCTCGTCAACGAATACGATCCCATTGTTCCTCAGATAGTATCTTATCCATACCACTTTTCATATTCTTCCGATAGGCAGTTTCCGCATCTCGTCAACGAATACGATCCTATTGTTCCTCAGATAGTATCTCATCCATGCCACTATTCTAATGCAACCGATAGGCAGTATCCGCATCTCGTCAACGAATACGATCCAATTGTTCCTCAGATAGTATCTTATCCATACCACCATTCTAATGCTAACAAAAGGAAGTTTCCACATCTCGTCAACGAATACGATCCTATTGTTCCTCGGATGGTATCTTATCCATGCCACTATTCTGATGCTACCGATAGGCAGTTTCCGCATCTCGTCAACGAATACGATCCAATTGTTTCTCAGATAGTATCTTATCCATGCCACTATTCTGATGCTAACAAAAGAAAGTTTCCGCATCTCGTCAACGAATACGATCCTATTGTTCCTCAGATAGTATCTTATCCATGCACTATCCTAATGCTAACACAAGGAAGTTTCCGCATCTCGTCAACGAATACGATCCCATTGTTCCTCAGATAGTATCTTATCCATACCACTATTCTAATGCTACCGATAGGCAGTTTCCGCATCTAGTCAACGATTACGATCCTATTGTTCCTCAGATAGTATCTCATCCATGCCACTATTCTGATGCTAACAAAAGGAATTTTCCCCATCATGTCAACGAATACGATCCCATTGTTCCTCAGATAGTATCTTATCCATACCACTATTCTAATGCTAACGATAGGCAGTTTCCGCATCTCGTCAACGAATGCGATCCTATTGTTCCTCAGATAGTATCCTATCCACACCACTATTCTAATGCTACCGATAGGCAGTTTCCGCATCTCGTCAACGAATACGATCCTATTGTTCCTCAGATAGTATCTTATCCATGCCACTATTCTAATGCTAACAAAAGGAATTTTCCCCATCATGTCAACGAATACGATCCTATTGTTCCTCAGATAGTATCTTATCCATGCCACTATTCTGATGCTAACAAAAGGAATTTTCCCCATCATGTCAACGAATACGATCCTATTGTTCCTCAGATAGTATCTTATCCATGCCACTATTCTAATGCTAACAAAAGGAATTTTCCCCATCATGTCAACGAATACGATCCTATTGTTCCTCAGATAGTATCTTATCCATGCCACTATTCTGATGCTAACAAAAGGAATTTTCCCCATCATGTCAACGAATACGATCCTATTGTTCCTCAGATAGTATCTTATCCATGCCACTATTCTGATGCTAACAAAAGGAATTTTCCCCATCATGTCAACGAATACGATCCTATTGTTCCTCAGATAGAATCCTATCCACACCACTATTCTAATGCTACCGATAGGCAGTTTCCGCATCTCGTCGACGAATACGATCCTATTGTTCCTCAGATAGTATCTTATCCATGCCACTATTCTGATGCTAACAGAAGGAATTTTCCCCATCATGTCAACGAATACGATCCTATTGTTCCTCAGATAGTATCTTATCCATACCACTATTCTAATGCTAACGATAGGCAGTTTCCGCATCTCGTCAACGAATGCGATCCTATTGTTCCTCAGATAGTATCCTATCCACACCACTATTCTAATGCTACCGATAGGCAGTTTCCGCATCTCGTCAACGAATACGATCCTATTGTTCCTCAGATAGTAACTTATCCATGCCACTATTCTGATGCTAACAAAAGGAATTTTCCCCATCATGTCAACGAATACGATCCTATTGTTCCTCAGATAGTATCTTATCCATGCCACTATTCTGATGCTAACAAAAGGAATTTTCCCCATCATGTCAACGAATACGATCCTATTGTTCCTCAGATAGTATCTTATCCATACCACTATTCTAATGCTAACGATAGGCAGTTTCCGCATCTCGTCAACGAATGCGATCCTATTGTTCCTCAGATAGTATCTTATCCACACCACTATTCTGATGCTATCGATAGGCAGTTTCCGCATCTCGTCAACGAATGCGATCCTATTGTTCCTCAGATAGTATCTTATCCACACCACTATTCTAATGCTATCGATAGGCAGTTTCCGCATCTCGTCGACGAATGCGATCCTATTGTTCCTCAGATAGTATCTTATCCATACCACTATTCTAATGCTAACGATAGGCAGTTTCCGCATCTCGTCGACGAATGCGATCCTATTGTTCCTCAGATAGTATCTTATCCACACCACTATTCTAATGCTATCGATAGGCAGTTTCCGTATCTCGTCAACGAATGCGATCCTATTGTTCCTCAGATAGCATCTTATCCATACCAAAATTCTAATGCTAACGATAGGCAGTTTCCGCATCTCGTCAACGAATGCGATCCTATTGTTCCTCAGATAGTATCTTATCCACACCACTATTCTAATGCTATCGATAGGCAGTTTCCGCATCTCGTCGACGAATACGATCTTATTGTTCCTCAGATAGTATCTTATCCATACCACTATTCTGATGCTACTGATAGGCAGTTTCCGCATCTCGTCAACGAATACGATCCTATTGTTCCTCAGATAGTATCTTATCCATGCCACTATTCTAATGCTCACAAAAGGAAGTTACCGCATCTCGTCAACGAATACGATCCTATTGTTCCTCAGATAGTATCTCATCCATGCCACTATTCTGATGCTACCGATAGGCAGTTCCCGCATCTCGTCGACGAATGCGATCCTATTGTTCCTCAGATAGTATCTTATCCATACCACTATTCTAATGCTAACGATAGGCAGTTTCCGCATCTCGTCGACGAATGCGATCCTATTGTTCCTCAGATAGTATCTTATCCACACCACTATTCTAATGCTATCGATAGGCAGTTTCCGTATCTCGTCAACGAATGCGATCCTATTGTTCCTCAGATAGAATCTTATCCATACCACTATTCTGATGCTAACGATAGGCAGTTTCCGCGTCTCTTCAACGAATACGATCCTATCGTTCCTCAGATAGTATCTTATCCATGCCACTATTCTAATGCTACCGATAGGCAGTTTCCGCGTCTCGTCAACGAATACGATCCTATTGTTCCTCAGATAGTATCTTATCCATGCCACTATTCTAATGCTAACGATAGGCAGTTTCCGCATCTCGTCAACGATTACGATCCTATTGTTCCTCAGATAGTATCTTATCCATGCCACTATTCTAATGCTACCGATAGGCAGTTTTCGCATCTCGTCAACGAATACGATCCTATTGTTCCTCGAATAGTATCTCATCCATGCCACTATTCTAATGCTAACGATAGGCAGTTACCGCATCTCGTCAACGAATACGATCCTATTGTTCCTCAGATAGTATCTCATCCATGCCACTATTCTAATGCTAACGATAGGCAGTTTCCGCATCTCGTCAACGAATACGATCCCATTGTTCCTCAGATAGTATCTTATCCATGCCACTATTCTCATGCTAACGATAGGCAGTTTCCGCATCTCGTCAACGAATACGATCGTTTTGTTCCTCAGATAATATCCCATCCATGCCACTATTCTGATGCTACCGATAGGCAGTTTCCGCATCTCGTCAACGAATACGATCCCATTGTTCCTCAGATAGTATCTTATCCATGCCACCATTCTCATGCTAACGATAGGCAGTTTCCGCATCTCGTCAACGAATACGATCGTTTTGTTCCTCAGATAATATCCCATCCATGCCACTATTCTGATGCTAACGATAGGCAGTTTCCGCATCTCGTCAACGAATACGATCCTATTGTTCCTCAGATAGTATCTCATCCATGCCACTATTCTAATGCTAACGATAGGCAGTTTCCGCATCTCGTCAACGAATACGATCCCATTGTTCCTCAGATAGTATCTTATCCATGCCACTATTCTCATGCTAACGATAGGCAGTTTTCGCATCTCGTCAACGAATACGATCGTTTTGTTCCTCAGATAGTATCTTATCCATGCCACTATTCTAATGCTAACGATAGGCAGTTTCCGCATCTCGTCAACGATTACGATCCTATTGTTCCTCAGATAGTATCTCATCCATACCACTATTCTGATGCTACCGATAGGCAGTTTCCGCATATCGTCAACGAATATGATCCTATTGTTCCTCAGATAGTATCTTATCCATACCACTATTCTGATGCTACCGATAGGCAGTTTCCGCATCTCGTCAACGATTACGATCCTATTGTTCCTCAGATAGTATCTTATCCATGCCACTATTCTAATGCTTACGATAGGCAGTTTCCGCATCTCGTCAACGAATACGATCCTATTGTTCCTCGAATAGTATCTCATCCATGCCACTATTCTCATGCTACCGATAGGCAGTTTCCGCATCTCGTCAACGATTACGATCCTATTGTTCCTCAGATAGTATCTTATCCATGCCACTATTCTAATGCTAACGATAGGCAGTTTTCGCATCTCGTCAACGAATACGATCCTATTGTTCCTCGAATAGTATCTCATCCATGCTACTATTCTAATGCTAACGATAGGCAGTTTCCGCGTCTCTTCAACGATTACGATCCTATTGTTCCTCGAATAGTATCTCATCCATGCCACTATTCTAATGCTCACGATAGGCAGTTTCCGCATCTCGTCAACGAATACGATCCTATTGTTCCTCAGATAGTATCTTATCCATGCCACTATTCTGATGCTAACGATAGGCAGTTTCCGCATCTCGTCAACGATTACGATCCTATTGTTCCTCAGATAGTATCTTATCCATGCCACTATTCTAATGCTAACGATAGGCAGTTTTCGCATCTCGTCAACGAATACGATCCTATTGTTCCTCGAATAGTATCTCATCCATGCCACTATTCTCATGCTACCGATAGGCAGTTTCCGCATCTCGTCAACGATTACGATCCTATTGTTCCTCAGATAGTATATTATCCATGCCACTATTCTAGTGCTAACGATAGGCAGTTTCCGCATCTCGTCAACGATTACGATCCTATTGTTCCTCAGATAGTATCTCATCCATGCCACTATTCTAATGCCACCGATAGGCAGTTTCCGCATCTCGTCAACGATTACGATCCTATTGTTCCTCAGATAGTATATTATCCATGCCACTATTCTGATGCTAACGATAGGCAGTTTCCGCATCTCGTCAACGATTACGATCCTATTGTTCCTCGAATAGTATCTCATCCATGCCACTATTCTGATGCTAACGATAGGCAGTTTCCGCATCTCGTCAACGAATACGATCCTATTGTTCCTCAGATAGTATCTCATCCATGCCACTATTCTAATGCTAACGATAGGCAGTTTCCGCATCTCGTCAACGAATACGATCCCATTGTTCCTCAGATAGTATCTTATCCATGCCACTATTCTCATGCTAACGATAGGCAGTTTTCGCATCTCGTCAACGAATACGATCGTTTTGTTCCTCAGATAGTATCTTATCCATGCCACTATTCTAATGCTAACGATAGGCAGTTTCCGCATCTCGTCAACGATTACGATCCTATTGTTCCTCAGATAGTATCTCATCCATGCCACTATTCTAATGCTACCGATAGGCAGTTTCCGCATCTCGTCAACGAATACGATCCTATTGTTCCTCAGATAGTATCTTATCCATGCCACTATTCTGATGCTACCGATAGGCAGTTTCCGCATATCGTCAACGAATATGATCCTATTGTTCCTCAGATAGTATCTTATCCATACCACTATTCTGATGCTACCGATAGGCAGTTTTCGCATCTCGTCAACGATTACGATCCTATTGTTCCTCAGATAGTATCTTATCCATGCCACTATTCTAATGCTTACGATAGGCAGTTTCCGCATCTCGTCAACGAATACGATCCTATTGTTCCTCGAATAGTATCTCATCCATGCCACTATTCTCATGCTACCGATAGGCAGTTTCCGCATCTCGTCAACGATTACGATCCTATTGTTCCTCAGATAGTATCTTATCCATGCCACTATTCTAATGCTAACGATAGGCAGTTTTCGCATCTCGTCAACGAATACGATCCTATTGTTCCTCGAATAGTATCTCATCCATGCCACTATTCTCATGCTACCGATAGGCAGTTTCCGCATCTCGTCAACGATTACGATCCTATTGTTCCTCAGATAGTATATTATCCATGCCACTATTCTAGTGCTAACGATAGGCAGTTTTCGCATCTCGTCAACGAATACGATCCTATTGTTCCTCGAATAGTATCTCATCCATGCCACTATTCTCATGCTACCGATAGGCAGTTTCCGCATCTCGTCAACGAATACGATCCTATTGTTCCTCGAATAGTATCTCATCCATGCTACTATTCTAATGCTAACGATAGGCAGTTTCCGCGTCTCTTCAACGATTACGATCCTATTGTTCCTCGAATAGTATCTCATCCATGCCACTATTCTCATGCTACCGATAGGCAGTTTCCGCATCTCGTCAACGATTACGATCCTATTGTTCCTCAGATAGTATCTTATCCATGCCACTATTCTAATGCTAACGATAGGCAGTTTTCGCATCTCGTCAACGAATACGATCCTATTGTTCCTCGAATAGTATCTCATCCATGCCACTATTCTCATGCTACCGATAGGCAGTTTCCGCATCTCGTCAACGATTACGATCCTATTGTTCCTCAGATAGTATATTATCCATGCCACTATTCTAGTGCTAACGATAGGCAGTTTCCGCATCTCGTCAACGATTACGATCCTATTGTTCCTCAGATAGTATCTCATCCATGCCACTATTCTCATGCTACCGATAGGCAGTTTCCGCATCTCGTCAACGATTACGATCCTATTGTTCCTCAGATAGTATATTATCCATGCCACTATTCTGATGCTAACGATAGGCAGTTTCCGCATCTCGTCAACGATTACGATCCTATTGTTCCTCGAATAGTATCTCATCCATGCCACTATTCTTATGCTAACGATAGGCAGTTTCCGCATCTCGACAACGAATACGATACTATTGTTCCTCGAATAGTATCTCATCCATGCCACTATTCTAATGCTAACGATAGGCATTTTCCGCATCTCGACAACGAATACGATACTATTGTTCCTCGAATAGTATCTCATCCATGCCACTATTCTAATGCAACCGATGGGCAGTTTCCACATCTCGTCAACGAATACGATCCTATTGTTCCTCAGATAGTCCCTTATCCATGCACTATTCTAATGCTAACGATAGGCAGTTTTCGCATCTCGTCAACGAATACGATCCTATTGTTCCTCAGATAGTATCTTATCCATGCTACTATTCTCATGCTACCGATAGGCAGTTTCCGCATCTCGACAACGAATACGATCCTATTGTTCCTCGAATAGTATCTCATCCATGCCACTATTCTAATGCTACCGATAGGCAGTTTCCACATCTCGTCAACGAATACGATCCTATTGTTCCTCAGATAGTATCTCATCCATGCAACTATTCTAATGCCACCGATAGGCAGTTTCCGCATCTCGTCAACGAATACGATCCAATTGTTCCTCAGATAGTATCTTATCCATACCACCATTCTAATGCTGAACAAACGGAAGTTTCCGCGTCTCGTCAACGAATGCGATCCTATTGTTCCTCAGATAGTATCTTATCCATACCACTTTCCTTATTCTTCCGATAGGCAGTTTCCGCATCTCGTCAACGAATACGATCCCATTGTTCCTCAGATAGTATCTTATCCATGCCACTATCCTAATGCTAACAAAAGGAAGTTTCCGCATCTCGTCAACGAATACGATCCTATTGTTCCTCGGATAGTATCTCATCCATGCCACTATTCTAATGCTACCGATAGGCAGTTTCCGCATCTCGTCAACGAATACGATCCTATTGTTCCTCAGATAGTATCTTATCCATGCTACTATTCTCATGCTACCGATAGGCAGTTTCCGCATCTCGACAACGAATACGATCCCATTGTTCCTCAGATAGTATCTTATCCATGCCACTATTCTGATGCTAACAAAAGGAAGTTTCCGCATCTCGTCAACGAATACGATCCCATTGTTCCTCAGATAGTATCTTATCCATGCCACTATTCTCATGCTACCGATAGGCAGTATCCGCATCTTGTCAACGAATACGATCCCATTGTTCCTCAGATAGTATCTTATCCATGCACTATTCTAATGCTAACAGAAGGAAGTTTCCGAGTCACGTCAACGAATACGATCCTTTTGTTCCTCAGATAGTATCTTATCCATGTTACTATTCCAATGCTAACAAGAGGAAGTTTTTGAGTCTCGTCAACGAATACGATCCTATTGTTTCTCAGATAGTATCTTATCCATGCCACTATTCTGATGCTACCGATAGGCAGTTTCCGCATCTCGTCGACGAATACGATCATATTGTTCCTCAGATAGTATCTTATCCATACCACTATTCTGATTCTACTGATAGGCAGTTTCCGCATCTCGTCAACGAATACGATCCTATTGTTCCTCAGATAGTATCTTATCCATGCCACTATTCTAATGCTAACAAAAGGAATTTTCCCCATCATGTCAACGAATACGATCCTATTGTTCCTCAGATAGTATCTGAATGAATGAATATTAGAGTTTTAAGGCGCATCGCCAGCGAGGTCATTTAGCGCCTGTCGAAATATGTTGCAACAAAAGGTGAAAAGTGTGATATAAAGGTGGAAGTGAAATTTTGATGAGAACACCTAAATACATCAAACTAAGTTCAAGACTAAACTATGTCTACAGTGTCTAAAGACATTATACACTAATTTGTTAAAACCGAACATGTGTGTGCTGTAAAGGGTCACACCCATGGGACTAGGATTAGAACGTTTTATTACTTGTTCTCAGTTCAAACTCCATCTCAAATAGGAGTGGAGGAACGACAAACCATAATAGATATATGGTGGAATATGGTTTGATTTAAAATACTCCTGATGTCTATCCCAAGAGATCGGCATCAAGAATAAGTATCAAATGTCAAAAAGCAGTACATTGGTGAAAGATGATTGCACAAACAACGTCATCTTGAACGGACATGGAAATGTCCTGATTCGGGCAGTTTGAAAAATGATACTGGTAACAAGACGACTTTATCGTCTAACGCAGATCCACGAGCATGTCAAATGAGATCCAATAGCTTCGATAATCTTAGAAAGCTGAATATGGTATCTATCGATTTTGAATCATTCCCCAAAATCTTTGACATTGTGTCTTCCATACGAAGCTGTCTCCTCAGAGCAGTATATTTCTGACACTCGAGTAATTCTGACACTCGAGTCTTGTCACTTGGGATGAGTTACCCCACAATACTATTCCATAACGTAGTCTCGACTCAATATGGGCGTAATACAGCATTCTTACAGTGTCTAGACTAGATACAGTCATCAGTTTACGAAGAAGATAACAGCATGAAGCCACCTGGGAACACACAGATTTAACGTGACTAACCCAGCTCAATACTTCATCCACAATTATTCCCAAAAACTTTGTCTCCGTCTTCACTTTCAAACTCTTGCCATCCATCCTCACTAACGGTGAATGCTCGCATTTCTTCTGTTTAGTTCTGAACTGCATCAAAATTGTTTTGTCCTTGTTCAAAAAGAGTTTATTTTTGACACACCAGTCCTGCAGTTCCGCGACTGCCTCAGAAGCCATCTTAGGTGCGTCATCGTTATTTGAGCTGATCAGTTGACTCGTGTCATCGGCGAAGAGGGTGAGTTTCCCAATCGTGTTCAATTTAGGCAAGTCATTCGTAAAGAGGATAAACAATAACGGTGACAGTGTTGATCCTTGCGGTACCCCGATGTTAATAATTGATTCCTCAGATTTATAAACCTGACCAGCATCATCTGTCAGGTAAACGACCTGCTTACGATCCTGCAAGTATGTTTTTATCCAATTGTTTGCTACTCCAGATATTCCAAAAGATGCCAACTTACTAATTAGTATTGAGTGGTCAACTGCATCAAACGCTTTGGAGAAGTCGTAGAACACCCCAATAACATCCTCTTCGCGCTCAAGAGCATTTATTACGTCACTTATGAAGGACGATATAGCAGTGGTTGTCGATTTACCATTCGTAAACCCATGCTGGTTTCCATTAATCAAAGAGTGTCGATTCAGGAAAGATATTAATGTTGAATGGAAAGCATTTTCAAATATTTTTGAAAAAACGGAGAGTAGGGCAATTGGTCGATAGTTAGATAGATTGGCCCTATCACCTTTTTTGAAAATCGGTACCAACTTCGAAATTTTCAATGATGTGGGGAACCAGCCCTGTTCAAAGGACGCGTTGATAATGTGTACGAGAGCACGCATGATGTAGACTTCAACAAGCTTAATGATGTGACAAGGTATTTCATCCACACCTGCGGACTTTTTTTTCCAACTTTACAGATGATTTCATAAAATTCTTTGGGTGAAACTGGAGTCAGGAATATCACCTCATTAGTGCAAGATTCGTGTACTGCCGTGCACGAATTACTAGGCTGTAACCCTGGTCGAGATTTCAGCATATCTTCTACTATGGTTGAAAAGTAATCATTGAACATGTTTGCTATCACATGCTTAGAATCAACCATTCCATTGCCGTCTTTGATGACAATGTCAGCGCGTTTCGTCCCAAGTGACTTCTTGTTCATATTCTCGTTTATGATGTCCGATGCTGCTTTCTGTTTGTTAGAGGCGGATAATAATCTTCTATCATTTGCCGCTTTCTTCGCCGTATAGATGGCATTTCTAAGTTCACGCTTTAGATTTAAATAGAGTTGTTTAGCATGAATACATGTCGACAGTTTTGTACGTCTGTACGCTTGTTTTACGTTATCGGATAAAGACTTCAGCTCAGGAGTGAACCAGCTGAACGTTTTCTTGTTTGAGCGTGGAGATATAAGTTTCTTCTTGAGGGGAAAAGCCTTGTCGAATGGAATGCGTAGAATAGTCATAAACTCTTTAAACATGCTGTCCACAGAGTCGCAGGTGAAAACTGGATCCCATCGTATCTGACTCAAGTTCTCGACAAATGAGTTGATATTTTTAGCGCTCCAACTTCGACAAAAGATGTGACATTTTGCTTCAGGTTGGCTCTCTGAGGGTAGTTCTAACTTAAGTTCTTGAAAACAGTGATCCGACAAACCCAGATCGAGTACATTTATCGTACACAATTGTTCATTGATGTTCGTAAACATATTGTCAATACATGAGCTAGAGAATCTGGTTATTCTAGTAGGCTCAATTACTGACATACGTAATCCGAATGATGAGAACAGATCTACCAATGTGTCCCTTTCATGACTGTCATTTAGAAAATTCACGTTGAAATCGCCACACACAATGACATCTGACGGTTTCGCGGAAATAATTTGTAGGACATCCATCATATTCTTTAAAAATATGTCGAATATTCCGGCAGGAGATCTATATATACCAACAATGATGACTGAGCCCACTTTGCCCTCATAGGCTGCAGCTACACACTCAAAATCTTTCTCTATATTGAAAGACAACACGCTTGGTATGGCTTTTATATTTACACTGCTCTTGGCCAAAAGTAGTACACCACCATTCTTGAATATTCGTCTGCACGTGAAACTAACCAATTCATAACCTTCGATAAATATGCTTCCGATTTCTTCTTCTCTGAGCCAATGTTACGATGAGCAAATAATATTCATTATATTGATCATCATGACCGATTATCATGTATTGATCATCATCTACTGATCATCATGTATTGATCATCAGGTACTGATTATCACGTATCGATCATCATGTGCTGATTATCATGTATTGATCATCATGTACTGATTATCATGTATTGATCATCAAGTACTGGTTATCATGTATTGATCATTATGTACTGATTATCATGTATTGATCATCATGTACTGATCAAAGTGTATCAATCATCATGTACTGATTATCATGATTGTATTTATCATCATATACTGATCATCTTGTATTGATCATCATGTGCTGATTATCATGTATCGATCATCATTTACTGATTATCACGTATCGATCATCATGTACTGATTATCATATATTGATCATCATGTACTGATTATCATGTATTGATCATCAAGTACAGATTATCATGTATTGATCATTATGTACTGATTGGAGTGTATCAATCATCATGTACTGATGATCATGATTGTATTTGTCATTGGGTACTGATTATCATGTATTAATCATCATGTACTCATCATCATGTACTGATTATCTTGTACTGATTATCATGTATTGATCATCATGTATCAAACATCATGTATTGATCATCATGTATCGATCATCATGTATTGATCATCATGTATTGATTACCATGTATTGATCATCATGTATTGATAATCATGTACTGATCATCATGTATTGATCATCATGTACTGATTATCATGTATTGAGCATTAGGTGCTGATTATCTTGTATTGATCGACATGTACTGATTACCATGTATTGATCATCATGTACTGATTATCATGTATTGATTATCATGTATTGATCATCATGTATCGATCATCATGTATTGATCATCATGTACTGATTATCATGATTGTATTTATCATTAGGTACTGATCATCATGTATTGATCATCATGTACTCATCATCATGTACTGATTATCTTGTACTGATTATCATGTATTGATCATCATGTATCAATCATCATGTATTCATCATCATGTATTGATCATCATGTATTGATCATCATGTATCGATTATCATGTATTGATTATCATGTAATGATCATCATGTACTGATCATCATGTATTGATCATCATGTACTGATTATCATGTATCGATCATTATATGCAGATTATCTTGTATTGATCATCATGTACTGATTATCATGTATTGATCATCATGTATCGATCACCATGTATTGATCATCATGTACTGATCATCATGTAATGATCATCATGTACTGATTATCATGTATCGATCATCATGTACTGATTATCTTGTATTGATCATCATGTACTGATTATCATGTATTGATCATCATGTACTGATTATCATGTATTGATCATCATGTACTGATTATCATGTATCGATCATCATGTACTGATTATCTTGTATTGATCATCATGTACTGATTATCATGTATTGATTATCATGTATTAATCATCATGTATCGATCATCATGTATTGATTATGATGTCCTGATCATCATGTACTGATTATTTTGTATTGATCTTCATGTATTGATCATCATGTATCGATCATCATGTACTAATCATCATGTATTGATCATCATGTATCGATCATCATGTACTAATCATCATGTATTGATTATCATGTATTGATCATCATGTATCGATCATCATGTATTGATCATCATGTACTGATTATCATGATTGTATTTATCATTAGGTACTGATCATCATGTATTGATCATCATGTACTGATTATCTTGTACTGATTATCATGTATTGATCATCATGTACTGATTATCATGTATTCATCATCATGTATTGATCATCATGTATTGATCATCATGTATTGATCATCATGTATTGATTATCATGTATTGATTATCATGTATTGATCATCATGTACTGATCATCATGTATTGATCATCATGTACTGATTATCATGTATCGATCATTATATGCAGATTATCTTGTATTGATCATCATGTACTGATTATCATGTATTGATCATCATGTATCCATCACCATGTATTGATCATCATGTACTGATCATCATGTAATGATTATCATGTATTGATTATCATGTATTGATCATCATGTATCGATCATCATGTATTGATCATCATGTATCGATCATTATGTATTGATCATCATGTACTGATTATTTTGTATCGATCATTATGTGCTGATTATCATGTATTGATCATCATGTACTGATTATCATGTATTGATCATCATGTATCGATCACCATGTATTGATCATCATGTACTGATCATCATGTAATGATCATCATGTACTGATTATCATGTATCGATCATCATGTACTTATTATCTTGTATTGATCATCATGTACTGATTATCATGTATTGATCATCATGTACTGATTATCATGTATTGATCATCATGTACTGATTATCATGTATCGATCATCATGTACTGATTATCTTGTATTGATCATCATGTACTGATTATCATGTATTGATTATCATGTATTGATCATCATGTATCGATCATCATGTATTGATTATGATGTCCTGATCATCATGTACTGATTATTTTGTATTGATCTTCATGTATTGATCATCATGTATCGATCATCATGTACTCATCATCATGTATTGATCATCATGTATCGATCATCATGTATTGATCATCGTGTATTGATCATCATGTATTGATCATCATGTACTAATCATCATGTATTGATCATCATGTATCGATCATCATGTACTAATCATCATGTATTGATCATCATGTATCGATCATCATGTATTGATCATCATGTATTGATTATCATGTATTGATCATCATGTATCGATCATCATGTATTGATCATCATGTACTGATTATCATGATTGTATTTATCATTAGGTACTGATCATCATGTATTGATCATCATGTACTGATTATCTTGTACTGATTATCATGTATTGATCATCATGTATCAATCATCATGTATTTATCATCATGTATTGATCATCATGTATTGATCATCATGTATTGATTATCATGTATTGATTATCATGTATTGATCATCATGTACTGATCATCATGTATTGATCATCATGTACTGATCATCATGTACTGTTTATCATGTATCGATCATTATATGCAGATTATCTTGTATTGATCATCATGTATTGATCATCATGTATTGATCATCATGTATCGATCACCATGTATTGATCATCATGTACTGATCATCATGTAATGATTATCATCCATTGATTATCTTGTATTGATCATCATGTATTGATCATCATGTACTGTTTATCATGTATCGATCATTATATGCAGATTATCTTGTATTGATCATCATGTACTGATTATCATGTATTGATCATCATGTATCGATCACCATGTATTGATCATCATGTACTGATCATCATGTAATGATTATCATACATTGATTATCATGTATTGATCATCATGTATCGATCATCATGTATTGATTATGATGTCCTGATCATCATGTACTGATTATTCTGTATCGATCATTATGTGCTGATTATCATGTATTGATCATCATGTACTGATTATCATGTATTGATTATCATGTATCGATCATCATGTATTGATTATGATGTCCTGATAACCTGTACTGATTATCATGTATCGATCATTATGTGCTGATTATCATGTATTGATCATCATGGGTATCGTCCCAATTCAGTGAAATCCCGATAGGTCGACTTGCTTAAAATGCGGTAAAATAAGTAGACGAGTTGGGATTTCGACGAATCGGGATTTCACTGAGTCGGGATCTCGATGAATCTTACCAGTCGATGAATCTTACCAGTCGACGAATTGAACACCTACGTAAATGGCTAAAAGTCGATGAATCGGGATTTCACTGAGTCGGGATTTCGACGAATATTACCAGTCGATGAATCTTACTAGTAGACGAATTGAACACCTACGTATTTGGCTAAAAGTCGATGAATCGGGATTTCAATGAATCGGGATTTCATCGAGTCGGGATTTCGACGAGTATTACCACTCGACGAATCGGTCAGCTACGTAAATGACTGAAAGTAGACGAATCGGGATTTCGATGAATCGGGATTTCACCGAGTCGGGATTTCGACGAATATTACCAGTCGATGAATCTTACCAGTAGACGAATTGAACACCTACGTATATGGCTAAAAGTCGATGAATCGGGAAGTCACCGAGTGGGGATTTCACTGAATCTTACCAGTCGATGAATCTTACCAGTAGACGAATTGAACACCTATGTGAATGGCAAAAAGTAGACGAATCGGGATTTCACTGAGTCGGGATTTCATCGAGTCGGGATTTCGACGAATCTTACCAGTAGACGAGTCTTGCCAGTCGATGAATTGAACACGGGGAGGGTCTCTTACTTGACCATCCTACATGGGTGGAACGCAACGTAGGCCTACCTTGGGTGGAATGGTTTCAACTGATGTAAGGGGGAGGGGGAAAGCTTAACATCCCTTCTCAGTCGGTCTGTGGTTGAAGCTCTCACTCTGTCCATCTATCCTTACCCCGGACACGTCAATCATATTGAGCCCGTGGATCTGTAGGGTCGTTCACCTTTTCTTTTGTTGAAAAATATTTACATTCTGACTCACAATCAATTCCTCTGTTTAATTGAAGTGAGCATTTTGTTCTGATTACATATTTACAGAATACGAAATAGCATTGCAAAACTTTTTTGAATTTTTAATCTAGTCAAAGTATGATCGAAATGACCGAGACGCATGGCCGAGTGGTAACACACTGAACCGCAATTCGGGAGACCAGGATTCGATTCCCGCCATGGTCGACCATCCTGACAGGGGTTTTTCGTAGTTTTCCTCTGTCTTTCAGATTGATACTGGGATGGTTCCTCAACAACGGGCCATGACCGACTCCTCTCCACCATCCAACACACCTAATAAAATAACCTTTCATCTCATCATCCCATCATTTCATTCTTCATCCACCGACGCCAATACATCGTAGCCATCAGTAGAGTGCGTCGTTAAAACCCAATATATATATATATATATATATATATATATATATATATATATATATATATATATATATATATATATATATATAAATATATATATATATATATATTTATATATATATATATATATATATATATATATATATATATTTATATATATATATATATATATATATATATATATATATATATATATATATATATATATATATATATATATATATATATATATATATATATATATAATTGATCGAAATAGAACTACAGAAGTCGGAAGTTCAATTTATGTCATCGATATATATATATATATATATATATATATATATATATATATATATATATATATATATATACATATATATATATATATATATATATATATATATATATATATATATATATATATATATATATATATATATATATATATATATATATATATATATATATATATATATATATATATATATATATATATATATAAATGATCGAAATAGAACAACTACAGAAGTCGGAAGTTCAATTTATGTCATTGATATATATATATATATATATATATATATATATATATATATATATATATATATATATATATATATATATATATAATATGTATATATGTCTTTCCTGACCGAGACAGTACCTTCAATTACAACCCTCAATATGATGACAACATGATAGTCTCAGCACACAAATCAAATAACTTGATTTGCCATATATTTTGGTTTGATATGATTTCAAGAGACCAATTATTTGTTGCAAATTACAGTCACCATTCACATCTTTTTCAACTGAAGCCTACCACAGCATAGCGAGAATGGATGATAATAGTTGATTGAGGACAATTATTGTGTTTGGTCACTATCAAATTCAATGAGAGAAACATAAATTTCTCATTGAGTTTCATCAAAGAAAAAAACAATTTTACCGTAAGCCTCCTTGAACTAACGATATTTTTTGTCCACGCTCCACAGGTCAGATGAGATCACAGATTTCAGTGAAACTTGGTGTGCACATACGTCACCATCTAACTTTATTCTGTATAGATCTGGAGCTCTGTCGTTGAACACTTCTGAGAAAAACAATTATTTCTTTTTCTCTCCAATCTTTGGAATGTTGATGCATTCATCCAATGGTTCAATTGGCTCATAAACCCTAATTGATGAAGTTTTTGAGCTTTGAATCTTTTCCCCCATTTCTCCAAAAACGTTTTCATGCTTTTCAAGTGTGTTTCAATGCAATAATAGAAAATAACAGCTGTATGAGCAGTTGCATGCCTTGAACATATTTCCATAATTATTGTAGCAATTTTAGCTTGCTATACGACCCACGCCACAAGCTTTCTCATTTGAAAAAGTCGAGCTTGAAGCTTGGTTATTTTTAAATTATTTAGTAATTTTATTTTCTTCCTCTTAATTATTTAGAATGTAGGCCTATAGGTGATTATTTTCATCATCCTACAGATCATTATTATCATCCGTTCATTCGTACTCCCGTATAACCTAGCTGATGGTGGGGTCGTTGAGCAAACAATTATATCATCATCATCTTTGCTCAAGATGTATTGTGGGTTATATTGAGGGGTATTTCGAATATTTTTCTTCATACTCAGATTCATTCATAGATTGATTCATAATATTATTGAAACAAAAAACTGTTTCATTCATAGATTGATTCATAATATTATTGAAACAAAAAACTGTGATATCGCCACCAAAAACTGTACGTGAACTAAAAACCTGGACTTGAGCTCGAGTCCCGCACAAGACATGAGTTTTTGTAAAAAAAATCCTTCCACCTATCATCACTTCATGGTTTCACTATCGCCCGGTCATTCGTACCCCCGTATAACCTGGCTGATGGTGAGGTCGTTAAGCAAAAAATTAAAATCATCATCATCTTTGCTCAAGATGTATTGAGGGGTATATTGAGGCATATATCGGACATCGGTTCGACCTCCGCCACCGTCCATTTTTATAGATTTTTTGTGATTTCCCTATTTAGTCTAAATAGGCTGATGTCAGTATGGTTCCTATAATATGAGCAACGACCAGTCCATTTCCTTCTTACTATCCTTTCCATATCCAAGAAACCGTAATCTCATTGATAATTCATTCGACGCCAATAGATCTCAGTTATCATAACAATGCGTCTTTGAGCCCAATATAAATAAAATAATAATAATATCAAATGCAATCACGACAAACGTCTCTCGTTCATATGTTGTCAAAACTTCTTTGATCTACCAAGTTATTATGAATTCCTACAAGCAAGAGGAAGTCTGTTCGCACTCATTGGCTATCACGGTCACGTGGCTTCTAAGATATCCAACCAAAGCGGATGAAAAAGTTCACAGAATTCAAATTTGAAAACTAGCTAGAACTAGAAAGGGTACATGTAACTGAGTTGCGTGAATATAATGTGAATGTCGAAATTAGGTTTGAAGTAAAACAAACTTGACTATGATCTTATATCTTGGGCACGGCACTTTTTATCATCGAAACATTTTGTGTTTGATACATTTGGCAGTGGTATATTTGACTCAATAGCCGGAGAGCAGAATATATTATAGGCCAATACTGATATTTTCATATCTTTCAATAATTCAACCCATCAAAGGTCATCCACGGCAGGAACATTATAATTGAAAATATGGTATTATTATATTTTTAATTGAACATTGAACTATGAAGAAAAAAGAGGAAAGAATGAAACGGGATTTCGATGATCGAATATTTTTATAATAGAAATAATAGAACAAATGAGGAAAGGGTGAAATACTTGGAACTGAATTTTGTTGAAATATCAAACATTTCACACACTCGATATTGCTCACTGAGAATGTTCATCTCGCATTTTTGGCTACCGCAGTTTGCGCTCAAGCTATAACATGTGTCTCAAGGATTATGAAAAGTATATTTCTGGATGAGCGAAGCGAAGACTCAATTTCACTATGCTCGAAAAAAAGTAGGCCAACATGCTACATTTTTTTCATGCAAATTCAGTTAAAACTTGACATACACAATTAGTGTCCTCATATAATTCAATACTGTTCAGTTTTGAGGCGCAATCGGTTGCAGCACTTCTGAGAAAACTCATTTCAGAGTTTTTAGATAATCCCATGAGAGTAACCCACAGGAGAAAATTCGTGAAAAATATTTCCTCCGAAAGAATTCACATTTTCAAGAAATTTCAATATATCAATGATACACATTATTCCGCGGATCAGCCGTTTCGATGTAACGAAAAATATCATGTGAAGTTTTCAAATCACTCAAAAGTTGATACCAAGCAAATCCAAGCAACATGTTTTCCTGATTAATTCAAAACGATTGAAACAATGCCTTCTTTTGTACTGTATAAGGCCCGGTATTATCAAGTCCAGTTAGCCTTTATCTGACAGTTCAAACTTGTTATCACCATGGTTACCCATGCTATTTGTTTTCACCAACTGTCAAATAAATACTAACTGGCCGTGGTAATACCGGGCCTTAATCAATTAGAATGAGTAATGAATTAACCAGGAGGGCAGTGACATAATTGTTTGGGTATCGAGGTGGATATTTATAACCAACCAAAGATATGTTGATATGTTCAAGCTCATACACCAAAGCGGAAACACATAACGCGTTTCCTTAGTTCATAATCATCGACACACATATCATTATTGCTTGAGCGCATACAGCGGTAGAAAAATGTGAGATGAACATTCTTAGAGTGCGTGAAATGTTTGATATTTGAACAACTTTATAATGATTTCTTTGTGGATTCCGTAAGAAGTTGGATTTTCCCTGAAGAAAGATTTTTTCAATTTTTCTCTCCTCGGTTATTTTGATTGAGGATTTGAATTTTGGAAACAGTTATTGTCAGCAGTGGTCATGTCATTGTGCCTCAAAACTACGCAGTATCACGTCAGATAATGGCATACGGGCAAACTGCAATTAGGTTCGTCACAATTCTAGTACGTCTATGGTAAAAAATTATACCTTCGATTTCTTCGTCGATTGACCTCTGTGGAGCCGCGGACTATAATAAATAATGAATAAATCGATCAATAATGATCCATCTTCTCAAAAATAGTTGCACATTGGAGAAATGAGAAAGGAATTGATATTGCAACAAATTATGTCTATTAAAAACGTATTCAAGTAGGATATGCTATCAATTACGATAGAGAACTTTATCACGTGATCATTCCGAGAGTTTCAGATCTTGGGCAGGACTGGTAGGAAGTTATGTTGATGAAATAAATGTTTTATATTACATCTGTTGTTTCATTTCGGCTATGCATTGACCATTATTCGAAAATTAAGGACGGGATTTGAATACCATTCAGTGGTGTGTGATTATATAATCAGAACAACATGCCTAATTGTACTATGAGAAAAATCATCCATTGGTGAGTTCCTAAAGATTGATTTAAGGAAGCGAAGGTTTAATCCCTTTTCTTGCTTCACAATAGGTCCAGAGTGCAAGATGATTGACGTGTCTTGAGAAAGCGTCTATAGTGACAGTAAATAGTTGTGTATATGCGGACGGGCAAACGGGCCTACAGTTCTCGATAGTCCAAAGTATGATATATATATATATATATCATACCTGATGACTGTGAAAGAAATGTACGACGTTCAATGACAAAATAAATGTTATAGTGACAATACTGAGCCTATGATATTATTGCTGTTAGCCAAGTATAACTTGTTTTCCAGTTCGCTGTTCATTACGTGTAAAGTGTTGTTCTAGCACATATGGATCAACAACCAATACGTATACCGTACTCAATGAATACATTGTTAACATTGGTTCAATCTATATTGGTCAAGAAGATAAAATCAAATCATCATTGCATTATCTAGTTATTGTCATTAATTTTATATGATTATTAATCATATTCTAATATTCATATTGTAGTCAACTCTGTAATATGTAGCTCTACTCTGGCTTACCTACTCATAAAGGGTTGGATTCACATTCACTTGTTTAGCACCGCTCTCGCGAACAAAGAGTACGATGACATCTGGTATCACAGAGAATATCTCCCACCCCTCTTTTTACCTCTCTTTTCTCAGAGACCCTTACTTACCTCTCACACATTCCTCAATCACTGTAGGCGAATAGCGCACAAGTTCACTACAGTTTGATGAAAAAGATACTGCATTTACAGGGCTCAATTCAAAATAATTCTCAATTCATAATTTCTTACAAATGAACTATTGGTTGTGTGTGAATACTTGAAGCTGAAACAACCCCTGGGTAGCTAGTAGAATGCTACACACCTGAGAAAAAAAATGCTATAAAGTGAAAAGTTTGTGAAATATCACCACAGATAATCGAGCTATTTCATTATCGTCTCATCTTGAAACTGACGGAATGAAAGAAAAGTGATATCAATTATAGAGCATGAAATTATCTTGATTCTCATATAAGTCAAGTACATTCCGTTCAATGTCGCTGATTCGTGAACATGGAAAAAATAGTGAAGAACAATTTTCCCATTGTATGAAACCCGTGCATGCATCCCCTTGAAAATTACGGTGTAGAGGATTAACCGATGCATGTAGCTCAGTTGCTAACGCTGTCGCTCCATGTGACCTGCAGGAAATGATCAAAATATTCAATGTGTGACTAAGATGATATCAATTCCTGATATCAATCAAAATGTATTTTCATGATCGACAATAATGATAGAGTGTAAAATGTATGTCTTTGGATGCAATATGTGATTTGATCACTTCATTTCCTAGAAGACACGACGAATAGGGTCTACTCTACAGTATTATTATTTGATTCATATTTGCTTCCCTACGAGATAATCTCACGGAGAACTGAAATACTTATGTAACCATTGTATGAAGTGTTGTATGTGATGAAATGTTAGAAAATGAGAGGATATATCGGGTCTCGGTTCGATCACCGCCACCGACCATCTTCACAGTTTTTTTCGTGGTTTTTCTCCGTCGTCTAGGCCAGCTGCACATCTCAACAATAATCGTTCCACATTAACTTCCATCCTGATTTCTATATGTCATTCATCTCTTATTCATTAGACAAATTTTAATGTGTTTGTATAAAGGTGCAGAATGTTGTTTGTATGGTTCTGTATTCAATCTATTGTATGTCTGAGAGGATTTGAAAGTTTGTAGTTATTTATATAATATATATATATATATATATATATATATATATATATATATATATATATATATATATATATATATATATATATATATATATATATATATATATATGTATATATATATATATATATATATATATATATATATATATATATATATATATATATATATATATATATATATATACATATACATATATATGTATATATATATATATATATATATATATATATATATATATATATATATATATATATATATATATATACATATATATATAAATCAATGAGTTGCCATATAGTCGTATGTCTTTCAATTCCCATGGATAAATGAAAAATATCGATATGAATATCAATGCCAGTGTGATTCCCACATTATAGGCATCGACCGCTTCCTTCCCACTATCCTTCCATTATCCAAGAAATTTTCGTCTCATTAATCAATGATTTGACGCTAGTAGGCCTTATCTCAGTTGTTATAGCTATGCGTCGCTAGACCCAATATAAATCAATCGAACAAAAGATTGATATAAGATGCAATAACTACACACGTCTTTCATCGTTCTTCGTTCGTATGTTTTCATAAACTCGAATGACTTCTCTAAAACTACTACTATATGAATTTCAAAAAATCACCCTGATAGAAAAACCTTTTATCTCACCATCCCATCATCTCATATATCATTCACCGATATATAGATCGTGTAATTAGCAGTACAGTGAGTCGTTAAAACCCAATATAAATGAATAAATACAGAAGAAAACACGAAGTCTGTTGGCGAGTATTGTATACGAGAGCCGAGCTTATTATAGGCCCGTACTTATATTTTCATTTCTTCGCATACTAGCTCATCAAAGGTCATCCACTGCATACCATTCGATAAGATTTTCTACCGATAATATCAAAATAAATAAAAACGAAGAGAGAACGAAACGGGATCAAAATGGTCGATTATTTACTAATTTGAATTGAATTTATATTCCAGGTTTAATCTTGGTTCTATATATCCATGTGTTCTATATAAAAAGTTTTCGATCACACTTTGTGATAGATATTTCGCTCATCTTGCAATGCATGTCTGCGTTTGCCTAGTATCAAAAAACGGTGGCATATACATATTGGGTTTTTAACGACGCACTGTAATGATTACTAAAATTTATTGGCGTCGGATGAATGATTAATGAGATGATGGGATGATGAGATGAAGGTTTTTATGGGTAGTGGGAAGGATAGTGGGAAGGAAGCGGTCGTGGCCTATATTGTGGGAACCATCCCGGCATTAGCCTAGACTACAGAGGAAAGCCACGATAAACCCCTGTAAAGATGGACGGTGGCGGGGATCGAACCGGGTCCGATATGTCCCTTCACCTCCCGGGTCACATGAAGCAAGTGAGCTAACCACTTAGCTACTGTGCCGGTACGGTGGCATATATAGTACATACTGGAATAATATTTCCACATTGCTGAATTAATCAATCACGCCGAAACCAGACCCTGAAATCTGTAAAACAGTTTTGAAACGCTCACTACAAGACATAGAATACTGACCACAGCTGAAATCATGGTCTACATAGGTAGGATAATTGAAAAAAAAAAATCAGTTGAATGCACTCTTCTCACCATGTGAGCATATACTAGTGATCGTCATTATCTATTGTTGTTTCACTTTAAATATTTTGTTGTTGGTGTGAATTGATGAATGAATAATTATACATCATTTCACAATAATTGTAGTGAGAATTGAGAAAAAACTTTCTGACTAGTAACGGGACTGAAAAATTCAAAGTGTTTGAGAATAATTGTTTCACGTTTGGAAGCCTGGACGCATTCAGGCTTCCAAACGTGAAACAATTATTCTCAAACACTTCGAAACAAACACCATTCAGGCCCAAGTCAAAACAAAGTCACTTATTACTGAGGAATATTTTGCTAATCTGACCAGTGACATTTCTGGAGCAGCAACAGAAATAGAGCATTAAAGCAGTCAGTGCATTAAAAGTGTCAATTGGAGTACTCACTACGCTCGTGCGATCATGATTGAGCGATGAGACGAGAAACAATGAGAAGTAGTGAAATATAGAATATAGATGCACTCTTCTTTCAGCGGTGTAATGAGGGATGAGAAATTATCGAATACAATGTTTCTACATCATATTTATCTACGTCCTTATCTAATATTAAAAATGTTTTCTCAGATCACACATGAGCCGGTTGTACCAACTGATAATTGGTTTGAAACATTCAATAATTATGCATGGTGAGAAAATAACATGCGTAACCAAGTGTAATAACCGATTTTTTGGCTGATTGATAGTTCAATCAATTAAGTTACTGATGATTACTTCTAGTTTCTTGTTATTGAATTAGTACATCCAATCATTGCCTATGTTTCAGTTTTCACCAGTCATAACGGACTCTATATAAGATGGAAAACGAAAACAGCTATTAGAAAAATGCCCATTTCTCCATCGTTTTTTGATAACAAAGATTAAATTCGTAGATTGGTTGAAAATTGAGAATAAAAGAAGAAATATGAATTGCACAGTCAATTTATAGTCATCAAGTAGGCCTACACCATCACATAAGTATGATTATTCAAACTTTTTTTCCATCGCAGCTTGATTCTTAGTGACGTTAGTCAAGAGTTAATATCAATTATATTGGGTTGAACAGGTAAGATCTCCGAGCAGATGAATGAGAATAACTCCCACAAACATAACGCCGTATCTCGGCCGCAAATGAGTGAATTTCTCACAATAAAAAAGTAAATTGCTCAGATTTTCATTTCCAAAGAGTATCTTTGGAATATAATGATCTGAATCCCTTGATGACGATTCTAATTTATTTCTACAATGATTATCGAACTTCTATTGTTCTCTAGATTCAGGTAATGCATCCCTTTAGCCCTCATCACTCGAAGAGGATCGTACCTCTCATTTCAACTAGGAGTGAAGTAGAAGGTGGGGTGGGGTAAGGGCTGACAGATGAGCAAACGCTCTTCATTGGTCAGATTCTTGTAAGGAGGCGTGAACGCCTATGTTAGATTGAGTCGACGAATTGGGAATTCACCGAGTCGGGATTTCGACGAATATTACCAATCGATGAATCTTACCAGTAGACGAATTGAACACCTACGTATTTGGCTAAAAGTCGATGAATCGGGATTTCAATGAATCGGGATTTCATCGAGTCGGGATTTCGACGAGTATTACCACTCGACGAATCGGTCAGCTACGTTAATGACTGAAAGTAGACGAATCGGGATTTCGATGAATCGGGATTTCACCGAGTCGGGATTTCGACGAATATTACCAGTCGATGAATCTTACCAGTAGACGAATTGAACACCTACGTATATGGCTAAAAGTCGATGAATCGGGAAGTCACCGAGTCGGGATTTCACTGAATCTTACCAGTCGATGAATCTTACCATTAGACGAATTGGACATCTGTGTGAATAGCAAAAAGTTGACGAATTGGGATTTCACCGAGTCGGGATCTCATCGAGTCGGGATTTCGATGAATCTTGCCAGTCGACGAATTGAACACCTACGTAAATGGTCAGAAGTAGATGAATCGGGATTTCGATGAATCGGGATTTCACTGAGTCGGGATTTCGACGAATCGGGAATTCGATGAATTGAGACAGTAGACGAATCGGGATTTCACTCAATCGGGATTTCACTGAATCTTACCAGTCGACGAGTTGGGATTTCGATGAGTTGGGACGTAGCCATCATCATGTACTGATTATCATGTATTGATTATCATGTATTGATCATCATGTATCGATCATCATGTATTGATTAGGATGTCCTGATCATCATGTACTGATTATCATGTATCGATCATTATGTGCTGATTATCATGTATTGATCATCATGTACTGATTATCATGTATTGATTATCATGTATTGATCATCATGTATCGATCATCATGTATTGATTATGATGTCCTGATCATCATGTACTGATTATTTTGTATCGATCATTATGTGCTGATTATCTTGTATTGATCATCATGTATTGATCATCATGTAATGATTATCATGTATTGATTATCATGTATTGATCATCATGTATCGATCATCATGTATTGATTATGATGTCCTGATCATCATGTACTGATTATTTTGTATCGATCATTATGTGCTGATTATCATGTATTGATCATCATGTACTGATTATCATGTATTGATTATCATGTATTGATCATCATGTATCGATCATCATGTATTGATTATGATGTCCTGATCATCATGTACTGATTATCATGTATCGATCATTATGTGCTGATTATCATGTATTGATCATCATGTACTGATTATCATGTATTGATTATCATGTATTGATCATCATGTATCGATCATCATGTATTGATTATGATGTCCTGATCATCATGTACTGATTATCATGTATCGATCATTATGTGCTGATTATCATGTATTGATCATCATGTACTGATTATTTTGTATCGATCATTATGTGCTGATTATCTTGTATTGATCATCATGTACTGATTATCATGTATCGATCATTATGTGCTGATTATCATGTATTGATCATCATGTACTGATTATTTTGTATCGATTATTATGTGCTGATTATCTTGTATTGATCATCATGTACTGATTATCATGTATTGATCATCATGTATTGATTATCATGTATTGATTATGATGTCCTGATCATCATGTACTGCTTATCATGTATCGATCATTATTTGCTGATTATCATGTATTGATCATCATGTAATGATTATCATGTATTGATTATCATGTATTGATCATCATGTATCGATCATCATGTATTGATTATGATGTCCTGATCATCATGTACTGATTATTTTGTAACGATCATTATGTGCTGATCATCTTGTATTGATCATCATGTACTGATTATCATGTATTGATTATCATGTATTGATCATCATGTATCGATCATCATGTATTGATTATGATGTCCTGATCATCATGTACTGATTATCATGTATCGATCATTATGTGCTGATTATCATGTATTGATCATCATGTACTGATTATCATGTATTGATTATCATGTATTGATCATCATGTATCGATCATCATGTATTGATTATGATGTCCTGATCATCATGTACTGATTATTTTGTTTTGATCATCATGTATTGATCATCATGTATCGATCATCATGTATTGATCATCATGTATTGATCATCATGTATTGATCATCATGTATTGATCATCATGTATCGATCATCATGTACTTATCATCATGTACTAATCATCATGCATTGATCATCATGTATCGATCATCATGTACTGATCATCATGTATTGATCATCATGTACTGATCATCATGTATTGATTATCATGTTTTGATCATCATGTACTGATTATCATGTATCGGTCATCATGTACTGATCATCATGTATTGATCATCATTTACTGATCATCACGTATTGATCATCATGTATCGATCATCATGTATTGATTATCATGAACTGATTATCATGTATTGATCATCATGTATTGATCGTCATGTCTTGATTATCATGAAATGATCATCATGTATTGATCATCATGCATTGATCATCATGTATTGAAAATCATGTATTAATCATCATGTATTGATCATTATGTATTGATCATCATGTATTAGTCATCATGTATTGATCATTATGTATTGATCATCATGTATTAGTCATCATGTATTGATCATCATGTATTGATCATCATGTATTAGTCGTCATGTATTGATCATCATGTATTAGTCATCATGTATCGATCATTATGTTCTGATCATCATGTCCTGATTATCATGTATTGATCATCATGTACTGATCATCATGTACTGATTATCATGTATTGAACATCATGTACTCATCATCATGTACTAATCATCATGTATTGATCATCATGTACTGATTATCATGTATTGATCATCATGTACTCATCATCATGTAATGATTATCTTGTACTGATTATCATGTATTGATCATCATGTATTGATTCTCATGTATTGATTCTCCTGTATTGATCATCATGTACTGATCATCATGCATTGATCATCATGTACTGATCACCATGTATTGATCATCATGTACTGATCACCATGTATTGATCATCATGTACTGATCATCATGTATTGATTATCATGTATCGATCAACATGTATTGATCATCATGTATTGATCATCATGTACTGATCATCATGTATTGGTCATCATGTATTGATCATCATGTATTGATCATCGTGTTTCGATTATCATGTACTGATTATCATGTATTGATCATCATGTATCGATCATCATGTACTGATTATCATGTATTGATCATCATGTATCGATCATCATGTACTGGTCATCATGTATTGATCATCATGTACTGATCGTCATGTACTGATTATCATGTATCGGTCATCATGTACTGATTATCATGTATTGATCATCATGTCTTGATTATCATGTATTGATCATCATGTACTGATCATCATGTACTGATCATCATATACTGATCATCATGTATTGATCATCATGTATTGATCATCATGTACTGATCATCATGTACTGATCATCATGTATTGATTATCATGTATTGATCATCATGTATTGATTATCATGTATTGATTATTATGTACTGATCATCATTTATTGATCATCATGTTTTGATCATCATGTATTGATTATCATGTCATGATTATCATGTATTGATCATCATGTTTTGATCATCATGTACTGATCGTCATGTATTGATCATCATGTATTGATCATCATGTATTGATCATCATGTATTGATCATCATGTACTGATCATCATGTACTGATCATCATGTACTGATCATCATGTATTGATCATCATGTATTGATCATCATGTACTGATCATCATGTACTGATCATCATGTATTGATTATCATGTATTGATCATCATGTATTGATTATCATGTATTGATTATTATGTACTGATCATCATTTATTGATCATCATGTTTTGATCATCATGTATTGATTATCATGTCATGATTATCATGTATTGATCATCATGTTCTGATCATCATGTATTGATCATCATGTCTTGATTATCATGTCTTGATCATCATGTATTGATCATCATGTACTGATCATCATGTACTGATCATCATGTATTGATCATCATGTACTGATCGTCATGTATTGATCATCATGTATCGGTCATCATGTATTGATCATCATGTCTTGATTATCATGTCTTGATCATCATGTATTGATCGTCATGTACTGATCATCATGTATTGATCATCATGTATTGATCATCATATATTGATCATCATGTACTGATCATCATGTACTGATCATCATGTATTGATCATGATGTACTGATCATCATGTATCGATCATCATGTGTTGATCATCATGTATTGATCATCATGTACTGATCGTCATGTACTGATCATCATGTGTTGATCATCATGTATTGATCATCATGTATTGATCATCATGTACTGATCATCATGTACTGATCATCATGTATTGATCATGATGTACTGATCATCATGTATCGATCATCATGTGTTGATCATCATGTATTGATCATCATGTACTGATCATCATGTATTGATCATCATGTACTGATCATCATGTATTGATCATCATGTATTGATTATCATGTACTGATCGTCATGTACTGATCATCATGTACTGATCATCATGTATTGATCATCATGTACTGATCATCATGTATTGATCATCATGTACTGATCGTCATGAACTGATCGTCATGTATTGATCATCATGTATTGATCATCATGTACTGATCATCATGTATTGATCATCATGTATTGATTATCATGTACTGATCGTCATGTACTGATCATCATGTACTGATCATCATGTATTGATCATCATGTATTGATCATCATGTACTGATCATCATGTACTGATCATCATGTATTGATCATCATGTACTGATCATCATGTACTCATCATCATGTATTGATCATCATGTACTGATCATCATGTACTCATCATCATGTATTGATCATCATGTACTGATCATCATGTTTCGATCATCATGTACTGATCGTCATGTACTGAACAACATGTACTGATCATCATGTACCGATCATCATGTATTGGTCATCATGTATTGATTATCATGTCTTGATTATCATGTATTGATCGTCATGTATTGATCATCATGTACTGATCGTCATGTACTGATCATCATGTACTGATCATCATGTATTGATCATCATGTATTGATCATCATGTACTGATCATCATGTATTGATCATCATGTATTGATCATCATGTACTGATCATCATGTACTGATCATCATGTATTGATCATCATGTACTGATCATCATGTTCTCATCATCATGTATTGATCATCATGTACTGATCATCATGTTTTGATCATCATGTACTGATCGTCATGTACTGAACAACATGTACTGATCATCATGTACCGATCATCATGTATTGGTCATCATGTATTGATTATCATGTCTTGATTATCATGTATTGATCGTCATGTATTGATCATCATGTATTGATTATCATGTATTGATCGTCATGTATTGATCATCATGTATTGATCATCATGTACTGATCATCATGTATTGATCATCATGTATTGGTCATCATGTATTGATTATCATGTCTTGATTATCATGTATTGATCGTCATGTATTGATCATCATGTACTGATCGTCATGTATTGATCATCATGTATTGATCATCATGTACTGATCATCATGTATTGATCATCATGTATTGATTATCATGTACTGATTATCGTGTATTGATTATCATGTACTGATCGTCATGTACTGATCATCATGTACTGATCGTCATGTATTGATCATCATGTACTGATTATCATGTATTGATCGTCATGTATTGGTCATCATGTATTGATTATCATGTATTGATCATCATGTATTGATTATCATGTATTGATTATCATGTCTTGATTATCATGTATTGATCGTCATGTATTGATGATCATGTATTGATTATCATGTATTGACCGTCATGTATTGATCATCATGTATTGATCATCATGTACTGATCATCATGTATTGATCATCATGTATTGGTCATCATGTATTGATTATCATGTCTTGATTATCATGTATTGATCGTCATGTATTGATCATCATGTACTGATCATCATGTACCGATCATCATGTATTGGTCATCATGTATTGATTATCATGTCTTGATTATCATGTATTGATCGTCATGTATTGATCATCATGTATTGATTATCATGTATTGATCGTCATGTATTGATCATCATGTATTGATCATCATGTACTGATCATCATGTATTGATCATCATGTATTGGTCATCATGTATTGATTATCATGTCTTGATTATCATGTATTGATCGTCATGTATTGATCATCATGTACTGATCGTCATGTACTGATCGTCATGTACTGATCATCATGTACTGATCGTCATGTATTGATCATCATGTATTGATTATCATGTATTGATCGTCATGTATTGATCATCATGTACTGATCGTCATGAACTGATCGTCATGTATTGATCATCATGTATTGATCATCATGTACTGATCATCATGTATTGATCATCATGTATTGATTATCATGTACTGATCGTCATGTACTGATCATCATGTACTGATCATCATGTATTGATCATCATGTATTGATCATCATGTACTGATCATCATGTACTGATCATCATGTATTGATCATCATGTACTGATCATCATGTACTCATCATCATGTATTGATCATCATGTACTGATCATCATGTACTCATCATCATGTATTGATCATCATGTACTGATCATCATGTTTCGATCATCATGTACTGATCGTCATGTACTGAACAACATGTACTGATCATCATGTACCGATCATCATGTATTGGTCATCATGTATTGATTATCATGTCTTGATTATCATGTATTGATCGTCATGTATTGATCATCATGTACTGATCGTCATGTATTGATCATCATGTATTGATCATCATGTACTGATCATCATGTATTGATCATCATGTACTGATTATCATGTACTGATCATCATGTATTGATCATCATGTACTGATCATCATGTACTGATCATCATGTATTGATCATCATGTATTGATTATCATGTACTGATCGTCATGTACTGATCATCATGTACTGATCGTCATGTATTGATCATCATGTACTGATTATCATGTATTGATCGTCATGTATTGGTCATCATGTATTGATTATCATGTATTGATCATCATGTATTGATCGTCATGTATTGATCATCATGTATTGATGATCATGTATTGATCGTCATGTATTGATCATCATGTATTGATCATCATGTATTGATTATCATGTTTTGGTCATCATGTATTGATTATCATGTCTTGATTATCATGTATTGATCGTCATGTATTGATCATCATGTACTGATCGTCATGTATTGATCATCATGTATTGATCATCATGTACTGATCATCATGTATTGATCATCATGTATTGATTATCATGTACTGATTATCGTGTATTGATTATCATGTACTGATCGTCATGTACTGATCATCATGTACTGATCGTCATGTATTGATCATCATGTACTGATTATCATGTATTGATCGTCATGTATTGATTATCATGTATTGATCGTCATGTATTGATCATCATGTACTGATCGTCATGAACTGATCGTCATGTATTGATCATCATGTATTGATCATCATGTACTGATCATCATGTATTGATCATAATGTATTGATTATCATGTACTGATCGTCATGTACTGATCATCATGTACTGATCATCATGTATTGATCATCATGTATTGATCATCATGTACTGATCATCATGTACTGATCATCATGTATTGATCATCATGTACTGATCATCATGTACTCATCATCATGTATTGATCATCATGTACTGATCATCATGTACTCATCATCATGTATTGATCATCATGTACTGATCATCATGTTTCGATCATCATGTACTGATCGTCATGTACTGAACAACATGTACTGATCATCATGTACCGATCATCATGTATTGGTCATCATGTATTGATTATCATGTCTTGATTATCATGTATTGATCGTCATGTATTGATCATGATGTACTGATCGTCATGTACTGATCATCATGTACTGATCATCATGTATTGATCATCATGTATTGATCATCATGTACTGATCATCATGTATTGATCATCATGTATTGATCATCATGTACTGATCATCATGTACTGATCATCATGTATTGATCATCATGTACTGATCATCATGTACTCATCATCATGTATTGATCATCATGTACTGATCATCATGTTTTGATCATCATGTACTGATCGTCATGTACTGAACAACATGTACTGATCATCATGTACCGATCATCATGTATTGGTCATCATGTATTGATTATCATGTCTTGATTATCATGTATTGATCGTCATGTATTGATCATCATGTATTGATTATCATGTATTGATCGTCATGTATTGATCATCATGTATTGATCATCATGTACTGATCATCATGTACTCATCATCATGTATTGATCATCATGTACTGATCATCATGTTTTGATTATCATGTATTGATCATCATGTACTGATCATCATGTACTCATCATCATGTATTGATCATCATGTACTGATCGTCATGTATTGATCATCATGTATTGATTATCATGTATTGATCGTCATGTATTGATCATCATGTATTGATTATTATGTATTGATCATCATGTACTGATCATCATGTACTGATCATCATGTACTGATCATCATGTACTCATCATCATGTATTGATCATCATGTACTGATCATCATGTTTTGATCATCATGTTTTGATTATCATGTATTGATCATTATGTATTGATTATCATGTATTGATCATCATGTTCTGATCATCATGTACTGATCATCATGTTTTGATTATCATGTATTGATCATCATGTACTGATCATCATGTACTCATCATCATGTATTGATCATCATGTACTGATCGTCATGTATTGATCATCATGTATTGATTATCATGTATTGATCGTCATGTATTGATCATCATGTACTGATCATCATGTACTCATCATCATGTATTGATCATCATGTACTGATCATCATGTTTTGATCATCATGTACTAATCGTCATGTACTGAACAACATGTACTGATCATCATGTACCGATCATCATGTATTGGTCATCATGTATTGATTATCATGTCTTGATTATCATGTATTGATCGTCATGTATTGATCATCATGTATTGATTATCATGTATTGATCGTCATGTATTGATCATCATGTATTGATCATCATGTACTGATCATCATGTATTGATCATCATGTATTGGTCATCATGTATTGATTATCATGTCTTGATTATCATGTATTGATCGTCATGTATTGATCATCATGTACTGATCATCATCTACCGATCATCATGTATTGGTCATCATGTATTGATCATCATGTATTGGTCATCATGTATTGATTATCATGTCTTGATTATCATGTATTGATCGTCATGTATTGATCATCATGTACTGATCATCATGTACTGATCGTCATGTACTGATCATCATGTACTGATCATCATGTACTGATCGTCATGTACTGATCGTCATGTATTGATCGTCATGTATTGATCATCATGTACTGATCGTCATGAACTGATCGTCATGTATTGATCATCATGTACTGATCATCATGTACTGATCATCATGTGATGATCATCATGTACTGATCATCATGTACTGATCGTCATGTACTGATCATCATGTATTGATCATCATGTACTGATCGTCATGAACTGATCGTCATGTATTGATCATCATGTATTGATCATCATGTACTGATCATCATGTACTGATCATCATGTACTGGTCGTCATGTACTGATCATCATGTACTGATCGTCATGTATTGATCGTCATGTACTGATCGTCATGTATTGATCATCATGTCTTGATTATCATGTATTGATCGTCATGTACTGATCGTCATGTATTGATCGTCATGTATTGATCGTCATGTATTGATCATCATGTATTGATCATCATGTACTGATCGTCATGTATTGATCGTCATGTACTGATCGTCATGTATTGATCTTCATGTATTGATTATCATGTCTTGATTATCATGTATTGATCGTCATGTATTGATCATCATGTACTGATCGTCATGAACTGATCGTCATGTATTGATCATCATGTACTGATCGTCATGAACTGATCGTCATGTATTGATCATCATGTACTGATCATCATGTACTGATCATCATGTATTGATCATCATGTACTGATCGTCATGAACTGATCGTCATGTATTGATCATCATGTATTGATCATCATGTACTGATCATCATGTACTGATCATCATGTACTGATCGTCATGTACTGATCGTCATGTATTGATCGTCATGTACTGATCGTCATGTACTGATCATCATGTATTGATCATCATGTACTGATCGTCATGTATTGATCATCATGTATTGATCATCATGTACTGATCATCATGTACTGATCATCATGTACTGATCGTCATGAACTGATCGTCATGTATTGATCGTCATGTACTGATCATCATGTATTGATCATCATGTACTGATCGTCATGTATTGATCGTCATGTATTGATCGTCATGTACTGATCATCATGTATTGATCATCATGTACTGATCGTCATGTATTGATCATCATGTACTGATCATCATGTACTGATCGTCATGTATTGATCATCATGTCTTGATTATCATGTATTGATCGTCATGTATTGATCATCATGTACTGATCGTCATGAACTGATCGTCATGTATTGATCATCATGTACTGATCGTCATGAACTGATCGTCATGTATTGATCATCATGTACTGATCGTCATGTATTGGTCATCATGTATTGATTAACATGTCTTGATTATCAAGTATTGATCGTCATGTATTGATCATCATGTACTGATCGTCATGAACTGATCGTCATGTATCGATCATCATGTATTGATCATCATGTACTGATCATCATGTATTGATCATCATGTATTGATCATCATGTATTGATCATCATGTACTGATCGTCATGTATTGATCGTCATGTACTGATCGTCATGTATTGATCTTCATCTATTGATTATCATGTCTTGATTATCATGTATTGATCGTCATGTATTGATCATCATGTACTGATCGTCATGAACTGATCGTCATGTATTGATCATCATGTACTGATCGTCATGAACTGATCGTCATGTATTGATCATCATGTACTGATCGTCATGAACTGATCGTCATGTATTGATCATCATGTACTGATCGTCATGTATTGGTCATCATGTATTGATTATCATGTCTTGATTATCAAGTATTGATCGTCATGTATTGATCATCATGTACTGATCGTCATGAACTGATCGTCATGTATCGATCATCATGTATTGATCATCATGTACTGATCATCATGTATTGATCATCATGTATTGATTATCATGTACTGATCGTCATGTACTGATCATCATGTATTGATCATCATGTACTGATCACCATGTACTGATCATCATGTATTGATCATCATGTACTGATCATCATGTACTCATCATCATGTATTGATCGTCATGTACTGAACAACATGTACTGATCATCATGTACCGATCATCATGTATTGGTCATCATGTATTGATTATCATGTCTTGATTATCATGTATTGATCGTCATGTATTGATCATCATGTACTGATCGTCATGTATTGATCATCATGTATTGATCATCATGTACTGATCATCATGTATTGATCATCATGTACTGATTATCATGTACTGATCGTCATGTACTGATCATCATGTAATGATCATCATGTATTGATCATCATGTATTGATCATCATGTACTGATCATCATGTACTGATCATCATGTATTGATCATCATGTATTGATTATCATGTATCGATCATCATGTATCGGTCATCATGTATTGATTATCATGTATTGATTATCGTGTATTGATTATCATGTCTTGATTATCATGTTTTGATCATCATGTACTGATCGTCATGTACTGATCATCATGTACTGATCGTCATGTATTGATTATCATGTACTGATCGTCATGTACTGATTATCATGTATTGATCATCATGTATTGATCATCATGTACTGATCGTCATGAACTGATCGTCATGTATTGATCATCATGTATTGATCATCATGTACTGATCATCATGTATTGATCATCATGTATTGATTATCATGTACTGATCGTCATGTACTGATCATCATGTACTGATCATCATGTATTGATCAGCATGTATTGATCATCATGTACTGATCATCATGTACTGATCATCATGTATTGATCATCATGTACTGATCATCATGTACTCATCATCATGTATTGATCATCATGTACTGATCATCATGTACTCATCATCATGTATTGATCATCATGTATTGATCATCATGTATTGATCATCATGTATTGATTATCATGTACTGATCGTCATGTACTGATCATCATGTACCGATCATCATGTATTGATCGTCATGAATTGATCATCATGTACTGATCGTCATGTACTGATCATCATGTACTGATCATCATGTATTGATCATCATGTATTGATCATCATGTACTGATCATCATGTATTGATCATCATGTATTGATCATCATGTACTGATCATCATGTACTGATCATCATGTATTGATCATCATGTACTGATCATCATGTACTCATCATCATGTATTGATCATCATGTACTGATCATCATGTTTTGATCATCATGTACTGATCGTCATGTACTGAACAACATGTACTGATCATCATGTACCGATCATCATGTATTGGTCATCATGTATTGATTATCATGTCTTGATTATCATGTATTGATCGTCATGTATTGATCATCATGTATTGATTATCATGTATTGATCGTCATGTATTGATCATCATGTATTGATCATCATGTACTGATCATCATGTACTCATCATCATTTATTGATCATCATGTACTGATCATCATGTTTTGATTATCATGTATTGATCATCATGTACTGATCATCATGTACTCATCATCATGTATTGATCATCATGTACTGATCGTCATGTATTGATCATCATGTACTGATCATCATGTACTCATCATCATGTATTCATCATCATGTACTGATCATCATGTTTTGATCATCATGTACTGATCGTCATGTACTGAACAACATGTACTGATCATCATGTACCGATCATCATGAATTGGTCATCATGTATTGATTATCATGTCTTGATTATCATGTATTGATCGTCATGTATTGATCATCATGTATTGATTATCATGTATTGATCGTCATGTATTGATCATCATGTATTGATCATCATGTACTGATCATCATGTATTGATCATCATGTATTGGTCATCATGTATTGATTATCATGTCTTGATTATCATGTATTGATCGTCATGTATTGATCATCATGTACTGATCGTCATGTATTGATCATCATGTATTGATCATCATGTACTGATCATCATGTATTGATCATCATGTATTGATTATCATGTACTGATTATCGTGTATTGATTATCATGTACTGATCGTCATGTACTGATCATCATGTACTGATCGTCATGTATTGATCATCATGTACTGATTATCATGTATTGATCGTCATGTATTGGTCATCATGTATTGATTATCATGTATTGATCATCATGTATTGATTATCATGTATTGATTATCATGTCTTGATTATCATGTATTGATCGTCATGTATTGATCATCATGTATTGATTATCATGTATTGATCGTCATGTATTGATCATCATGTATTGATCATCATGTACTGATCATCATGTATTGATCATCATGTATTGGTCATCATGTATTGATTATCATGTCTTGATTATCATGTATTGATCGTCATGTATTGATCATCATGTACTGATCATCATGTACCGATCATCATGTATTGGTCATCATGTATTGATTATCATGTCTTGATTATCATGTATTGATCGTCATGTATTGATCATCATGTATTGATTATCATGTATTGATCGTCATGTATTGATCATCATGTATTGATCATCATGTACTGATCATCATGTATTGATCATCATGTATTGGTCATCATGTATTGATTATCATGTCTTGATTATCATGTATTGATCGTCATGTATTGATCATCATGTACTGATCGTCATGTACTGATCGTCATGTACTGATCATCATGTACTGATCGTCATGTATTGATCATCATGTATTGATTATCATGTATTGATCGTCATGTATTGATCATCATGTACTGATCGTCATGAACTGATCGTCATGTATTGATCATCATGTATTGATCATCATGTACTGATCATCATGTATTGATCATCATGTATTGATTATCATGTACTGATCGTCATGTACTGATCATCATGTACTGATCATCATGTATTGATCATCATGTATTGATCATCATGTACTGATCATCATGTACTGATCATCATGTATTGATCATCATGTACTGATCATCATGTACTCATCATCATGTATTGATCATCATGTACTGATCATCATGTACTCATCATCATGTATTGATCATCATGTACTGATCATCATGTTTCGATCATCATGTACTGATCGTCATGTACTGAACAACATGTACTGATCATCATGTACCGATCATCATGTATTGGTCATCATGTATTGATTATCATGTCTTGATTATCATGTATTGATCGTCATGTATTGATCATCATGTACTGATCGTCATGTATTGATCATCATGTATTGATCATCATGTACTGATCATCATGTATTGATCATCATGTACTGATTATCATGTACTGATCATCATGTATTGATCATCATGTACTGATCATCATGTACTGATCATCATGTATTGATCATCATGTATTGATTATCATGTACTGATCGTCATGTACTGATCATCATGTACTGATCGTCATGTATTGATCATCATGTACTGATTATCATGTATTGATCGTCATGTATTGGTCATCATGTATTGATTATCATGTATTGATCATCATGTATTGATCGTCATGTATTGATCATCATGTATTGATGATCATGTATTGATCGTCATGTATTGATCATCATGTATTGATCATCATGTATTGATTATCATGTTTTGGTCATCATGTATTGATTATCATGTCTCGATTATCATGTATTGATCGTCATGTATTGATCATCATGTACTGATCGTCATGTATTGATCATCATGTATTGATCATCATGTACTGATCATCATGTATTGATCATCATGTATTGATTATCATGTACTGATTATCGTGTATTGATTATCATGTACTGATCGTCATGTACTGATCATCATGTACTGATCGTCATGTATTGATCATCATGTACTGATTATCATGTATTGATCGTCATGTATTGATTATCATGTATTGATCGTCATGTATTGATCATCATGTAATGATCGTCATGAACTGATCGTCATGTATTGATCATCATGTATTGATCATCATGTACTGATCATCATGTATTGATCATAATGTATTGATTATCATGTACTGATCGTCATGTACTGATCATCATGTACTGATCATCATGTATTGATCATCATGTATTGATCATCATGTACTGATCATCATGTACTGATCATCATGTATTGATCATCATGTACTGATCATCATGTACTCATCATCATGTATTGATCATCATGTACTGATCATCATGTACTCATCATCATGTATTGATCATCATGTACTGATCATCATGTTTCGATCATCATGTACTGATCGTCATGTACTGAACAACATGTACTGATCATCATGTACCGATCATCATGTATTGGTCATCATGTATTGATTATCATGTCTTGATTATCATGTATTGATCGTCATGTATTGATCATGATGTACTGATCGTCATGTACTGATCATCATGTACTGATCATCATGTATTGATCATCATGTATTGATCATCATGTACTGATCATCATGTATTGATCATCATGTATTGATCATCATGTACTGATCATCATGTACTGATCATCATGTATTGATCATCATGTACTGATCATCATGTACTCATCATCATGTATTGATCATCATGTACTGATCATCATGTTTTGATCATCATGTACTGATCGTCATGTACTGAACAACATGTACTGATCATCATGTACCGATCATCATGTATTGGTCATCATGTATTGATTATCATGTCTTGATTATCATGTATTGATCGTCATGTATTGATCATCATGTATTGATTATCATGTATTGATCGTCATGTATTGATCATCATGTATTGATCATCATGTACTGATCATCATGTACTCATCATCATGTATTGATCATCATGTACTGATCATCATGTTTTGATTATCATGTATTGATCATCATGTACTGATCATCATGTACTCATCATCATGTATTGATCATCATGTACTGATCGTCATGTATTGATCATCATGTATTGATTATCATGTATTGATCGTCATGTATTGATCATCATGTATTGATTATTATGTATTGATCATCATGTACTGATAATCATGTACTGATCATCATGTACTGATCATCATGTACTCATCATCATGTATTGATCATCATGTACTGATCATCATGTTTTGATCATCATGTTTTGATTATCATGTATTGATCATTATGTATTGATTATCATGTATTGATCATCATGTTCTGATCATCATGTACTGATCATCATGTTTTGATTATCATGTATTGATCATCATGTACTGATCATCATGTACTCATCATCATGTATTGATCATCATGTACTGATCGTCATGTATTGATCATCATGTATTGATTATCATGTATTGATCGTCATGTATTGATCATCATGTACTGATCATCATGTACTCATCATCATGTATTGATCATCATGTACTGATCATCATGTTTTGATCATCATGTACTGATCGTCATGTACTGAACAACATGTACTGATCATCATGTACCGATCATCATCTATTGGTCATCATGTATTGATTATCATGTCTTGATTATCATGTATTGATCGTCATGTATTGATCATCATGTATTGATTATCATGTATTGATCGTCATGTATTGATCATCATGTATTGATCATCATGTACTGATCATCATGTATTGATCATCATGTATTGGTCATCATGTATTGATTATCATGTCTTGATTATCATGTATTGATCGTCATGTATTGATCATCATGTACTGATCATCATCTACCGATCATCATGTATTGGTCATCATGTATTGATTATCATGTCTTGATTATCATGTATTGATCGTCATGTATTGATCATCATGTATTGATTATCATGTATTGATCGTCATGTATTGATCATCATGTATTGATCATCATGTACTGATCATCATGTATTGATCATCATGTATTGGTCATCATGTATTGATTATCATGTCTTGATTATCATGTATTGATCGTCATGTATTGATCATCATGTACTGATCATCATGTACTGATCGTCATGTACTGATCATCATGTACTGATCATCATGTACTGATCGTCATGTACTGATCGTCATGTATTGATCGTCATGTATTGATCGTCATGTACTGATCGTCATGTATTGATCATCATGTATTGATTATCATGTATTGATCGTCATGTATTGATCATCATGTACTGATCGTCATGAACTGATCGTCATGTATTGATCATCATGTACTGATCATCATGTACTGATCATCATGTAATGATCATCATGTACTGATCATCATGTACTGATCGTCATGTACTGATCATCATGTATTGATCATCATGTACTGATCGTCATGAACTGATCGTCATGTATTGATCATCATGTATTGATCATCATGTACTGATCATCATGTACTGATCATCGTGTACTGATCGTCATGTACTGATCATCATGTACTGATCGTCATGTATTGATCGTCATGTACTGATCGTCATGTATTGATCATCATGTCTTGATTATCATGTATTGATCGTCATGTACTGATCGTCATGTATTGATCGTCATGTATTGATCGTCATGTATTGATCATCATGTATTGATCATCATGTACTGATCGTCATGTATTGATCGTCATGTACTGATCGTCATGTATTGATCTTCATGTATTGATTATCATGTCTTGATTATCATGTATTGATCGTCATGTATTGATCATCATGTATTGATCGTCATGTATTGATCATCATGTATTGATCCTCATGTATTGATCGTCATGTATTGATCGTCATGTATTGATCGTCATGTATTGATCATCATGTATTGATCATCATGTACTGATCGTCATGTATTGATCGTCATGTACTGATCGTCATGTATTGATCTTCATGTATTGATTATCATGTCTTGATTATCATGTATTGATCGTCATGTATTGATCATCATGTACTGATCGTCATGAACTGATCGTCATGTATTGATCATCATGTACTGATCGTCATGAACTGATCGTCATGTATCGATCATCATGTACTGATCATCATGTACTGATCATCATGTATTGATCATCATGTACTGATCGTCATGAACTGATCGTCATGTATTGATCATCATGTATTGATCATCATGTACTGATCATCATGTACTGATCATCATGTACTGATCGTCATGTACTGATCGTCATGTATTGATCGTCATGTACTGATCGTCATGTACTGATCATCATGTATTGATCATCATGTACTGATCGTCATGTATTGATCATCATGTATTGATCATCATGTACTGATCATCATGTACTGATCATCATGTACTGATCGTCATGAACTGATCGTCATGTATTGATCGTCATGTACTGATCATCATGTATTGATCATCATGTACTGATCGTCATGTATTGATCGTCATGTATTGATCGTCATGTACTGATCATCATGTATTGATCATCATGTACTGATCGTCATGTATTGATCATCATGTACTGATCATCATGTACTGATCGTCATGTATTGATCATCATGTCTTGATTATCATGTATTGATCGTCATGTATTGATCATCATGTACTGATCGTCATGAACTGATCGTCATGTATTGATCATCATGTACTGATCGTCATGAACTGATCGTCATGTATTGATCATCATGTACTGATCGTCATGTATTGGTCATCATGTATTGATTATCATGTCTTGATTATCAAGTATTGATCGTCATGTATTGATCATCATGTACTGATCGTCATGAACTGATCGTCATGTATCGATCATCATGTATTGATCATCATGTACTGATCATCATGTATTGATCATCATGTATTGATTATCATGTACTGATCGTCATGTACTGATCATCATGTACTGATCATCATGTATTGATCATCATGTATTGATCATCATGTACTGATCACCATGTACTGATCATCATGTATTGATCATCATGTACTGATCATCATGTACTCATCATCATGTATTGATCGTCATGTACTGAACAACATGTACTGATCATCATGTACCGATCATCATGTATTGGTCATCATGTATTGATTATCATGTCTTGATTATCATGTATTGATCGTCATGTATTGATCATCATGTACTGATCGTCATGTATTGATCATCATGTATTGATCATCATGTACTGATCATCATGTATTGATCATCATGTACTGATTATCATGTACTGATCGTCATGTACTGATCATCATGTACTGATCATCGTTATTGATCATCATGTATTGATCATCATGTACTGATCATCATGTACTGATCATCATGTATTGATCATCATGTATTGATTATCATGTATCGATCATCATGTATCGGTCATCATGTATTGATTATCATGTATTGATTATCGTGTATTGATTATCATGTCTTGATTATCATGTTTTGATCATCATGTACTGATCGTCATGTACTGATCATCATGTACTGATCGTCATGTATTGATTATCATGTACTGATCGTCATGTACTGATTATCATGTATTGATCGTCATGTATTGATCATCATGTACTGATCGTCATGAACTGATCGTCATGTATTGATCATCATGTATTGATCATCATGTACTGATCATCATGTATTGATCATCATGTATTGATTATCATGTACTGATCGTCATGTACTGATCATCATGTACTGATCATCATGTATTGATCATCATGTATTGATCATCATGTACTGATCATCATGTACTGATCATCATGTATTGATCATCATGTACTGATCATCATGTACTCATCATCATGTATTGATCATCATGTACTGATCATCATGTACTCATCATCATGTATTGATCATCATGTATTGATCATCATGTATTGATCATCATGTATTGATTATCATGTACTGATCGTCATGTACTGATCATCATGTACCGATCATCATGTATTGATCGTCATGAATTGATCATCATGTACTGATCGTCATGTACTGATCATCATGTACTGATCATCATGTATTGATCATCATGTATTGATCATCATGTACTGATCATCATGTATTGATCATCATGTATTGATCATCATGTACTGATCATCATGTACTGATCATCATGTATTGATCATCATGTACTGATCATCATGTACTCATCATCATGTATTGATCATCATGTACTGATCATCATGTTTTGATCATCATGTACTGATCGTCATGTACTGAACAACATGTACTGATCATCATGTACCGATCATCATGTATTGGTCATCATGTATTGATTATCATGTCTTGATTATCATGTATTGATCGTCATGTATTGATCATCATGTATTGATTATCATGTATTGATCGTCATGTATTGATCATCATGTATTGATCATCATGTACTGATCATCATGTACTCATCATCATTTATTGATCATCATGTACTGATCATCATGTTTTGATTATCATGTATTGATCATCATGTACTGATCATCATGTACTCATCATCATGTATTGATCATCATGTACTGATCGTCATGTATTGATCATCATGTATTGATTATCATGTATTGATCGTCATGTATTGATCATCATGTATTGATTATTATGTATTGATCATCATGTACTGATCATCATGTACTGATCATCATGTACTGATCGTCATGTACTGATCGTCATGTATTGATCGTCATGTATTGATCGTCATGTACTGATCGTCATGTATTGATCATCATGTATTGATTATCATGTATTGATCGTCATGTATTGATCATCATGTACTGATCGTCATGAACTGATCGTCATGTATTGATCATCATGTACTGATCATCATGTACTGATCATCATGTAATGATCATCATGTACTGATCATCATGTACTGATCGTCATGTACTGATCATCATGTATTGATCATCATGTACTGATCGTCATGAACTGATCGTCATGTATTGATCATCATGTATTGATCATCATGTACTGATCATCATGTACTGATCATCATGTACTGATCGTCATGTACTGATCATCATGTACTGATCGTCATGTATTGATCGTCATGTACTGATCGTCATGTATTGATCATCATGTCTTGATTATCATGTATTGATCGTCATGTACTGATCGTCATGTATTGATCGTCATGTATTGATCGTCATGTATTGATCATCATGTATTGATCATCATGTACTGATCGTCATGTATTGATCGTCATGTACTGATCGTCATGTATTGATCTTCATGTATTGATTATCATGTCTTGATTATCATGTATTGATCGTCATGTATTGATCATCATGTATTGATCGTCATGTATTGATCATCATGTATTGATCGTCATGTATTGATCGTCATGTATTGATCGTCATGTATTGATCGTCATGTATTGATCATCATGTATTGATCATCATGTACTGATCGTCATGTATTGATCGTCATGTACTGATCGTCATGTATTGATCTTCATGTATTGATTATCATGTCTTGATTATCATGTATTGATCGTCATGTATTGATCATCATGTACTGATCGTCATGAACTGATCGTCATGTATTGATCATCATGTACTGATCGTCATGAACTGATCGTCATGTATTGATCATCATGTACTGATCATCATGTACTGATCATCATGTATTGATCATCATGTACTGATCGTCATGAACTGATCGTCATGTATTGATCATCATGTATTGATCATCATGTACTGATCATCATGTACTGATCATCATGTACTGATCGTCATGTACTGATCGTCATGTATTGATCGTCATGTACTGATCGTCATGTACTGATCATCATGTATTGATCATCATGTACTGATCGTCATGTATTGATCATCATGTATTGATCATCATGTACTGATCATCATGTACTGATCATCATGTACTGATCGTCATGAACTGATCGTCATGTATTGATCGTCATGTACTGATCATCATGTATTGATCATCATGTACTGATCGTCATGTATTGATCGTCATGTATAGATCGTCATGTACTGATCATCATGTATTGATCATCATGTACTGATCGTCATGTATTGATCATCATGTACTGATCATCATGTACTGATCGTCATGTATTGATCATCATGTCTTGATTATCATGTATTGATCGTCATGTATTGATCATCATGTACTGATCGTCATGAACTGATCGTCATGTATTGATCATCATGTACTGATCGTCATGAACTGATCGTCATGTATTGATCATCATGTACTGATCGTCATGTATTGGTCATCATGTATTGATTATCATGTCTTGATTATCAAGTATTGATCGTCATGTATTGATCATCATGTACTGATCGTCATGAACTGATCGTCATGTATTGATCATCATGTATTGATCATCATGTACTGATCATCATGTATTGATCATCATGTATTGATTATCATGTACTGATCGTCATGTACTGATCATCATGTACTGATCATCATGTATTGATCATCATGTATTGATCATCATGTACTGATCACCATGTACTGATCATCATGTATTGATCATCATGTACTGATCATCATGTACTCATCATCATGTATTGATCGTCATGTACTGAACAACATGTACTGATCATCATGTACCGATCATCATGTATTGGTCATCATGTATTGATTATCATGTCTTGATTATCATGTATTGATCGTCATGTATTGATCATCATGTACTGATCGTCATGTATTGATCATCATGTATTGATCATCATGTACTGATCATCATGTATTGATCATCATGTACTGATTATCATGTACTGATCGTCATGTACTGATCATCATGTACTGATCATCATGTATTGATCATCATGTATTGATCATCATGTACTGATCATCATGTACTGATCATCATGTATTGATCATCATGTATTGATTATCATGTATCGATCATCATGTATCGGTAATCATGTATTGATTATCATGTATTGATTATCGTGTATTGATTATCATGTCTTGATTATCATGTTTTGATCATCATGTACTGATCGTCATGTACTGATCATCATGTACTGATCGTCATGTATTGATTATCATGTACTGATCGTCATGTACTGATTATCATGTATTGATCGTCATGTATTGATCATCATGTACTGATCGTCATGAACTGATCGTCATGTATTGATCATCATGTATTGATCATCATGTACTGATCATCATGTATTGATCATCATGTATTGATTATCATGTACTGATCGTCATGTACTGATCATCATGTACTGATCATCATGTATTGATCATCATGTATTGATCATCATGTACTGATCATCATGTACTGATCATCATGTATTGATCATCATGTACTGATCATCATGTACTCATCATCATGTATTGATCATCATGTACTGATCATCATGTACTCATCATCATGTATTGATCATCATGTATTGATCATCATGTATTGATCATCATGTATTGATTATCATGTACTGATCGTCATGTACTGATCATCATGTACCGATCATCATGTATTGATCGTCATGAATTGATCATCATGTACTGATCGTCATGTACTGATCATCATGTACTGATCATCATGTATTGATCATCATGTATTGATCATCATTTTCTGATCATCATGTATTGATCATCATGTATTGATCATCATGTACTGATCATCATGTACTGATCATCATGTATTGATCATCATGTACTGATCATCATGTACTCATCATCATGTATTGATCATCATGTACTGATCATCATGTTTTGATCATCATGTACTGATCGTCATGTACTGAACAACATGTACTGATCATCATGTACCGATCATCATGTATTGGTCATCATGTATTGATTATCATGTCTTGATTATCATGTATTGATCGTCATGTATTGATCATCATGTATTGATTATCATGTATTGATCGTCATGTATTGATCATCATGTATTGATCATCATGTACTGATCATCATGTACTCATCATCATTTATTGATCATCATGTACTGATCATCATGTTTTGATTATCATGTATTGATCATCATGTACTGATCATCATGTACTCATCATCATGTATTGATCATCATGTACTGATCGTCATGTATTGATCATCATGTATTGATTATCATGTATTGATCGTCATGTATTGATCATCATGTATTGATTATTATGTATTGATCATCATGTACTGATCATCATGTACTGATCATCATGTACTGATCATCATGTACTCATCATCATGTATTGATCATCATGTACTGATCATCATGTTTTGATCATCATGTTTTGATTATCATGTATTGATCATCATGTATTGATTATGATGTCCTGATCATCATGTACTGATTATCATGTATCGATCATTATGTGCTGATTATCATGTATTGATCATCATGTACTGATTATCATGTATTGATTATCATGTATTGATCATCATGTATCGATCATCATGTATTGATTATGATGTCCTGATCATCATGTACTGATTATTTTGTTTTGATCATCATGTATTGATCATCATGTATCGATCATCATGTATCGATCATCATGTACTAATCATCATGTACTAATCATCATGCATTGATCATCATGTATCGATCATCATGTACTGATCATCATGTATTGATCATCATGTACTGATCATCATGTATTGATTATCATGTTTTGATCATCATGTACTGATTATCATGTATCGGTCATCATGTACTGATCATCATGTATTGATCATCATTTACTGATCATCACGTATTGATCATCATGTATCGATCATCATGTATTGATTATCATGAACTGATTATCATGTATTGATCATCATGTATTGATCGTCATGTCTTGATTATCATGAATTGATCATCATGTATTGATCATCATGCATTGATCATCATGTATTGAAAATCATGTATTAATCATCATGTATTGATCATTATGTATTGATCATCATGTATTAGTCATCATGTATTGATCATTATGTATTGATCATCATGTATTAGTCATCATGTATTGATCATCATGTATTGATCATCATGTATTAGTCGTCATGTATTGATCATCATGTATTAGTCATCATGTATCGATCATTATGTTCTGATCATCATGTCCTGATTATCATGTATTGATCATCATGTACTGATCATCATGTACTGATTATCATGTATTGAACATCATGTACTCATCATCATGTACTAATCATCATGTATTGATCATCATGTACTGATTATCATGTATTGATCATCATGTACTCATCATCATGTAATGATTATATTGTACTGATTATCATGTATTGATCATCATGTATTGATTCTCATGTATTGATTCTCCTGTATTGATCATCATGTACTGATCATCATGCATTGATCATCATGTACTGATCACCATGTATTGATCATCATGTACTGATCACCATGTATTGATCATCATGTACTGATCATCATGTATTGATTATCATGTATCGATCAACATGTATTGATCATCATGTATTGATCATCATGTACTGATCATCATGTATTGGTCATCATGTATTGATCATCATGTATTGATCATCGTGTTTCGATTATCATGTACTGATTATCATGTATTGATCATCATGTATCGATCATCATGTACTGATTATCATGTATTGATCATCATGTATTGATCATCATGTACTGGTCATCATGTATCGATCATCATGTACTGATCGTCATGTACTGATTATCATGTATTGGTCATCATGTACTGATTATCATGTATTGATCATCATGTCTTGATTATCATGTATTGATCATCATGTACTGATCATCATGTACTGATCATCATGTACTGATCATCATGTATTGATCATCATGTATTGATCATCATGTACTGATCATCATGTACTGATCATCATGTATTGATTATCATGTATTGATCATCATGTATTGATTATCATGTATTGATTATTATGTACTGATCATCATTTATTGATCATCATGTTTTGATCATCATGTATTGATTATCATGTCATGATTATCATGTATTGATCATCATGTTTTGATCATCATGTACTGATCGTCATGTATTGATCATCATGTATTGATCATCATGTATTGATCATCATGTATTGATCATCATGTACTGATCATCATGTACTGATCATCATGTACTGATCATCATGTATTGATCATCATGTATTGATCATCATGTACTGATCATCATGTACTGATCATCATGTATTGATTATCATGTATTGATCATCATGTATTGATTATCATGTATTGATTATTATGTACTGATCATCATTTATTGATCATCATGTTTTGATCATCATGTATTGATTATCATGTCATGATTATCATGTATTGATCATCATGTTTTGATCATCATGTATTGATCATCATGTCTTGATTATCATGTCTTGATCATCATGTATTGATCATCATGTACTGATCATCATGTACTGATCATCATGTATTGATCATCATGTACTGATCGTCATGTATTGATCATCATGTATCGGTCATCATGTATTGATCATCATGTCTTGATTATCATGTCTTGATCATCATGTATTGATCGTCATGTACTGATCATCATGTATTGATCATCATGTATTGATCATCATGTATTGATCATCATGTACTGATCATCATGTACTGATCATCATGTATTGATCATGATGTACTGATCATCATGTATCGATCATCATGTGTTGATCATCATGTATTGATCATCATGTACTGATCGTCATGTACTGATCATCATGTATTGATCATCATGTATTGATCATCATGTATTGATCATCATGTACTGATCATCATGTACTGATCATCATGTATTGATCATGATGTACTGATCATCATGTATCGATCATCATGTGTTGATCATCATGTATTGATCATCATGTACTGATCATCATGTATTGATCATCATGTACTGATCATCATGTATTGATCATCATGTATTGATTATCATGTACTGATCGTCATGTACTGATCATCATGTACTGATCATCATGTATTGATCATCATGTACTGATCATCATGTATTGATCATCATGTAATGATCGTCATGAACTGATCGTCATGTATTGATCATCATGTATTGATCATCATGTACTGATCATCATGTATTGATCATCATGTATTGATTATCATGTACTGATCGTCATGTACTGATCATCATGTACTGATCATCATGTATTGATCATCATGTATTGATCATCATGTACTGATCATCATGTACTGATCATCATGTATTGATCATCATGTACTGATCATCATGTACTCATCATCATGTATTGATCATCATGTACTGATCATCATGTACTCATCATCATGTATTGATCATCATGTACTGATCATCATGATTCGATCATCATGTACTGATCGTCATGTACTGAACAACATGTACTGATCATCATGTACCGATCATCATGTATTGGTCATCATGTATTGATTATCATGTCTTGATTATCATGTATTGATCGTCATGTATTGATCATCATGTACTGATCGTCATGTACTGATCATCATGTACTGATCATCATGTATTGATCATCATGTATTGATCATCATGTACTGATCATCATGTATTGATCATCATGTATTGATCATCATGTACTGATCATCATGTACTGATCATCATGTATTGATCATCATGTACTGATCATCATGTACTCATCATCATGTATTGATCATCATGTACTGATCATCATGTTTTGATCATCATGTACTGATCGTCATGTACTGAACAACATGTCCTGATCATCATGTACCGATCATCATGTATTGGTCATCATGTATTGATTATCATGTCTTGATTATCATGTATTGATCGTCATGTATTGATCATCATGTATTGATTATCATGTATTGATCGTCATGTATTGATCATCATGTATTGATCATCATGTACTGATCATCATGTATTGATCATCATGTATTGGTCATCATGTATTGATTATCATGTCTTGATTATCATGTCTTGATCGTCATGTATTGATCATCATGTACTGATCGTCATGTATTGATCATCATGTATTGATCATCATGTACTGATCATCATGTATTGATCATCATGTATTGATTATCATGTACTGATTATCGTGTATTGATTATCATGTACTGATCGTCATGTACTGATCATCATGTACTGATCGTCATGTATTGATCATCATGTACTGATTATCATGTATTGATCGTCATGTATTGGTCATCATGTATTGATTATCATGTATTGATCATCATGTATTGATTATCATGTATTGATTATCATGTCTTGATTATCATGTATTGATCGTCATGTATTGATCATCATGTATTGATTATCATGTATTGATCGTCATGTATTGATCATCATGTATTGATCATCATGTACTGATCATCATGTATTGATCATCATGTATTGGTCATCATGTATTGATTATCATGTCTTGATTATCATGTATTGATCGTCATGTATTGATCATCATGTACTGATCATCATGTACCGATCATCATGTATTGGTCATCATGTATTGATTATCATGTCTCGATTATCATGTATTGATCGTCATGTATTGATCATCATGTATTGATTATCATGTATTGATCGTCATGTATTGATCATCATGTATTGATCATCATGTACTGATCATCATGTATTGATCATCATGTATTGGTCATCATGTATTGATTATCATGTCTTGATTATCATGTATTGATCGTCATGTATTGATCATCATGTACTGATCGTCATGTACTGATCGTCATGTACTGATCATCATGTACTGATCGTCATGTATTGATCATCATGTATTGATTATCATGTATTGATCGTCATGTATTGATCATCATGTACCGATCGTCATGAACTGATCGTCATGTATTGATCATCATGTATTGATCATCATGTACTGATCATCATGTATTGATCATCATGTATTGATTATCATGTACTGATCGTCATGTACTGATCATCATGTACTGATCATCATGTATTGATCATCATGTATTGATCATCATGTACTGATCATCATGTACTGATCATCATGTATTGATCATCATGTACTGATCATCATGTACTCATCATCATGTATTGATCATCATGAACTGATCGTCATGTACTGATCATCATGTACTGATCATCATGTACTCATCATCATGTATTGATCATCATGTATTGATCATCATATACTGATCATCATGTACTGATCATCATGTATTGATCATCATGTACTGATCATCATGTACTCATCATCATGTATTGATCATCATGTACTGATCATCATGTACGTATCATCATGTATTGATCATCATGTACTGATCATCATGTACTGATCATCATGTACTGATCGTCATGTACTGAACAACATGTACTGATCATCATGTACCGATCATCATGTATTGGTCATCATGTATTGATTATCATGTCTTGATTATCATGTATTGATCGTCATGTATTGATCATCATGTACTGATCGTCATGTATTGATCATCATGTATTGATCATCATGTACTGATCATCATGTATTGATCATCATGTACTGATTATCATGTACTGATCATCATGTATTGATCATCATGTACTGATCATCATGTACTGATCATCATGTATTGATCATCATGTATTGATTATCATGTACTGATCGTCATGTACTGATCATCATGTACTGATCGTCATGTATTGATCATCATGTACTGATTATCATGTATTGATCGTCATGTATTGGTCATCATGTATTGATTATCATGTATTGATCGTCATGTATTGATCGTCATGTATTGATCATCATGTATTGATGATCATGTATTGATCGTCATGTATTGATCATCATGTATTGATCATCATGTATTGATCATCATGTATTGGTCATCATGTATTGATTATCATTTCTTGATTATCATGTATTGATCGTCATGTATTGATCATCATGTACTGATCGTCATGTATTGATCATCATGTATTGATCATCATGTACTGATCATCATGTATTGATCATCATGTATTGATTATCATGTACTGATTATCGTGTATTGATTATCATGTACTGATCGTCATGTACTGATCATCATGTACTGATCGTCATGTATTGATCATCATGTACTGATTATCATGTATTGATCGTCATGTATTGATTATCATGTATTGATCGTCATGTATTGATCATCATGTACTGATCGTCATGAACTGATCGTCATGTATTGATCATCATGTATTGATCATCATGTACTGATCATCATGTATTGATCATCATGTATTGATTATCATGTACTGATCGTCAAGTACTGATCATCATGTACTGATCATCATGTATTGATCATCATGTATTGATCATCATGTACTGATCATCATGTACTGATCATCATGTATTGATCATCATGTACTGATCATCATGTACTCATCATCATGTATTGATCATCATGTACTGATCATCATGTACTCATCATCATGTATTGATCATCATGTACTGATCATCATGTTTCGATCATCATGTACTGATCGTCATGTACTGAACAACATGTACTGATCATCATGTACCGATCATCATGTATTGGTCATCATGTATTGATTATCATGTCTTGATTATCATGTATTGATCGTCATGTATTAATCATCATGTACTGATCGTCATGTACTGATCATCATGTACTGATCATCATGTATTGATCATCATGTATTGATCATCATGTACTGATCATCATGTATTGATCATCATGTATTGATCATCATGTACTGATCATCATGTACTGATCATCATGTATTGATCATCATGTACTGATCATCATGTACTCATCATCATGTATTGATCATCATGTACTGATCATCATGTTTTGATCATCATGTACTGATCGTCATGTACTGAACAACATGTACTGATCATCATGTACCGATCATCATGTATTGGTCATCATGTATTGATTATCATGTCTTGATTATCATGTATTGATCGTCATGTATTGATCATCATGTATTGATCATCATGTATTGATCGTCATGTATTGATCATCATGTATTGATCATCATGTACTGATCATCATGTACTCATCATCATGTATTGATCATCATGTACTGATCATCATGTTTTGATTATCATGTATTGGACATCATGTACTGATCATCATGTACTCATCATCATGTATTGATCATCATGTACTGATCGTCATGTATTGATCATCATGTATTGATTATCATGTATTGATCGTCATGTATTGATCATCATGTATTGATTATTATGTATTGATCATCATGTACTGATCATCATGTACTGATCATCATGTACTGATCATCATGTACTCATCATCATGTATTGATCATCATGTACTGATCATCATGTTTTGATCATCATGTTTTGATTATCATGTTTTGATCATCATGTATTGATTATCATGTATTGATCATCATGTACTGATCATCATGTACTGATCATCATGTTTTGATTATCATGTATTGATCATCATGTACTGATCATCATGTACTCATCATCATGTATTGATCATCATGTACTGATCGTCATGTATTGATCATCATGTATTGATTATCATGTATTGATCGTCATGTATTGATCATCATGTACTGATCATCATGTACTCATCATCATGTATTGATCATCATGTACTGATCGTCATGTATTGATCATCATGTATTGATTATCATGTATTGATCGTCATGTATTGATCATCATGTACTGATCATCATGTACTCATCATCATGTATTGATCATCATGTACTGATCATCATGTTTTGATCATCATGTACTGATCATCATGTATTGATCATCATGTATTGATCATCATGTATTGATCATCATGTCTTGATTATCATGTATTGATCGTCATGTATTGATCATCATGTACTGATCATCATGTACTCATCATCATGTATTGATCATCATGTACTGATCATCATGTTTTGATCATCATGTACTGATCGTCATGTACTGAACAACATGTAATGATCATCATGTACCGATCATCATGTATTGGTCATCATGTATTGATTATCATGTCTTGATTATCATGTATTGATCGTCATGTATTGATCATCATGTACTGATCGTCATGTACTGATCATCATGTACTGATCATCATGTATTGATCATCATGTATTGATCATCATGTCTTGATTATCATGTATTGATCGTCATGTATTGATCATCATGTATTGATTATCATGTATTGATCGTCATGTATTGATCATCATGTATTGATCATCATGTACTGATCATCATGTATTGATCATCATGTATTGGTCATCATGTATTGATTATCATGTATTGATCGTCATGTATTGATCATCATGTACTGATCATCATCTACCGATCATCATGTATTGGTCATCATGTATTGATTATCATGTCTTGATTATCATGTATTGATCGTCATGTATTGATCATCATGTATTGATTATCATGTATTGATCGTCATGTATTGATCATCATGTATTGATCATCATGTACTGATCATCATGTATTGATCATCATGTATTGGTCATCATGTATTGATTATCATGTCTTGATTATCATGTATTGATCGTCATGTATTGATCATCATGTACTGATCATCATGTACTGATCGTCATGTACTGATCATCATGTACTGATCATCATGTACTGATCGTCATGTACTGATCGTCATGTATTGATCGTCATGTATTGATCGTCATGTACTGATCGTCATGTATTGATCATCATGTATTGATTATCATGTATTGATCGTCATGTATTGATCATCATGTACTGATCGTCATGAACTGATCGTCATGTATTGATCATCATGTACTGATCATCATGTACTGATCATCATGTGATGATCATCATGTACTGATCATCATGTACTGATCGTCATGAACTGATCGTCATGTATTGATCATCATGTATTGATCATCATGTACTGATCATCATGTACTGATCATCATGTACTGATCGTCATGTACTGATCATCATGTACTGATCGTCATGTATTGATCGTCATGTACTGATCGTCATGTATTGATCATCATGTCTTGATTATCATGTATTGATCGTCATGTACTGATCGTCATGTATTGATCGTCATGTATTGATCGTCATGTATTGATCATCATGTATTGATCATCATGTACTGATCGTCATGTATTGATCGTCATGTACTGATCGTCATGTATTGATCTTCATGTATTGATTATCATGTCTTGATTATCATGTATTGATCGTCATGTATTGATCATCATGTATTGATCGTCATGTATTGATCATCATGTATTGATCGTCATGTATTGATCGTCATGTATTGATCGTCATGTATTGATCGTCATGTATTGATCATCATGTATTGATCATCATGTACTGATCGTCATGTATTGATCGTCATGTACTGATCGTCATGTATTGATCTTCATGTATTGATTATCATGTCTTGATTATCATGTATTGATCGTCATGTATCGATCATCATGTACTGATCGTCATGAACTGATCGTCATGTATTGATCATCATGTACTGATCGTCATGAACTGATCGTCATGTATTGATCATCATGTACTGATCATCATGTACTGATCATCATGTATTGATCATCATGTACTGATCGTCATGAACAGATCGTCATGTATTGATCATCATGTATTGATCATCATGTACTGATCATCATGTACTGATCATAATGTACTGATCGTCATGTACTGATCGTCATGTATTGATCGTCATGTATTGATCGTCATGTACTGATCATCATGTATTGATCATCATGTACTGATCGTCATGTATTGATCATCATGTATTGATCATCATGTACTGATCATCATGTACTGATCATCATGTACTGATCGTCATGAACTGATCGTCATGTATTGATCGTCATGTACTGATCATCATGTATTGATCATCATGTACTGATCGTCATGTATTGATCGTCATGTATTGATCGTCATGTACTGATCATCATGTATTGATCATCATGTACTGATCGTCATGTATTGATCATCATGTACTGATCATCATGTACTGATCGTCATGTATTGATCATCATGTCTTGATTATCATGTATTGATCGTCATGTATTGATCATCATGTACTGATCGTCATGAACTGATCGTCATGTATTGATCATCATGTACTGATCGTCATGAACTGATCGTCATGTATTGATCATCATGTACTGATCGTCATGTATTGGTCAACATGTATTGATTATCATGTCTTGATTATCAAGTATTGATCGTCATGTATTGATCATCATGTACTGATCGTCATGAACTGATCGTCATGTATTGATCATCATGTATTGATCATCATGTACTGATCATCATGTATTGATCATCATGTATTGATTATCATGTACTGATCGTCATGTACTGATCATCATGTACTGATCATCATGTATTGATCATCATGTATTGATCATCATGTACTGATCACCATGTACTGATCATCATGTATTGATCATCATGTACTGATCATCATGTACTCATCATCATGTATTGATCGTCATGTACTGAACAACATGTACTGATCATCATGTACCGATCATCATGTATTGGTCATCATGTATTGATTATCATGTCTTGATTATCATGTATTGATCGTCATGTATTGATCATCATGTACTGATCGTCATGTATTGATCATCATGTATTGATCATCATGTACTGATCATCATGTATTGATCATCATGTACTGATTATCATGTACTGATCGTCATGTACTGATCATCATGTACTGATCATCATGTATTGATCATCATGTATTGATCATCATGTACTGATCATCATGTACTGATCATCATGTATTGATCATCATGTATTGATTATCATGTATCGATCATCATGTATCGGTCATCATGTATTGATTATCATGTATTGATTATCGTGTATTGATTATCATGTCTTGATTATTATGTTTTGATCATCATGTACTGATCGTCATGTACTGATCATCATGTACTGATCGTCATGTATTGATTATCATGTACTGATCGTCATGTACTGATTATCATGTATTGATCGTCATGTATTGATCATCATGTACTGATCGTCATGAACTGATCGTCATGTATTGATCATCATGTATTGATCATCATGTACTGATCATCATGTATTGATCATCATGTATTGATTATCATGTACTGATCGTCATGTACTGATCATCATGTACTGATCATCATGTATTGATCATCATGTATTGATCATCATGTACTGATCATCATGTACTGATCATCATGTATTGATCATCATGTACTGATCATCATGTACTCATCATCATGTATTGATCATCATGTACTGATCATCATGTACTCATCATCATGTATTGATCATCATGTATTGATCATCATGTATTGATCATCATGTATTGATTATCATGTACTGATCGTCATGTACTGATCATCATGTACCGATCATCATGTATTGATCGTCATGAATTGATCATCATGTACTGATCGTCATGTACTGATCATCATGTACTGATCATCATGTATTGATCATCATGTATTGATCATCATGTACTGATCATCATGTATTGATCATCATGTATTGATCATCATGTACTGATCATCATGTACTGATCATCATGTATTGATCATCATGTACTGATCATCATGTACTCATCATCATGTATTGATCATCATGTACTGATCATCATGTTTTGATCATCATGTACTGATCGTCATGTACTGAACAACATGTACTGATCATCATGTACCGATCATCATGTATTGGTCATCATGTATTGATTATCATGTCTTGATTATCATGTATTGATCGTCATGTATTGATCATCATGTATTGATTATCATGTATTGATCGTCATGTATTGATCATCATGTATTGAACATCATGTACTGATCATCATGTACTCATCATCATTTATTGATCATCATGTACTGATCATCATGTTTTGATTATCATGTATTGATCATCATGTACTGATCATCATGTACTCATCATCATGTATTGATCATCATGTACTGATCGTCATGTATTGATCATCATGTATTGATTATCATGTATTGATCGTCATGTATTGATCATCATGTATTGATTATTATGTATTGATCATCATGTACTGATCATCATGTACTGATCATCATGTACTGATCATCATGTACTCATCATCATGTATTGATCATCATGTACTGATCATCATGTTTTGATCATCATGTTTTGATTATCATGTATTGATCATCATGTATTGATTATCATGTATTGATCATCATGTACTGATCATCATGTACTGATCATCATGTTTTGATTATCATGTATTGATCATCATGTACTGATCATCATGTACTCATCATCATGTATTGATCATCATGTACTGATCGTCATGTATTGATCATCATGTATTGATCATCATGTACTGATCATCATGTATTGATCATCATGTATTGGTCATCATGTATTGATCATCATGTATTGATCATCATGTATTGGTCATCATGTATTGATCGTCATGTATTGATCATCATGTATTGATTATTATGTATTGATCATCATGAATTGATTATCATGTATTGATCATCATGTATTGATCATCATGTATTGATCATCATGTACTGATCGTCATGTATTGATCATCATGTATTGATCATCATGTACTGATCATCATGTATTGATCATCATGTATTGGTCATCATGTATTGATCGTCATGTATTGATCATCATGTATTGATTATTATGTATTGATCATCATGTACTGATCATCATGTACTGATCATCATGTACTGATCATCATGTACTCATCATCATGTATTGATCATCATGTACTGATCATCATGTTTCGATCATCATGTTTTGATTATCATGTATTGATCATCATGTATTTATTATCATGTATTGATCATCATGTACTGATCATCATGTACTGATCATCATGTTTTGATTATCATGTATTGATCATCATGTACTGATCATCATGTACTCATCATCATGTATTGATCATCATGTACTGATCGTCATGTATTGATCATCATGTATTGATCATCATGTACTGATCATCATGTATTGATCATCATGTATTGATCATCATGTATTGATCATCATGTACTCATCATCATGAATTGATCATCATGTACTGATCGTCATGTATTGATCGTCATGTATTGATTATCATGTCTTGATTATCATGTATTGATCGTCATGTATTGATCATCATGTATTGATTATCATGTATTGATCATCATGTATTGGTCATCATGTATTGATTATCATGTCTTGATTATCATGTATTGATCGTCATGTATTGATCATCATGTACTGATCATCATGTACCGATCATCATGTATTGGTCATCATGTATTGATTATCATGTCTTGATTATCATGTATTGATCGTCATGTATTGATCATCATGTATTGATTATCATGTATTGATCGTCATGTATTGATCATCATGTATTGATCATCATGTTCTGATCATCATGTATTGATCATCATGTATTGGTCATCATGTATTGATTATCATGTCTTGATTATCATGTATTGATCGTCATGTATTGGTCATCATGTACTGATCATCATGTACCGATCATCATGTATTGGTCATCATGTATTGATTATCATGTCTTGATTATCATGTATTGATCGTCATGTATTGATCATCATGTATTGATTATCATGTATTGATCGTCATGTATTGATCATCATGTATTGATCATCATGTACTGATCATCATGTATTGATCATCATGTATTGGTCATCATGTATTGATTATCATGTCTTGATTATCATGTATTGATCGTCATGTACTGATCATCATGTACTGATCATCATGTACTGATCGTCATGTACTGATCGTCATGTATTGATCGTCATGTATTGATCGTCATGAACTGATCGTCATGTATTGATCATCATGTACTGATCATCATGTACTGATCGTCATGTACTGATCATCATGTACTGATCATCATGTACTGATCGTCATGAACTGATCGTCATGTATTGATCATCATGTATTGATCATCATGTACTGATCATCATGTACTGATCATCATGTACTGATCGTCATGTACTGATCGTCATGTATTGATCGTCATGTATTGATCGTCATGTATTGATCGTCATGTATTGATCATCATGTATTGATCATCATGTACTGATCATCATGTACTGATCATCATGTACTGATCGTCATGTACTGATCGTCATGTATTGATCGTCATGTATTGATCGTCATGTACTGATCGTCATGTATTGATCGTCATGTACTGATCGTCATGTATTGATCTTCATGTATTGATTATCATGTATTGATCGTCATGTATTGATCATCATGTATTGATTATCATGTCTTGATTATCATGTATTGATCGTCATGTATTGATCATCATGTACTGATCGTCATGTATTGATCGTCATGTATTGATCATCATGTATTGATCATCATGTACTGATCATCATGTATTGATCATCATGTATTGGTCATCATGTATTGATTATCATGTCTTGATTATCATGTATTGATCGTCATGTACTGATCATCATGTACTGATCATCATGTATTGATCATCATGTACTGATCATCATGTACTGATCGTCATGTATTGATCGTCATGTACTGATCGTCATGTATTGATCTTCATGTATTGATTATCATGTCTTGATTATCATGTATTGATCGTCATGTATTGGTCATCATGTATTGATTATCATGTCTTGATTATCATGTATTGATCGTCATGTATTGGTCATCATGTATTGATTATCATGTCGTGATTATCATGTATTGATCGTCATGTATTGATCATCATGTATTGATCGTCATGAACTGATCGTCATGTATTGATCATCATGTATTGATCATCATGTACTGATCATCATGTATTGATCATCATGTATTGATTATCATGTACTGATCGTCATGTACTGATCATCATGTACTGATCATCATGTATTGATCATCATGTATTGATTATCATGTACTGATCGTCATGTACTGATCATCATGTACTGATCATCATGTATTGATCATCATGTATTGATCATCATGTACTGATCATCATGTACTGATCATCATGTATTGATCATCATGTACTGATCATCATGTACTCATCATCATGTATTGATCATCATGTACTGATCATAATGTACTCATCATCATGTATTGATCATCATGTATTGATCATCATGTATTGATCATCATGTATTGATTATCATGTACTGATCGTCATGTACTGATCATCATGTACCGATCATCATGTATTGATCGTCATGAATTGATCATCATGTACTGATCGTCATGTACTGATCATCATGTACTGATCATCATGTATTGATCATCATGTATTGATCATCATGTACTGATCATCATGTATTGATCATCATGTATTGATCATCATGTACTGATCATCATGTACTGATCATCATGTATTGATCATCATGTACTGATCATCATGTACTCATCATCATGTATTGATCATCATGTACTGATCATCATGTTTTGATCATCATGTACTGATCGTCATGTACTGAACAACATGTACTGATCATCATGTACCGATCATCATGTATTGGTCATCATGTATTGATTATCATGTCTTGATTATCATGTATTGATCGTCATGTATTGATCATCATGTATTGATTATCATGTATTGATCGTCATGTATTGATCATCATGTATTGAACATCATGTACTGATCATCATGTACTCATCATCATTTATTGATCATCATGTACTGATCATCATGTTTTGATTATCATGTATTGATCATCATGTACTGATCATCATGTACTCATCATCATGTATTGATCATCATGTACTGATCGTCATGTATTGATCATCATGTATTGATTATCATGTATTGATCGTCATGTATTGATCATCATGTATTGATTATTATGTATTGATCATCATGTACTGATCATCATGTACTGATCATCATGTACTGATCATCATGTACTCATCATCATGTATTGATCATCATGTACTGATCATCATGTTTTGATCATCATGTTTTGATTATCATGTATTGATCATCATGTATTGATTATCATGTATTGATCATCATGTACTGATCATCATGTACTGATCATCATGTTTTGATTATCATGTATTGATCATCATGTACTGATCATCATGTACTCATCATCATGTATTGATCATCATGTACTGATCGTCATGTATTGATCATCATGTATTGATCATCATGTACTGATCATCATGTATTGATCATCATGTATTGGTCATCATGTATTGATCATCATGTATTGATCATCATGTATTGGTCATCATGTATTGATCGTCATGTATTGATCATCATGTATTGATTATTATGTATTGATCATCATGTATTGATTATCATGTATTGATCATCATGTATTGATCATCATGTATTGATCATCATGTACTGATCGTCATGTATTGATCATCATGTATTGATCATCATGTACTGATCATCATGTATTGATCATCATGTATTGGTCATCATGTATTGATCGTCATGTATTGATCATCATGTATTGATTATTATGTATTGATCATCATGTACTGATCATCATGTACTGATCATCATGTACTGATCATCATGTACTCATCATCATGTATTGATCATCATGTACTGATCATCATGTTTCGATCATCATGTTTTGATTATCATGTATTGATCATCATGTATTTATTATCATGTATTGATCATCATGTACTGATCATCATGTACTGATCATCATGTTTTGATTATCATGTATTGATCATCATGTACTGATCATCATGTACTCATCATCATGTATTGATCATCATGTACTGATCGTCATGTATTGATCATCATGTATTGATCATCATGTACTGATCATCATGTATTGATCATCATGTATTGATCATCATGTATTGATCATCATGTACTCATCATCATGAATTGATCATCATGTACTGATCGTCATGTATTGATCGTCATGTATTGATTATCATGTCTTGATTATCATGTATTGATCGTCATGTATTGATCATCATGTATTGATTATCATGTATTGATCATCATGTATTGGTCATCATGTATTGATTATCATGTCTTGATTATCATGTATTGATCGTCATGTATTGATCATCATGTACTGATCATCATGTACCGATCATCATGTATTGGTCATCATGTATTGATTATCATGTCTTGATTATCATGTATTGATCGTCATGTATTGATCATCATGTATTGATTATCATGTATTGATCGTCATGTATTGATCATCATGTATTGATCATCATGTTCTGATCATCATGTATTGATCATCATGTATTGGTCATCATGTATTGATTATCATGTCTTGATTATCATGTATTGATCGTCATGTATTGGTCATCATGTACTGATCATCATGTACCGATCATCATGTATTGGTCATCATGTATTGATTATCATGTCTTGATTATCATGTATTGATCGTCATGTATTGATCATCATGTATTGATTATCATGTATTGATCGTCATGTATTGATCATCATGTATTGATCATCATGTACTGATCATCATGTATTGATCATCATGTATTGGTCATCATGTATTGATTATCATGTCTTGATTATCATGTATTGATCGTCATGTACTGATCATCATGTACTGATCATCATGTACTGATCGTCATGTACTGATCGTCATGTATTGATCGTCATGTATTGATCGTCATGAACTGATCGTCATGTATTGATCATCATGTACTGATCATCATGTACTGATCGTCATGTACTGATCATCATGTACTGATCATCATGTACTGATCGTCATGAACTGATCGTCATGTATTGATCATCATGTATTGATCATCATGTACTGATCATCATGTACTGATCATCATGTACTGATCGTCATGTACTGATCGTCATGTATTGATCGTCATGTATTGATCGTCATGTATTGATCGTCATGTATTGATCATCATGTATTGATCATCATGTACTGATCATCATGTACTGATCATCATGTACTGATCGTCATGTACTGATCGTCATGTATTGATCGTCATGTATTGATCGTCATGTACTGATCGTCATGTATTGATCGTCATGTACTGATCGTCATGTATTGATCTTCATGTATTGATTATCATGTATTGATCGTCATGTATTGATCATCATGTATTGATTATCATGTCTTGATTATCATGTATTGATCGTCATGTATTGATCATCATGTACTGATCGTCATGTATTGATCGTCATGTATTGATCATCATGTATTGATCATCATGTACTGATCATCATGTATTGATCATCATGTATTGGTCATCATGTATTGATTATCATGTCTTGATTATCATGTATTGATCGTCATGTACTGATCATCATGTACTGATCATCATGTATTGATCATCATGTACTGATCATCATGTACTGATCGTCATGTATTGATCGTCATGTACTGATCGTCATGTATTGATCTTCATGTATTGATTATCATGTCTTGATTATCATGTATTGATCGTCATGTATTGGTCATCATGTATTGATTATCATGTCTTGATTATCATGTATTGATCGTCATGTATTGGTCATCATGTATTGATTATCATGTCTTGATTATCATGTATTGATCGTCATGTATTGATCATCATGTATTGATCGTCATGAACTGATCGTCATGTATTGATCATCATGTATTGATCATCATGTACTGATCATCATGTATTGATCATCATGTATTGATTATCATGTACTGATCGTCATGTACTGATCATCATGTACTGATCATCATGTATTGATCATCATGTACTGATCATCATGTACTGATCATCATGTATTGATCATCATGTACTGATCATCATGTATTGATCATCATGTACTGATCATCATGTATTGATCATCATGTATTGATTATCATGTACTGATCGTCATGTACTGATCGTCATGTACTGATTATCATGTACTGATCGTCATGTACTGATCATCATGTACTGATCATCATGTATTGATCATCATGTATTGATCATCATGTACTGATCATCATGTACTGATCATCATGTATTGATCATCATGTACTGATCATCATGTACTGATCGTCATGTACTGATCATCATGTACTGATCATCATGTATTGATCATCATGTATTGATCATCATGTACTGATCATCATGTACTGATCATCATGTATTGATCATCATGTACTGATCATCATGTACTCATCATCATGTATTGATCGTCATGTCCTGAACAACATGTACTGATCATCATGTACCGATCATCATGTATTGGTCATCATGTATTGATTATCATGTCTTGATTATCATGTATTGATCGTCATGTATTGATCATCATGTACTGATCGTCATGTATTGATCATCATGTATTGATCATCATGTACTGATCATCATGTATTGATCATCATGTACTGATTATCATGTACTGATCGTCATGTACTGATCATCATGTACTGATCATCATGTATTGATCATCATGTATTGATCATCATGTACTGATCATCATGTACTGATCATCATGTATTGATCATCATGTATTGATTATCATGTATCGATCATCATGTATCGGTCATCATGTATTGATTATCATGTATTGATTATCGTGTATTGATTATCATGTCTTGATTATCATGTTTTGATCATCATTTACTGATCGTCATGTACTGATCATCATGTACTGATCGTCATGTATTGATTATCCTGTACTGATCGTCATGTACTGATCATCATGTACTGATCATCATGTACCGATCATCATGTACTGATCGTCATGTATTGATCATCATGTACTGATTATCATGTATTGTTTATCATTCACTGATCATCATGTATTGATTATTATTTATCGAACATCATGTATTGATCATCATGTATCGATCATCATGTACTGATCATGTATCGATCATCATGTACTGATTATCTTGGATTGATCATCATGTATTGATCATCATGTATTGATCATCATGTACTGATTATCATGTAATGATCATCATGTACTGATAATCATGTATTGTCCACCATTTACTGCTTATCATGTATTGATCATCATGTACTGATCATCACGTATTGATCATCATGACTGATTATCATGTATCGATCATCATCTGCTGATTATCATGTATATATCATCATGTACTGGTTATCATGTATTGATCATCATGTACTGATTATCATGTATTGATCATCATGTATTGGTCATCTTGTACTGATCAACATGTATTGATCATCATGTATCGATCATCATTTACTCATCATCATGTATTGATCATCATGTACTGATTATCATGTATTGATCATCATGTACTGATTATCATGTATTGTTCACCATTTACTGATAAGCATGTATTGTTCACCATTTACTGATAAGCATGTATTGATTATCATGTACTGATCATCATGTATTAGTCATCATGTACTGATCAACATGTATTGATCATCATGTATCGATCATCATTTACTCATCATCATGTATTGATCATCATGTACTGATTATCATGTATTGATCATCATGTACTGATTATCATGTATTGATCATCATGTACTGATTATCATGTATTGTTCACCATTTACTGATAAGCATGTATTGATTATCATGTACTGATCATAACGTATTGATCTTCATGACTGATCATCATGTATTGATCATCATGTACTGATTATCCTGTATATATCATCATGTACTGTTTATAATGTATTGATCATCATGTAATGATTATCATTTATTGATCATCATGTTCTAATCATCATGTATTGATCATCATGTATTGATTTTCATGTATTGATTGTCATGTTTCGATCATCATGTACTTATCATCATGTATCGATCATCATGTACTGATTATCATGGATTGATCCAAGGCCTTCTATATCATTACATCAGGCCTGCTCATTAGCCGCCATTTTGACTTGTGACGTCACGATAGTGGACGCAGTTGGAGGCAAATTTGAATGATACTCAGTCCTACAAGACAGACTTGTAAAACATAATTTCTCCTACTAAGACCAACTATTCCTCTGAACTAAAATCACTCTCAGTAAAAACAGAAAATCAAGTTATAGCATATCTATAATTCACATCGAGCAAGTACAGATGAGTTTTGAATTCTCCTTTATTGTAGGACATTGTAACATTATCTCAACATCTACCAGGTACGTTTTACTGACTGAATTTTCTTAATTCTTGAAAACCACGGCCTAAATACGTTCCCAAGTAATCAATTTGCATTACTGTATGACCCGGCAGACGCCTCACATTCTAGATAGGTATTGCATTAGATAATAGACCTTCAAAGTTGGTTGAAAAATAAGCCTAATTTATGGTAGGTCAAGTCTTTCAATATGCTGATCTTGTAGGCCTTTTTTTACTCACTATTAGCATTGATTGTGTTGTTCATCACTATAAACTCGATGCTACTAGGTTCTAGCTTGGTGAAGTATTGAGCCTATGCAGGTCAAACCATCAATCTGATTCACTTCAGTTGTCATAAACAATTACAAGTTCGTATTAGATCCATTAAATCACTCGACCCAACAGCATTGAATTCCAACAGTAGCATGGTTGGGCTGATGGCTGTTTATGTAGCAACAACCCATTGCCAGAAGCTTATGATCTAGGCCTGTCATAATCTTTCTCAACAATTGAACCTATATCTATCCTGGCTAATGAAAAATACTTCCAAGATCACATAAGAATCCAATTTTTCTCTTCAGGCCTATAGGTACATTTTTCCACACATAGTCTACGTCCAATGAAATATTGAACTGTGATGTTGTAGGAATTGTCCTACCAGTAGGGCCTACCTTAATTTATAATGGGCCAGGTCCAAGATTACACAGCACCTATTTTAGTATTAAATAAGTATAAGACCCGACCCGGGTCGAACAGTCATTGAGATATTGCACTAATTATTTGAATAAATAGATAGATAAGCCTAGACAGATGGAAAATAAAAAAATGTATTTAAATAATATAATACATATATATGTCCAGGCCTATACAATATATATATATATATATGGCCTATATTGTAGGAACCATCCCGGCATTAGCCCAGACCAGTGTTCGCGTTCATATTTTATGAACTTTTCAATGAACGCGTTAAATTTACAGTTGACTATCTTGAACTTTCTTCACGTTCGATTTATAGGCCTATATATGATATTTAAATATAGAATAAAGATGAATACATGTTACACAATATATTTCTCAATATCCCACTGTTACATCCTTCACAGATGCCTTCCTGCTCCGTTCCTTGTTGCTCCTCCAACACACGATCCTCTACAGAGTATGTCTCCACGTTCAAATATCCAGCCGACGCAGTGAGACGGGCTCACTGGGTGCGATGCATCAACCGAAAGGATTTTGTGCCAAGTGCATCTTCAGTTGTATGCATACAACACTTTGCAGACCAGTTTATTGTAAGGGATTTTAGGGCCACTCGAGCAGATGGTTCTTTACTTATTGTTCCTCGAGTGAGGCTTACCTTGACTTCAGATGCATATCCATCACTTTTCAACAATCAACCTACTTACCTTTCATCGTTACCATCAGTGAAGAGAAAAAAACCAGAAGAAAGGGAGAATGAAATAAAAGAACGTGAAACATCCGCAAAGAAAATTCTACTCGATAAATCAAAAGCTCATGACAACATAACTTCTCTTCAAGATATAAAACAAAATTTTTCATTTATTACAGATAAACTTGACAAAAAGGAATGGCTTCTCGTAATTAAAGAAGAGTCAGTTTTGTTTTGCAATGTAGTGGATGATGGGAGTTATCAAAAAATTGCAATGTCATGCAAGATTTTTACAGATTTAAGCATTCGAATATATCACAACAACATCCTCGTATCAAACAAGAACACGCATATTACTTCACTGATAGGATTGGAAGGGAAAATTTCAAAATTCAGTTCTCTCCAAGCTTTACTAGCTCATTTGAATTCGTTTAAGTGCGAGTTGACCAGTGCTGAAGACAAACTTACCCAAGCAGTAGATTTAAAATTTAGAAAATTTAGAAAAATGTTCACAAACATGTGCAAACATTTTCCTAAATAATTACACGAAGACACGGAATGATACAATTGAATTGCAAAAAATGGATAAATGTGGAGAGAAAGCGATCAAGAAGGCACGGAAGCTGCAAACGTTGCAAGACGGACAAAAATAGTGTGTCAACTGTCATTCACAGGAACAGTTCGCTTTTGATATGTCTGTATTCAATTTTGGATTCGATGAATTGAATACCGTACGTCTAACGGTACACAAATGAAATAAAGTTGAGAAAAATAAGTACCGTACCGGTACAAACATAAGCCTACCTTGGCATCAGGTCAATCAGTGTACTATTTTCTTAATTTCATCCAACAATTGGTAATTCACTATAACTACAACTTATGTCAGCCTGGTAGTCAACAAATAGAGTGCAATAATCAACTGGGCCTTCCATGAAGTACATTGTGTATTGTCACTATAGTAATATTATTAGTATCTAGGCTTAAAATGCTGACTGGGAAAATTTAAAATATCAATTGTTAATTTTAGGCATTGCTTATTAAAATTACCATACAGTAGGCACTAGGCCTATAGGCCTACGTATCAATATAATTATGTACATATATAATATATATATATATATATATATATATATATATATATATATATATATATATACATATATATATATATATATTTGTATATATATATATATATATATATATATATATATATATATATATATATATATATACATATATATATATATATATATATATATATATATATATATATATATATATATATATATATATATATATATATATATATATATATATATATATATATATATATATATATATATATATATATATATATATATATATATATATATATATATAGATATATATATATATATATATATATATATATATATATATATATATATATATATATATATATATATATATATATATATATATATATATATTATATATATGTATACATAATATTGGGTTTTAACGACGCACTATACTAATTACTACGATCTATTGGCGTCGGTGGATGATGAATGAGATGATGAGATGAAAGGTTATTTTATTAGATTTTTTGGATGGTGGGAAGGAGTCGGTCGTGGCCTGTTGTTAAGAAACCATCCTAGTATCAACCTGAACGAAAGAGGGAAACCACGAAAAAACCCTGTCAGGATGGTCAACCATGGCGGGAATCAAACCCCAGTCTCCGGAATGACGGTTCAGTGTGTTACCACTCTGCCACGCGTCTCGGTAATATAATTTAAAAGATACATAGGTGCATGCAGTAGTTGGCCAAATCATCAAATTTGATTCACTTTCAAAGATTCTTAAATAGTCAACATAAATCACTGGAAACACGAGTAGGTCTAGCCTACTTCGAGTTCCAGGATGCTCAGCAGTCAAGCCTATCAATGGAAACATTTGGATTTTTCTGTATGACTAAATAAGAATACTGTAATTAAAGAAACAATGACTAAACCGACTTTACTACCGGTAAGCCCGCCCAACACGACCAAGCACAGGTTGTAGGTATTCCTACTATACGTTTAGCTATATTTACCGTATCATTCCATAGTTATTTTGTAGGCCTATATTTACTTTCACAAATATAAATGTCCACATTGGGCTAGGACCTACGATGTGTCTCATTTTGAGCGCCACACAACACTAATACTCGTATCCCAATCATCGACAAAGTGAGCGGCCAAGCTATAACGTGACCGAAGTAGGCCTAGGCCTGTACGTGCATTCCTTTTCGAGCTGAGAATTCAAGATTTAAAATGTAATATGCACAGATAAATACTCATGCTGAACATGAATTAACTCCACAGCACATGTTAAAAATGGTGTCGTCTTATATAGTGTTGTATATACTCAATGGCGCAGTGTACCAACACAATAAGCCATCTACGGAATTCCTACCGATTCTGATATTAATCAGATTTATGGTAGGCACTAACAACTATATGCCTGGAATCGTAAAAAATAGAACGCACTATTTGCTACTTCACACAGTCACTGAGGCTATTTACTTAGTACTTTAGTGACATATCTTGTGCTTATAATCATGTCATAATAAACCAAGTTGCTCATATTATTTCACAGGCAAGTGACACATAACCAAACTTTCAGTTATAAGAACAAAATTACGTGATACTTCAAGAAACTGGACGTTTTAATCGCACTGTTACATCAATTGGGCTATGCGACTTTGGCGGTTGGAGTATTAATTCTCACTTGCATTTTGTTTGGAAATAATGAGTGTTTGTATGCGGCAATGTGTGATCTGTCAATGTTAACCTTATGGCGATCCGGTCAGATGTGCATCCACTATCATGACGTCACGATTGTGAGTGAGCAGGCCTGATGTAATAATATATCATGTACTTATTATCATGTACTGATTATCATGTACTGATTATCATGTATTTATCATCATGTACTGATTATCATGTATCGATCATCATGAACTGATTATCATGTTTAGATTATCATGTATTAATCATCATGTACTGATTATCATGTGTTGATCATCATGTACTGATTATCATGTTTTGATCATCATGTACTGAATATCATGTTGAGCATCATGTATTGATTATCATGAATTGATTCCCATGTATTGATCATCATGTATTGATCATCATGTATCGATCATCATGTACTGATCATCATGTATTGATCATCATGTACTGATTATCATGTACTGATCGTCATGTATTGATTATCATGGATTGATCATCAAGTACTGATTATCATGTACTTATAGTCATGTATTGATCATCATGTACGTATCATCATGTACGTATCATCATGTATTGATCATCATGTACTGATTATCATGTACTTATTGTCATTTACTGATCATCATGTATTGATCATCATGTACTGATTATCATGTATCGATCATCATGTACGTATTATCATGTATTGATCATCATGTACTGATTATCAAGTACTGATCATCATGTATTGATCATCATGAACGGATTATCATGTATCGATCATCATGTACTGATTATCATGTATTGATCATCATGTACTGATTATCCTGTTTTGATCATTATGTACCGATTATCATGTATTGATCATCTTTTACTGATTTCCATGTACTGATTATCATGTACTGATTATCATGTATCGTTCATCATGTACTGATTATCATGTATTGATCATCATGTACTGATTATCATTTATTGATCATTATATACTGATTATCATGTTTTTATCATTATGTACTGATTATCATGTATCGATCATCCCGTACTGATTATCATGTATTGATCATCATGTACTGATTATCATGTTTCGATCATTATGTACTGATTATCATGCATTGATCATCATGTACTGATCATTTTGTACCGATTATCATGTATTGATCATCATGTACTGATCATTATGTATCGATCATTATGTACTGATCATTATGTACTGATTTTCATGTTTTGATCATCATGTTCCGATCATCATGTATTGATTATTATGTACTGATTATCATGTACTGATTATCATGTATTGATCATCATGTATTGATCATCATGTACTGATTATCATGTTTTGATCATTATGTATTGATTATCATGTATTGATCATTATGTACTGATCATCATGTATTGATCATCATGTACTGATTTTCATGTATTGATCATCATGTACTGATCATCACGTACTGATTATCATTTATTGATCATCATGTACTGATTATCATGTACTGATCATCATGTCCTGATCATTATGTATTGATAATTATGTACTGATCATTATGTACTGATTACCTTGTATTGATCATCATGTACTGATTATCATGTACTGATCATCATGTTCTGATCATTATGTACTGATTATCATGTATCGATCATCATGTATTGATCTATATTTACTGATTATCATGTATTGATCATCATTACTGATCATTAGGTATTGTTCATCATGTACTGATCATCATGTATCGATCATCATGTATTGATTATCATGTATTGATCATCATGTACTGATTATCATGTATTGATTATTATGTATTGATCATCATGTACTGATTATCATGTATTGATCATCATGTACTGATTAGCATGTATTGATTAGCATGTATTGATCATTATGTATTGATCATCATGTACTGATTATCATGTATTGATCATTATGTACTGATTATCATGTATTGATCATCATGTACTGATTATCATGTATTGATCATCATGTTCTGATTATCATGTATTGATTATTATGTATTGATCATCATGTACTGATTATCATGTATTGATCATTATGTACTGATTATCATCTATTGATCATCATGTACTGATTATCATGTATTGATCATCATGTTCTGATTATCATGTATTGATTATTATGTATTGATCATCATGTACTGATTATCATGTATTGATCATCATGTACTGATTATCATGTTTTGATAATCATGTACTGATCATCATCTATCGATTATCATGTATTGATTATCATGTATTGATCATCATTACTGATCATTAGGTATTGTTCATCATGTACTGATCATCATGTATCGATCATCATGTATTGATTATCATGTATTGATCATCATGTACTGATTATCATGTATTGATTATTATGTATTGATCATCATGTACTGATTATCATGTATTGATCATCATGTACTGATTAGCATGTATTGATTAGCATGTATTGATCATTATGTATCGATCATCATGTACTGATTATCATGTATTGATCATTATGTACTGATTATCATGTATTGATCATCATGTTCTGATTATCATGTATTGATTATTATGTATTGATCATCATGTACTGATTATCATGTATTGATCATCATGTACTGATTATCATGTATTGATCATCATGTACTGATTATCATGTATTGATAATCATGTACTGATTATCATGTATTGATCATCATGTATTGATTATCATGTATTGATTATCATGTACTGATTATCATTTATTGATCATTATGTATTGATGATACCAGTGCGACGGAGAGCGGTGGTTTTCTAAAGTGTTGAGGGGGGGGGGGGGAGGGGGGCAGGATCGAGAGGGTCAATTCGATTCCTCTCCCCTTTTAATTGACCTATTTGTTCTTTCCATGTGAAACAGTCGAGATAAATCATGAAGATGTAGATTCCCCGTTGAGGAACCTCCTTGTGCTGAGGGTCGTTAGAATCAACACGACCATGCAGGTAGAAACCTTGGAGTGAACATTGGATGCATGGAACAATGTGCCAGTGTGAACCGTCAAGCTGGACGTCTTCATTTTATTTCTTTCCAACGATATAAACCTAATATGTGATCTAATAATTCTGTCAAATAAAATAGTGGAAACTGAAACTGAGAGGGGAATTGAATTTGTCCTCCATATATCATGTTTGATATCATATATCATGTTTGATATCATATATCATGTTTGATATCATGTTTGATATCATGTTTCATATCATTAATGATGCATGTATGCATGTGTCCTTTGTGCATGTACATCATATATACATGCACACATACACACACTCACACACACACACACACACTCTAGATCTCGTAGCGAGAGGACGTGTTTTCGTTTAGCTCCTGCATGGTTGAACCCGCGAGTATACAGTGATACAGTGACAAGCACAGCTCATCCACATTCCGTGCATTCGAAATTCGGTTTCGTGTTCTAGATGTCAACTTTTCACAATTATTATTTCTTTTTATTATTGGAATAATTATTATCTTTCTTTTGATGTAGACCACAATTTTGTGGTATTATTGTTTCGTCGTTTTTTTGTCGGTTTTTAGGTGTTCGCTGTTCTGCCCAGCCACCTGATGATATATTGTTTATTTTTCGTTCATAATATGTAAGTTTTATATATTTGGGTGAAATTAGTGTTCTCCGCTGTTCTGCTCAGCCACCTAATATATTGTCTATTTTTTCGTTAAACAATCACAGTGTCTTCTGATTGCTTTATTTCCATTATTTCACTGTCTGACATTGTTCGGATGTCAGGCAGTCGTCACGCAGCAGTAGGCTGGTCCTATTGTTGCACCCAAATATTATTTATAAGCATCCACAAATATTATTATCTTGAAACTTCGGAATGGCTGGTTCGTCTTCGCTCAGCCGTTTTGTACCCATCCCTTAAATCATTAGCCACAGGTTTTTGACCGAACCGAATAACAATGTCACAGTTTTGCCTTTGAGAGCAGGATTGAGACGCGCTCTGTCAAATGACGAATTACGTATCAACCCCACCGAATCGTATAACATCCCAAGAAAATCTGTTCCAACTGAGAATAACATCTCGAAACCAGACATGGTTCAGCTTGAACCAGTCTTAACTGAGAATAATGAGCCTACACATCGCATTTTGACCCATCAAGGTGATAGGCCTAGAACTATGGCGCAAGTCCTCGGGTCTATTCACAAAACGCAACATTCAGTTACATCTCGTGACCGCCCATCTCCAGCGTTTCCTGCGAAGGATCAAGCTATTGTTATAGATTCAATAGAAGGCGTAACTATCGCTTAGTATTTGGGTGCTGTAGCTCAGATAGTGGAACCGAAGAATGTAATGTTTGCATCGCGAATGTCACAAGGTAGAGTGGCATTTTATTTTACCAGTAAGGCTTCAGTGGACAGTTTCATCCTCGACCACGGTGGTATTGTGATCAATGACCTATTTCTCAGCACTAGGCGCTTGGTCACAAAAGCAGAACGTTCAGTTCTATCTAATGTGTGTCCCAGTATTCCACATGAAGCGATCGTTCAGCAACTTGCGACTTTTTTGAAAGTTGTATCACCGGTTAATTTCATCTCATTGGGAATTAAGGGCAACGGTCTGGATCATGTTATGAGTTTCCGCAGGCAACTTTACGTTGTACGGGAGGAGACTAGATCACTACCGGATTCAATCCTAATCCCTTTCGAAAATGAGTCATATAGAGTATTTCTCTCTTTCGATGACATTAAATGTTTCAAATGCAAGGCTTCGGGACATGTGGCACGAGCATGTCCGAAAGCAACCGATGTACGTCAACAACAACAAAAACAGAACTCTATCTCGACAGAGAGTGAAGAGTTCCCTCTCTTGGTTCAGAAGAGAAAAGCACCCAACTCGACGGTAGATAGAAATGGAGAGAATGCCACAGCTATTGTGGAAGACGAAGTATCTTCTAACATGGATGTAGAAGAGTCGACAGAGAGTGACATCCTTGACAATTCAGTGGTTGACACCACTAGAGATCTCTTCATTCCTATTCCAAGTAGTACTGGTATTAGGAAAAGCAAACCTCCTTTAAAAAGAAAGAAGACTTCTGAGGATGAGAGTCCACTCGTTGGGTTGGAGTCTGACGTACTACCAGAAGCTGCCATTAAGCTGCTCCAAGAAGCAGAGACAAATCCCATATCCATCACCACTTTCATTCGATTCCTGAATGATGTTAAGTGTAATGATCGCCCTCTTCGTGTAGCCCAACGTTTCTCTGATGATATACCCGGCATCATCAACATGCTCGACTTGATTCAGCCAACGATTCAAAGTGATCGAGCTCTGAGAACCCGTATCAGGCGACTGATCGGGAAATTGAGAAAATCGTTTGAGTATTATATCGCGACCGGGGATGACGCTGCCTCGTTGACACGCTCTCTCTCTAACGAGAGCCTGTCCTCGAGTCAGCTCGTATAACAAAGTAAGCGAGAATGAGTGTTGAATTATCGTTTCTGACACTCAACACTAATAGTGTCAGAAGTGAGTTCAAGTGGATGCAGTTGGTTTCGTTGCTGGAAAGACATTTCCCTGATGTAGTTATACTACAGGAGACAAATGCTCACCAGACACCTTTCCCCTTTCAATATTCACAATATATATTTCATTTCAATCCTCCAGTGCAAGCTTGTACGGGAACCATTATTGGCCTACGAAAATCTTCTATATTGAGCCTTGGCGATCAGAACAGCATCGTTCCTGGTTACTTGCAGGAGATCCGCCTAGAACGATCCACTACTAATCAGATTCTATATGTATATTCTATTTATTTACCACACATACTCGACGAAGCAATGTACATCCTCATACAGTTGGAATCACGTATAGCCACGCTCAAGTTGTCGGGGGGAGCCCACAACCTGCAGTTTCTGATTGGAGGTGACTTCAATACAACACTCGACCCCAAGAACGACAGATCAAGCGGAGATGAACGATATCCACGTGTCGCTCACCTTCTGCAACGCATTGTCACACGATACAACTTATCAGACCTATGGCGTGATTTTCACCCTGGAGAACCTGGCTACACATTTGTAAGCAATGCCCCTTATTACACAGCATCACGACTTGACCGGTTTACTCTTCACCACAATTTTCAGCAGCAGTGAAAAGCGTGAGAGTTTTACCCTCTTTTTCTGACCACCTAGGGATAATAACGACACTTACAACAAGTTCACCCAGAACACATCCACCCCACTGGCGTTTTGACAACACACTTCTTCTTGACCCGTCTTTTATGGACACCATTCAAGAAATGCTTGCTTCGTTTGACGACGAACAACAAATGAACGACTCCTTGAGCATGTGGTGGGACGCTCTGAAGCTCAAGATTCAAATCACATGTAAACGTTTTGATCAGTATAGGAAGCAAGAGTCAGATGTCGCTTTTCGTAGACTAGAAATTCGGGTTGAGAAGCTTGTGGCCAAAACTCGTATCGAAGGCAGAAATATGAGCGACCTCTCTGCTGTAAATGAACACGCCCGACATGCATATTCTCGTCGTAGTGAACAAATACTATCAAAAGCACGACACGATCATCTTCTAACTTTAGATCGTCCTGCTAGCAACTTAATGGCACAAGAAGCAGCGCTATATTTCAAGCCCTTGTCCAAGCTACAGTCGAATGGTACCATCTTCTCTGATGCACAGTCTTTGTGTAGTATCACAAGAAATCATTTTCTCGAAGTCTGTTCGGCAGAACACGCGCTCATTCTGGAGAACTATTCACTATACGAAGATTTGCCCACACTCTCCACACTAGATCGTGAGCGTTTGGATATACCACTCACTCAAGTTGATTTTCTGAACGCTCTCAAATTACTGGATGAGGAAAAAGCTCCCGGAATTGATGGTTCAACACCCGAGTTCTATCTCAAATTCTGGCCTGAACTCAAAAACTATTATTGTAGTGTTTTTGATGAAGCATTACAGAGAGGCAGTCTGCCAAAATCAGTAACGAAAGCAGTGCTCACTTTACTGCCAAAATCAGGAAATAGACTTGATATCAACAACTGGCGACCAATTTCCCTACTTACAACTGATTATAAGATCTTGACGAGAGTACTTGCTTCGCGCCTGAGTAGTATAATGGCCGGATTGGTGCATCCTGACCAAGCATACTGCGTACCCGGACGCACCATAGTTAAGAACCTCCATCTTCACCGGTATATCATCGACTATGCCAATAAAGAGAATACATCCCTGGCGTTACTATCCCTGGACCAAAAAAGTGCTTTCGATAGGGTTAGCCATGAATATCTCTTCCATGTTCTGAAATTATATTGATTTGGTGACTGGTTCTTATCAACTTCAAGAACAATGTATGCTTCTGCGACCAGTTTTGTTAGAGTTGGTTCTTTCTTGACAGCACCAATTAGGCTAGGACGGGGCATAAGACAAGGTTGCCCTATGTCTGGCCAACTCTTCTCTCTGTCTATTAAGCCATTCCTCAGGCTATGTCGTACACGACTAACTGGTTTTCCTCTACCTTCTGTTCAAGAGCGAAAACTAGTTGTATCCGCCTATGCAGACGATGTATTAATTTTTGTTCATCAAGACGATGACTTCAATCGACTTCAGGAATTTTACACAATCTATGCTGAACAGTCTGGGGCTAAAATGAACCCACTCAAGTCGACAGGACTATGGTCAGGCAGTTGGATTGGTCGAAACGATACACCACACAGTTTCACTTGGTCTTCCGAAGGGGGCAAATATCTTGGTGTGATGCTGGGTAATGGTCCAGAAACCCAGAGACAAGGTTTTTCAAAGTTGGAAGAAAGGGTAACCAACATACTCACTCATTGGCGGCTTCGATCGTCGGCAATGTCGTTACGTGGACGTATACTGATTGTAAATCAATATGTCGCTCCACGCCTATGGTACACCTTTCAAATCTTACCTCCACCACCAGCACTAATGACAAAACTTCAAGGAAAAATGGCAAACTTTGTATGGGCTGGTCGGAGACATTGGACACGACTTCATGACCTCTGTGCTCCGCTCCATCTTGTCGGCTTGGGCCTTGTTCATCTGGCATCCAAAGTGAACCTATTTCGAATCATATTTGCACAACGCTTCATAACGGGCTTAGAGGATCATCCAGGCCATGTCATGACCAGGCATTTTTTGAGAAGTTTAGAGGCCTCGGTCCAGACTAGCAAGTGTTTTCCTGCCCACGGATCAGTGGTCCCGCAACTCGCCAAACTACGGATTTCCTCCATACAGTGCTGCGTGCATGGGCGTCTCTTCACCCTCGTCCACAGTCGTACGCATCATCCGTATGCGGACTTCGTGATATACCCTTGACATCAACCTTACTCATTCCATCTTCAACCTCCCCTTTTATTCCCTCCTGGTTTTCACTGCAATGCAAGACCATTGGTGACCTTCTCGATGGAAGCGAGTGGCGGCTGTTGGAGGGAATAGAGGGTTTTGCAAACCTCCCACCGCGACTCAGACAAGCGCTTGCTATCAACTACAAGCACATCCAAGCATATTGTCACTTGCGTTTTCGTGACGTAAAGGAGGTGTATGGTCCTGAACCGTGGCCTCCTCCTTGCGAGTACTATCGGGCTCTTGAGGATAAGGTTGTTACTCTCGAACCTAAGTCGGAAAGGCGTGCAATTCTTATAGACATAATGGCATCGGTGCTAAATCTAGATGGTCCGGTGAAAGGCCACTGGTTTGATGCCCCCGTTTACTGGTCCGCCTTATTTTACGCTCCCTCACTCGGCCTGGATGCCGAAGTAGCGTGGCGCTTCACGAAGAACCGTTTGGCAGACCCAATTTACCTTCACATTGCGGGATTGTCCGCTTCACAGCTGTGTCCCTGGTGTTAAGCTGAGGGGACGGCATGGCACATGCCAGTGGTCTGTCGCCGCGCCACGTCCATGTGGCAGCTCGTAGACACCCTTCTGAAAAAGCTTCTAGGCCAGCGGCATAGACTGGTGCTCCGGGAGGTGTATGTCGAGTTCAGGCCCGACACGTTCACAGCCCTTCAGACCGATTTGGCCAACTACCTTCTGGTGTTGGCCAAGAGCACAATCTATCGCCTGCTTGTAGCTTATTTCAAAGACGACCGCGTTCCCTCGCCCTATGATGTGGTGTTCAAAGCACGCATCAAGTCACGCATAATGAAGGAGTATGCGTGGCATCTAGGGCGAGGTGATTTCGACTCCTTCAAGGAAAAGTGGTGCGTTAATGAAGCTCTTTGTTCCTTGAGGGGCAGGGAGCTCATTTTCAGCCCCGCTCACCTCACTGGCTGAGACGTCTTTTCTTTTCTTTCTCGCTTTTCTCTCCATAAGAATTGTTTTTCTTTTCCTTTCGATTGAATTAAATCGTACTTGTTTTGCCTTCCACTAATTGTGGTGATGTGCGTGTAGCACCCAACTGTTTTACTTAATTTTTTTGAATCCTTGGTTTATTTTATTTTCTTCTCTGATCTTGTCAATTAATGTGTGAGATTGAGATGTGTTTAAATTGTGTTTTTAAATTACGAACGTCATTATGTTCTGTTTCAGTCTGCCTGTTTTGTTTACGAATACGCCATTATTATTTTCAGAACTCCAGTGGTAGAAATTGATACCCTAGAGGAACTAGTTTTTTTAACTCCGTATCGTTTATATGAAAAAAACACACACCCACACACACACACACACACACACACACACGCACACACACACTCACACAATCACGAACATGATCATACTGTTCAGTTTTGAGGTGTTATTGGGCGAATCACTATGGAGAAAAGAACATTTCGATATGTATAAAACCCATGTGAGAAAAACTCAGAGATGAAAATATGGTAGACATGAATTCGAATGACGACACAGTGAAACATATCAAGCAATCGCTTGCAAATTGAATTAGTCCATTATGTCTAATATAGGTAATATAGGTTTCGATAGTGTATGCAAACTAATGTGATGCAATGGATTGTATTGTAGATTGTATTGTGTTGTGAATTATTCATTATATAGTATGCTGATATTAGTAATACTTGGACGAGCTTTAGCGAGGATTCAATTTGACATACTGAAAAAAATTGGTGTTCGTTTTTATGTTTTTTGTTTGTTTGTGTTTTGTTGTCGGTTCTCCACATGTCAAACGGCTACAGCTATCAACTCCACACTTTTTTTCATCATGGTGCCTCATCTAACTTAGATCTGTATAGTTTTGTGGCATTATCGGGTGGTAACTTTTATCTAAATGAATTTTTTAAATTTCAAAAATACTCATTAGAATAACACAGCGGGAAAAAAGAAAATGTTTTAATTTTCAAAAAAAATAAAATTCTGTGTGAAGTTGAACTACATATTGAAACACATTCCTCGAAATTCTCAGCTTGATCAGGTCAGTCATTTTGAAAAAAAACATAAAATGTGCCAAATTTGTACCACTCGATAGCACTCGAAGCATTTTTCACCCATTTATAATTTGAATGTCACCCAATTGGCGAATGTAGGCAAAAGTTTGGCAGAAAAATCGACATACTATTACTATCCGCTCGTCTAACAACGCATATATGGCGTTTTCCTTGTAATAATGAACACTAGCTCATGTACCGGATCAGCCGTCGTGATGATGCATCCAGTGGGACAACAGCCAACAGGTGACCATATCACACAAAGATCAACAGGTGAGACCAATTAGAGTGTGAGAAGATTGAAATAACTAACAGGTCCATTGATCAATGTCATAATGAAGAGTCGTGACTTGATACTTTCAGAATCAACATGTGTTTATGGCTTCCATGTGATTCATCTGAATATCTTGTTCATCTTCTAACACAAATGCTGCGTTTTCTCAGGACAACATAAAGGTTACATTTGCAGTAGGCCTACTTCACATGCGGTCACAGAATGTATTGCTTTTCGAGATTTCATTCAGAATTAAATGACTGATCCAATTCGATTTCACCGCTAATCTTCTCGTAGACTACGTGAAGTGCATGCGTAAACACGAGGTCAGATGAACATGTTCAATCCAGAATTGAAATCTGGATTGAAATGAAATCTACTCACATTCAACCGCTGAATGTTTCATATGCTATGCGTGGGGTGTACAGTGTATTCTCATTTCACTTGAGTGTGAGTGAATTCATATGAATCTGTTATGTTTGGTTTGAATATTCTTTGTAATACTTCCTTCAACACGTGTTTTGTTATGGTGATAAATGTTGGATAAAAACCATGGAAATTATCAGTATATATATTTGTTCCAGGACAGGCCCACGTGTGCATGTAGGTTGCCCGACCACCTCATGCCACCGCAACGGTCCATGGTCTGCCGGGTTCAGTGCGTACTCCAGGTCGGTAAATCATCTTCAGGGTGTGTGTATCGACCTCTCCATGTGACAGGGCTCACACGCTAGAGCCACAATTCTATTCTATTCATGGATGATATTAATTCTGAAACAACTCTGTGGATACAATTGAGATAGTTATTACTTGATTTTTCATCACAGTACAGAGCAGTTAAACGCGAGCCATGCGAACAGGAGGAGAGAGTAGAATCGTGGAAAAAAGTGTAGAAAGGAGACAACGTATACATATACAAATATTGTTATTTCACTGGAGATAACAATATGGAAATTATCAATTGGGAAAAACGGTTCCTTTCTCTCTCATTCCTTGCCCGTATATCGTCCAGGTAACGTAGTTCTCTTCCTCTCTCTCTCTCTCTCTCTCTCTCTCTCTCTCTCTCTCTCTCTCTCTCTCCTCTCTCTCTCTCTCTCCCTCTCTCTATTTTTCTCTCTCGCTCTGTCACTCTCTCACTTTTCTTCTCCTCGCCTTTTCATATTTGCTCGTAAACAACACTTAAAATGTGGATTAAAATATTACTCAACATTAGCTTTTGAAAGTTTGCTAAGCAAAAAGCGAGCGGGTTACGATAAATGAAATTGAAGTCCCACTAACGATTCCTGTGGGAATGAACGGGATACCACCCGTGTTGCCTCCGAATGGCTGGATGAGTTAAGTTATGCAGGAGTTAAGCTGGCAAATAAAAGTGGTATACAGGGGGAAAGTACTGTTGTGAAATTGTGTTCATGAAAAACAAGGAGAATGCAACATATGCGTTGTAAGATGAGCAAGATATTGATATGAAATTTTTCCGGAAGTTTATACACACATTGGTTTTAAAATTGATAGCGCTCTCTCAATTCGCTCCTGACTTTTCACGCATTCAACTCATTATCATCGACACGCCACGAAACCTGTTGATTTTCATTGACAATTGATCACCTCAATATTCAACATTTTTCTATACAATGGTTAATTTCTCAAAAACGACTGATCCAAATCCCTTCAAACTCGGTAGCATGCAGGGTGTGTCATACCGATATCAAAATTATGTCACAATTTGACTTCCATCTCAAAACCTATAGCACGACTAAAAATTCGAATATATTTCCCAGTCTATTAGCTGGCAATGTCCAGATCAAGATGCATTGAGGGTTGCGTTGGTTTACCAGTTGGAGATGGTGACGTCACTTCCTATCCCTCCCATGTTGAAAATATGTACCAATTCACCGGCCACATGTCAAGAATTATTGATCGTACGTAGATGAGTAGTGATGAAGGGAACTAACTCTACATTCACGTTGGCCCAGCTAATAACAGCTGTCATAAAGTTAGTCAGCCTGTCAGCCGTTTCTTCAGAACAACACTGGATAGAGGCATAGCGATTATTATTTGTCAGGAAAGTACTCAGGAAATGGAACGTGTTTTAGAATGAGTGAAGTCACCATCTCCAACCAGCAAACCAACGCAACCCTCAATGCATCGTGGTCCGGACATATCACAGAAACGGTTTTCATTCATAATGTGATCCGGAATTTAGGACACCAAAATACTTTTATCTACGGTTGAAAATTATGGTCACATACAACGCAAAGCCCTGTGTTGGATTTAATTGGTTCTGAATAATCAGAATGGGGTGGTAAGATCGCCCTTGTGGTGCCCCGTCCAAACGATCCTACCTGTCGTCTCAGCTCCATAATCGAGCAACAATGATTGTGTATCAAGTTCCGATGTTATTTGTGAAAGATATGAGTTCAATAATTCGAAAACGGTTCATCCAAATTTCCTGGAACTTGGTAGTAACATGTATTGAAGTGATACTCAAAGAACGCGATTTGTGTGTGTTTCAAGTTGAGCGATGGAGTGCACTCGAGATAACACACACTTGAACCTCTGATGTATACATGATTGGATATACTAGCCAAACCAGAACAAGAGCGTTGTAAGATGAGTGAGATATCTGATTAGGTATAATAGTCGTTGAAGTAGTTTTACCCTTGCTACTTCATCAACTCTGGCGTTCTACACACCTTGATGAATATGATGCATTGATGCCTTGATGATCATTGTGGTGCAAATATCAAATCTAGGAAGCAGATCTAGATCTCGGCAACCTGAATCTGCTCTAATTTCTATGATATTTGAGAAAAGAAAACAGTTGATCAATTTAATTATTTTCTTCGAAACGGCCGTTTCGAATTGGATACAAAATCGTGATAATGTGTGTCATTCATGTATACACATTCACAGAAAATTTCATCCCATTTGAAGAGATTTCATCTACACATTTTCTTGCCCAGCCTGATCTTAAGGGAGGACAGAGGTGAAAATCTTATAATCGAAAGTATGATATCAAACAGTCTCAAAATACAGGTCCGTGAACCTGGCCCCCCAACATGTCACACTAATTCTGAGACTTGGAATATAATTAGTGTGCCGTGACAGGATTTAATGTGTCAAATCTCAGAATAAGTGTGCCATTAGTTTCTAAGATATGATAGAAATAGAAATGAGGGGCCAAGTTCACGGTGGCCCCCCAACATGTCACACTAATTCTGAGACTTGGAATATGATTAGTGTGCCGTGACAGGATTTAGTGTGCCAAATCTCAGAATAAGTGTGCCATTAGTTTCTAAGATATGATAGAAATAGAAATGAGGGGCCAAGTTCACGGTGGCCCCCCAACATGTCACACTAATTCTGAGACTCGAAATTTAATCAGTGTGTCGTGACGAGATTTAGTGTGCCAAATCTCAGAATTAGTGTGCCATTAGTTTCCAAAATATGATGGGAATAGAAATGAGGGGCCAAGTTCACGGTGGCCCCCCCAACATGTCACACTAATTCTGAGACTCGAAATTTAATCAGTGTGTCGTGACGAGATTCAGTGTGCCAAATCTCAGAATAAGTGTGCCATTAGTTTCTAAGATATGGTAGAAATAGAAATGAGGGGGCCAAGTTCACGGTGGCCCCCCAACAAGTCACACTAATTCTGAGACTTGGAATATAATTAGTGTGCCGTGACAGGATTTAGTGTGCCAAATCTCAGACTTATAGTGTGTCATAAGTTCCCGAGATACAATCGAAAGAAGAACTGGGGGGCCAAATTCACGCTCCCCCCTTCCATATGTCACACCAATTCCAAGACTTGGAATATAAGTGAGTGTGCTAACAGGAGATTAAGAGTGGAATGAATACAAAAATAATCATTAAATGGGGTGGTTTTCCACCCTTCAATTTTTTGAATTTTTCCTGAGAGTAGGCCTACCACCTTTGTGAAAATTCGAAAAATGAGGGGTGTATTCACGGCTTCCTGGCAGGCGAGCGGAATTTGTTAAAGGGATGCCGTGCACATATTCGGGTCGATTGGATTGTGCTCAATCCAGAAATGATCATCTCGAAGCGATCCGAACCTCTGGAAGATATAGGTGAAAAACGGGAACCATGTAGTAGCCCCATGAGACCAATGTTGCAGGACTTTGAAAGAAATCATCCATTTTGATTCAACATTGGTTCTAATGCACTACGACATGGTTCCTTTTTTTCGCCTATATCTTCCAGAGTTTCCTTCGGATCTCTTTGAGGTGATCAGTTCTGGATTCAAAAGAGGCCAATTGACCGGCATCTGGTCACAAAATTCACAGGAAAAATCCATTCCGTCTACCAGAGGGCCGTGAAAACACCCGTCATTTTTCGACTTTTCACTAAGGGGGGTAGGTACCCTTACAAAAACTCAAAAATTGAAGGGCGAAGAACCACTCTTACATATTCTTTCAATTTTTCTCTGAGGGAGGGGTCCCCTGAGCATTTATCCGTTGAGTTTTTTGTGATATCAGGAATGGTTCATCCACTACGCGTGTCAGAATATTCAGACCAAATATTGTCCGAAACTGACATGTTCGCCATTTCCACATCGTTCGCTCGATTTGGCTAATATTCCAGCACGTGAGATTGGATTCCCCAATCTACGAACGTCAGGAGAAAAAAATCCCCCAAATGATCAATTCACGAAAATGTTTTTTTTCACCCTTTTCTAGGCCTATTTCAAGTCGGGCTGCCGCGTTGTGGTCGCTACAGTGATCGTTGACGCGAAAAACGACCCAAAATGGCCGCCAACGGGTCGAAGAGGTCGATAGGAAGAAAGCTAATTTTGGGTTTCGAACTGGTCGTTCAGGTCGTGGTAGGATATGCAGTACCGACCTTGACTGGGTGCTCGAGACGAGAAAAATAGTGTCGGAAACTGAAATGTTCGTCATTTTCACATCGTTCGCTCGATTTGGCTGATATCTCAGCACGTGAAATCGGATGTCAAAATGTACAAATGTCGGGAGGAAAAAATGAAAAAAAATCAATTGACGAAATTGATTTTTTTTAACCCGCTTTCAGGCTCATTTCACGTCGGGCGGCTGCGTCGCGGTCACTACAGTGATCGTTGACGCGAAAAACGACCCAAAATGGTCACCAACGGGTCGAGGAGGTCTATAGGCGGAAAGTTAATTCTGGGTTTCGAACTGGTTGTTCAGGTCGGGGTAGGATATGCCGCAGCGACCACGAACAAGATCTGAAATTTTTCAATCGAGTTTCAACATTAACAACATAGGACTGTACATGGTTTCCGTTTTTTGCCTGTATCTTCCAAAGTTTTGTTCGTATCTCTTCAAAGTGGTAATTTCTGAATCGAAGAGAGTCCAGATGAACTGAGAATGGTCACGAGTTTCTATTGGGAATGCATTGCGTCCGCCGGAGGGCCGGGACTGTGTCGGCCCCTCAGCCGAAATGAGTCAAAACTCGATTACAACATTTCGAGATCTTGTTCGTGGTCGCTGCGGCATATCCTACCCCGACCTGATCTACCAGTTCGAAACCCAGAATGAATTTTCCGCCTATAGACCTCCTCGACGCGTTGATGACCATTTTGGGTCGTTTTTCGCGTCAACGACCATTGTAGCAACCGCTACGCAGTTGCCCGACGTGGAATAGCCCTAAAAGCGGGTGAAAACAAAACAATTACGTCAATTAATTTTTCCGGGGATTTTTCTCTCCTGACTTTCGTACATTTTGACATCCGATTTCACGTGCTGAAATATCAGCCAAATCGAGCGAACGATGTGGAAATGACGAACATTTCAGTTTCCGACACTATTTTTCTCGTCTCGAGCACCCAGTCAAGGTCGGTACTGCATATCCTACCCCGACCTGATCTACCAGTTCGAAACCCAGAATTAGCTTTCTTCCTATAGACCTCCTCGACCCGTTGGTGAACATTTTGGGTCGTTTTTCGCGTCAACGACCACTGTAGTGACCGCGACGCAGCCGCCCGACGTGAAATGAGCCTGAAAGCGGGTGAAAAAAATCAATTTCGTCAATTGATTTTTCTTTTCATTTTTCCCTCCTGACATTTGTACATTTTGACATCCGATTTCACGTGCTGAAATATCAGCCAAATCGAGCGAACAATGTGGAAATGGCGAACATTTCAGTTTCCGACACTATTTTTCTCGTCTCGAGCATCTAGTCAAGGTCGGTACTGCATATCCTACCCCGACCTGATCTACCAGTTCGATACCCAGAATTAGCTTTCTTCCTATAGACCTCCTCGACCCGTTGGTGAACATTTTGGGTCGTTTTTCGCGTCAACGACCACTGTAGTGACCGCGACGCAGCCGCCCGACGTGAAATGAGCCTGAAAGCGGGTGAAAAAAAATCAATTTTGTCAATTGATTTTTCTTTTCATTTTTTCCTCCCGACATTTGTACATTTTGACATCCGATTTCACGTGCTGAAATATCAGCCAAATCGTGCGAACGATGTGGAAATGACGAACATTTCAGTTTCCGACACTATTTTTCTCGTCTCGAGCACCCAGTCAAGGTCGGTACTGCATATCCTACCACGACCTGAACGACCAGTTCGAAACCCAAAATTGGCTTTCTTCCTATCGACCTCTTCGACCCGTTGGCGGCCATTTAGGGTCGTTTTTCGCGTCAACGATCACTGTAGCGACCACAACGCGGCAGCCCGACTTGAAATGGGCCTAAAAAAGGGTGAAAAAAAACATTTTCGTAAATTGATCATTTGGGGGATTTTTTTCTCCTGACGTTCGTAGATTGGGAAATCCAATCTCACGTGCTAGAATATTAGCCAAATCGAGCGAATGATGTGGAAATGGCGAACATGTCAGTTTCGGACAATATTTGGTCTGAATATTCTGACACGCGTAGTGGATGAACCATTCCTGATATCACAAAAAACTCAACGGATAAATGCTCAGGGGACCCCTCCCTCAGAAAAAATTGAAAGAATATGTAAGAGTGGTTCTTCGCCCTTCAATTTTTGAGTTTTTGTAAGGGTACCTACCCCCCTTAGTGAAAAGTCGAAAAATGACGGGTGTTTTCACGGCCCTCTGGTGGACGGAATGAATTTTTCCTGTGAATTTTGTGACCAGATGCCGGTCAATTGGCCTCTTTCGAATCCAGAACTGATCACCTCAAAGAGATCCGAAGGAAACTCTGGAAGATATAGGCGAAAAAAAGGAACCATGTCGTAGTGCATTAGAACCAATGTTGAATCAAAATGGATGATTCCTTTCAAAGTCCTTCAACATTGGTCTCATGGGGCTACTACATGGTTCCCGTTTTTCACCTATATCTTCCAGAGGTTCGGATCGCTTCGAGATGATCATTTCTGGATTGAGCACAATCCAATCGACCCGAATATGTGCACGGCATCCCTTTAACAAATTCCGCTCGCCTGCCAGGAAGCCGTGAATACACCCCTCATTTTTAGAATTTTCACAAAGGTGGTAGGCCTACTCTCGGGAAAAATTCAAAAAATTGAAGGGTGGAAAACCACCCCATTTCATAATTATTTTTGTATTCATTCCACTCTTAATCTCCTGTTAGCACACTCACTTATATTCCAAGTCTTGGAATTGGTGTGACATATGGAAGGGGGGAGCGTGAATTTGGCCCCCCAGTTCTTCTTTCGATTGTATCTCGGGAACTTATGACACACTATGAGTCTGAGATTTGGCACACTAAATCCTGTCACGGCACACTAATTATATTCCAAGTCTCAGAATTAGTGTGACTTGTTGGGGGGCCACCGTGAACTTGGCCCCTCATTTCTATTTCTACCATATCTTAGAAACTAATGGCACACTTATTCTGAGATTTGGCACACTAAATCCTGTCACGGCACACTGATTAAATTTCGAGTCTCAGAATTAGTGTGACATGTTGGGGGGGCCACCGTGAACTTGGCCCCTCATTTCTAATTCTATCATATCTTGAAAACTAACGGCACACTAATTCTGAGATTTGGCACACTAAATCCTGTCACGGCACACTAATCATATTCCAAGTCTCAGAATTGGTGTGGCATGCTGGGGGGCCACAGTGAACTTGGCCCCTCATTTCTATTTCTATCATATCTTGGAAACTAATGGCACACTTATTCTGAGATTTGGCACACTAAATCCTGTCACGGCACACTGATTAAATTTCGAGTCTCAGAATTAGTGTGACATGTTGGGGGGGCCACCGTGAACTTGGCCCCTCATTTCTAATTCTATCATATCTTGGAAACTAATGGCACACTTATTCTGGGATTTGGCACACTAAATCCTGTCACGGCACACTAATTATATTTCAAGTCTCAGAATTAGTGTGACTTGTTGGGGGGCCACCGTGAACTTGGCCCCTCATTTCTATTTCTACCATATCTTAGAAACTAATGGCACACTTATTCTGAGATTTGGCACACTGAATCCTGTCACGGCACACTGATTGAATTTCGAGTCTCAGAATTAGTGTGACATGTTGGGGGGGCCACCGTGAACTTGGCCCCTCATTTCTAATTCTATCATATCTTGAAAACTAACGGCACACTAATTCTGAGATTTGGCACACTAATTCCTGTCACGGCACACTAATCATATTCCAAGTCTCAGAATTGGTGTGGCATGCTGGGGGGCCACAGTGAACTTGGCCCCTCATTTCTATTTCTACCATATCTTAGAAACTAATGGCACACTTATTCTGAGATTTGGCACACTAAATCCTGTCACGGCACACTAATTATAATCCAAGTCTCAGAATTAGTGTGACTTGTTGGGGGGCCACCGTGAACTTGGCCCCTCATTTCTATTCCCATCATATCTTGGAAACTAATGGCACACTAATTCTGAGATTTGGCACACTAAATCTCGTCACGACACACTGATTAAATTTCGAGTCTCAGAATTAGTGTGACATGTTGGGGGGCCACCGTGAACTTGGCCCCTCATTTCTATTTCTATCATATCTTAGAAACTAATGGCACACTTATTCTGAGATTTGGCACACTAAATCCTGTCACGGCACACTAATCATATTCTAAGTCTCAGAATTAGTGTGACATGTTGGGGGGCCACCGTGAACTTGGCCCCTCATTTCTATTTCTATCATATCTTAGAAACTAATGGCACACTAATTCTGAGATTTGGCACACTAAATCCTGTCACGGCACACTAATCATATTCCAAGTCTCAGAATTGGTGTGGCATGCTGGGGGGCCACAGTGAACTTGGCCCCTCATTCCTATTTCTATCATATCTTGGAAACTAATGGCACACTAATTCTGAGATTTGGCACACTAAATCCTGTCACGGCACACTAATTATATTCCAAGTCTCAGAATTAGTGTGACTTGTTGGGGGGCCACAGTGAACTTGGCCCCTCATTTCTATTTCCATCGTATCTTGGAAACTAATGGCACACTAATTCTGAGATTTGGCACACTAAATCCTGTCACGGCACACTAATTATATTCCAAGTCTCAGAATTATTGTGACATGTTGGGGGGCCAGTTTCACGGACCTTCAAAATACTACACAATACTAATCAGGTCACACAAAAAAAAAAAAAATCCAAAAAAATATTTTTTCGTATTTTTGGTATGGTTTTTGTATATTTTTTGTATACATTTTGGCATTACTGGAAAACACTTTTTCTGGGTGACCAACACAGATAATTTCGATATTCGAAGTGAAATCTAATCGCAACAACCCAACGCATAATAATGGTTATTCGTTTCTACATCACATCAATACTTTTGCTGTTAGATATTTTTGAAGTTTTATCAAATTTTATTTTGTTTTTTTGAAAATTTACAAAATACTCATTATTTTTCATTCGTGTAGGTTTCCAATAACCACTTCCTTCCAAATACTATTCAGAAAAATTCACATAAAATTTAAACACATTCTAACAGATAGTTATAGAGAAAAGATGTTTCTCACACTCAATTGTGTAGGAAAAACTGTAGCAGAGATAATTTCATGCGGAAAAGAGTGTTTTCCATGATTTTTGTGCTATATCCACCGTTGAAATATATTTTTCAATATGCTTATAAAACTCTCATACCTTTCAGATAATTTTCATATGAAAGTTGACAGAAAAGACTAAATGAAAAAATAATATATATTTTTTTAAAATAATGTTAAAACTAGTGTTTTCACCTCTGTCCTTCCTCAAGGGGTTTTCAGAAATTTTGAGATGAAATTTCTCAAAATCGGTCCGACCGATTCAAACCAAAAACTACCCAGTTCGAAAGTTCGTAGTTAGAACTATACAGTTCCAAGTTGGATAATTTTGGGTTTACAAAAACAGTTTCATGTCGATCAGTCAACCCCTGCGACCTGTGCACGAGTCCAAGTATTGAACCATCACGAGCAACTACGTTTTCGTCTTGAAAACGTAGTTTATCTACATTTGGTAGTATTGAGCGCTAAACGGACCTGAACACCGTTTTCAAATCACCGTTGTTCCCCACGAACAAATATCTCGCGGTTTCATCGAAAACAACGTTTTCATCTGTCAGAATTCTAAAAATGGCGGACGGTATAAAGAATCTGGAAATTATTGAGAGATAGAAGAGAGATTTTTTGGAGATAGGAGATCAGTTCCATCTGAGAATTGATCAATTCAAAATGTATGAAATTATTTCGCCTTCATAAGCTGCTGACGAGAGAACTGATAGAGGAATTTTCCAAATTCAATCCTCCCCGTAGTCGGAGCTCGGCAACTGACATATAGGCCTACATTTTTTTCTGGTAGGCCAATGTAGTCTCATCATCATACGTTTTTATTCATTAAACAATCATTATACGATTTTTTATACAAGTTGGGTTGAGCCATTGATTCTGTAAGGTTATAGGCCTATATTCAATTTCTTGGCCCAGGCATTGTGCATTGGTGCATTGGCCTAGATGTTTTGGTCTGATTCTAGTCAATAATACATCACTCAAATACTCAATTAAAGAGTGAATAAGCTCTAGGCCTACTTGGGTTGGAGTATCTGCCGAACGTTCCTTACACGATAAGCCTATCCTGTATGACTGAAGTTACCGCAATAAGTTTCAACTTATTGGATGAGCGAAGCAAAGACTCAGTTTCACCATACCCGAAAAAAGTGACTGTTTTTTTTTTCTTTTTTTTTTTCGCGCTCCAAAGGTCGAACGAAAATTCAAAATCAGTTGAAACTTGGGATTCACAAGTGCCATTATCTGATTCGATACTCTATAGTTTTGAGGCACAATCGGTTTAACCACTTGTAAGAAAAATCATTTCAAAGTTTTCAAAAATCTCATTAGAATAACCCTGAGGAGAATATTCGTGAGATAATTTTCATCCGAGACATTTCAAATTCTCAGATAATTGGATGAGCGAAGCGAAGACTCAATTTCGCCATACCCGAAAAAAGTGCCTGTTTGTTTGTTAGTTTTTTGTTCGCGCTCCACAGATCAGACGAAAATTCAAAATCAGTTGAAACTTGGCACACAAAAGTATCCTTATCTGATTTGATACTGTATAGTATTGAAGCACGATCGGTCCAACCACGTCTGAGAAAACTCATTCCAAAGTTTTCCAAAATCTCATTAGAATAACCCAGAGGAAAAAATTAGTGGAAAATATTTCATCCGAGAGAATTCAAATTCTCATGGATACTCAATCTGATAATAATACACATTATTACGAATTTTCAATCAAATCGGATCAGCCGTGTCGATGTAAAAAAATATATAATGTAATTTGTGATAATTATTCAAAGCTATTTTGATACCTATTAAATCAAAGCAACAAGTGTCACCACTTGATTGTAGACGATTGAAACAAAGCCTTCTTTATTATCATATAAATTAAGAATGGAAAATAAGATGGCAGTGATGTAATGGTTTGGATCTCAAGGTGTATATATATATAACTATTCAAACGCGAAATACGCGTTGTATGATGAGCGAGATATCCGAATAAGGTATAACGGTCGTTGAAGTATAGTATTACCCTTGCTACTTTATCGACTCTGGTATTCTACACACCTTGATATCTGAATAAGGTACATAAGTCGTTAAAGTAGTTTTATCCTTGCCACTTTATCGACTCTGGTATTCTACACACCTTGACGCATATACAAATACTTCATTGTTGAGTAAATATTGAATCTAGAAAGCAGTGAATCTCGGCAACCCAATTCTGACTTTATTTTCATGAAATATTTGATGAAAAAAAACAGTGATTTCAATTTGTTTCTTCAAAAAGGGCTGATTAGAATTGCATACAAAATGGTGATGATGTGTGAAATCTATTTGTACACATTAATAGCAAATTTTATTGCATCCGGAAAGATTCTATTTTTCAACATTTTCCGCCCAGCCAAATCTCATGGGATTTTTAGAAACTTTGAGATGATTTTTTCAAAAATCGGTCGGACCGATTCATCCCAAAAACTATACAGTTCCAAGTTGGATGAGTTTGCGCTTACAAAAAAAGTTTTATGTTGATCAGTCATCCCTTGCGACCTGTGGGGTGCTTACAAAAAAAAAAAACACAGACAAAGCTCCATACGAGTATGGGATGGAGACTTCGCTACGCTCATCTAACAAGTCGAACGCAAAATATGCGTTGTAAGATGAGCGAGATATCTGAATAAGGTATAAAAGTCCTTGAAGTAGTTCTACCCTTGCTACTTTATCGACTCTGGTATTTTACACACCTTGATATCTGAATAAGCTACAAGAGTCGTTAAAGTAGTTCTACTCTTGCCACTTCATTGACTCTGGTATTCTACACACCTTGACACATATAATAATACTTCATTGTCGGGCAACTCTTGAATCTAGAAAGCAGTGAATCTTGACAATTTTACTGTCACAATTTTTATGATATATTTTATTAATATTTTCAGTTAGTCTATTTTTTTTCTTTGAAACGGCTGATCAGAATTGCTCACATAATCGTGAAAATGTGTAAAATCCATGTATACACATCTAGAGAAAACTTCATCTCATTTGGAGAGATTTTATTCCTCAACATTTTCCGCCCAGCCAAATCTTATGAGGTTTTTAGAAACTGAGATGATTTTTCTCAAAATCGGTTCAACCGATTCTTTCCAAAAATTATACAGTTCTAAGTTGGATGAGTTAGAGAAAAACACACAGACAAAGCCCTATAAGAGTGGGATGGAGACTTCGCTACGCTCATCAATAACCAATACAAAGATAAGTTGATATGTTCCAGCTCTTCCATCAACGCGGCAACACATAACGTGTTTGCCTAGTCTAGAGTAACTCAGATAACTTCGAGAGAACTACCTCATAAGACTAACCGCAAAACCAATTTGAAAACGCTGCGGAAGCTCATCTTTCAATACTAGCGTTTTGCACACAAGTGCTACCCACTCCGTTCTGAGATCGCGCTTTCAGCTCACCAGACCGCTGAAAACGTGAATCTCAATACTTGGACTCCAGTGCCTACACACACACAGACAAAGCCCTATGAGAGTAGGATGGAGTCTTGGCTCACGCTCATCTAATGACTGAGTATGCGACATAGTGTTCGTAATGATATCTGGCCTGAGCTCTTTGGTCCTTGCAAACCTGGCACCTCCACCTGTGTATTGATCACGGATCCCTTGGCGGCATGGGTGTCGCTTTGTGACAACATCTATGTCGTTTTCACGATAACATCGGAACGGTGTGAAGTACCAGAATGAATATGAATCAGGAACACAATACCTTCAAAATATAGTCCTCAATAATTCCAGAAACTTCCTCCATTTCCAGTTCATAAGTTGAAATGTGAATAATGGCGCCGAGTTGAACTATCCAGGAACTGATGCCAGGGAATTGTGGAGTAGGCATTGATATACCAGTGGATATAACGATACGAAAGCAATAACAATTTCCTGTATGCAGAGAGAATAATACTCAATCTGGTGGCCTAGTGGCTAGGCCACTGAACCGTCATTCGAGAGATCGAGGTTCGATTCACGTGATGGTCGATCATCCTGACAGAGGTTTCTCGTGGTTTTCCTCCGTTCTTCAGGTCAATACTGTGATGGCTCCTCTCTTGATAGCTATTGCGCATGTGTTTCTGCGCAGCAGCGTCTATGAGGTGGACTTCAAACACTAGACTCTCGCTTCTTTCCTACAGTGACGTCACTCCGTGTTGTAGACGCTGACGGCTAATGTGTTGGTATGACAACATACAAGATGAACAATCTCGATAGCTATTGCGCAAGTGTTTCTGCGCAGCAGTGTCTATTGGGTGAACTTCGAACAATAGAATCTCGCTTCTTTCCTACAGTGACGTCACTCCATGTCGTAGACGCTGACGGCTAATGTGTTGGTATGACAACATACAAGATGAACAATCTCGATAGCTATTGCGCAAGTGTTTCTGCGCAGCAGCGTCTATTAGGTGAGCCTGGAACACTAGACTCTCGCTTCTCTCCTACAGTGACGTCACTCCATGTTTTAGACGCTGACGGCTAATGTGTTGGTATGACAACATACAAGATGAACAATCTCGATAGCTATTGCGCAAGTGTTTCTGCGCAGCAGCGTCTATTGGGTGAACTTCGAACAATAGAATCTCGCTTCTTCCCTACAGTGACGTCACTCCATGTCGTAGACGCTGACGGCTAATGTGTTGGTATGACAACATACAAGATGAACAATCTCGATAGCTATTGCGCAAGTGTTTCTGCGCAGCAGCGTATATTAGGTGAACTTCGAACAATAGAATCTCGCTTCTTCCCTACAGTGACGTCACTCCATGTCGTAGACGCTGACGGCTAATGTGTTGGTATGACAGCATACAAGATGAACAATCTCGATAGCTATTGCGCATGTGTTTCTGCGCAGCAGAGTCTATTGAGTGAACTTCGAACAATAGAATCTCGCTTCTTTCCTACAGTGACGTCACTCCATGTCGTAGACGCTGACGGCTAATGTGTTGGTATGACAACATACAAGATGAACAATCTCGATAGCTATTGCGCAAGTGTTTCTGCGCAGCAGCGTCTACGAGGTGGACTTCGAACACTAGACTCTCGCTTCTCTCCTACAGTGACGTCACTCCATGTTGTAGACGCTGACGGCTAATGTGTTGGTATGACAGCATACAAGATGAACAATCTCGATAGCTATTGCGCAAGTGTTTCTGCGCAGCAGCGTCTACGAGGTGGACTTCGAACACTAGACTCTCGCTTCTTTCCTACAGTGACGTCACTCCATGTCGTGGACGCTGACGGCTAATGTGTTGGTATGACAACATACAAGATGAACAATCTCGATAGCTATTGCGCAAGTGTTTCTGCGCAGCAGCGTCTACGAGGTGGACTTCGAACACTAGACTCTCGCTTCTTTCCTACAGTGACGTCACTCCATGTCGTAGACGCTGACGGCTAATGTGTTGGTATGACAACATACAAGATGAACAATCTCGATAGCTATTGCGCAAGTGTTCTGCGCAGCAGCGTCTGTTAGGTGAGCCTGGAACACTAGACTCTCGCTTCTCTCCTACAGTGACGTCACTCCATGTTTTAGACGCTGACGGCTAATGTGTTGGTATGACAACATACAAGATGAACAATCTCGATAGCTATTGCGCAAGTGTTTCTGCGCAGCAGCGTATATTAGGTGAACTTCGAACAATAGAATCTCGCTTCTTTCCTACAGTGATGTCACTCCATGTCGTGGACGCTGACGGCTAATGTGTTGGTATGACAACATACAAGATGAACAATCTCGATAGCTATTGCGCAAGTGTTTCTGCGCAGCAGCTCATATTAGGTGAACTTCGAACAATAGAATCTCGCTTCTTTCCTACAGTGACGTCACTCCATGTCGTGGACGCTGACGGCTAATGTGTTGGTATGACAACATACAAGATGAACAATCTCGATAGCTATTGCGCAAGTGTTTCTGCGCAGCAGCTTATATTAGGTGAACTTCGAACAATAGAATCTCGCTTCTTTCCTACAGTGACGTCACTCCATGTCGTAGACGCTGACGGCTAATGTGTTGGTATGACAACATACAAGATGAACAATCTCGATAGCTATTGCGCAAGTGTTCTGCGCAGCAGCGTCTGTTAGGTGAGCCTGGAACACTAGACTCTCGCTTCTCTCCTACAGTGACGTCACTCCATGTTTTAGACGCTGACGGCTAATGTGTTGGTATGACAACATACAAGATGAACAATCTCGATAGCTATTGCGCATGTTTTTCTGCGCAGCAGCGTCTGTTAGGTGAGCCTGGAACACTAGACTCTCGCTTCTTTCCTACAGTGACGTCACTCCATGTCGTAGACGCTGACGGCTAATGTGTTGGTATGACAACATACAAGATGAACAATCTCGATAGCTATTGCGCATGTTTTTCTGCGCAGCAGCGTCTACGAGGTGGACTTCGAACACTAGAATCTCGCTTCTTTCCTACAGTGACGTCACTCCATGTCGTGGACGCTGACGGCTAATGTGTTGGTATGACAACATACAAGATGAACAATCTCGATAGCTATTGCGCAAGTGTTTCTGCGCAGCAGCGTCTACGAGGTGGACTTCGAACAATAGAATCTCGCTTCTTTCCTACAGTGACGTCACTCCATGTCGTAGACGCTGACGGCTAATGTGTTGGTATGACAGCATACAAGATGAACAATCTCGATAGCTATTGCGCATGTTTTTTTGCGCAGCAGCGTCTACGAGGTGGACTTCGAACACTAGACTCTCGCTTCTTTCCTACAGTGACGTCACTCCATGTCGTAGACGCTGACGGCTAATGTGTTGGTATGACAACATACAAGATGAACAATCTCGATAGCTATTGCGCAAGTGTTTCTGCGCAGCAGCTTATATTGGGTGAACTTCGAACAATAGAATCTCGCTTCTTTCCTACAGTGACGTCACTCCATGTCGTGGACGCTGACGGCTAATGTGTTGGTATGACAACATACAAGATGAACAATCTCGATAGCTATTGCGCAAGTGTTTCTGCGCAGCAGCGTATATTAGGTGAACTTCGAACAATAGAATCTCGCTTCTTTCCTACAGTGACGTCACTCCATGTCGTAGACGCTGACGGCTAATGTGTTGGTATGACAACATACAAGATGAACAATCTCGATAGCTATTGCGCAAGTGTTTCTGCGCAGCAGCGTATATTAGGTGAACTTCGAACAATAGAATCTCGCTTCTTTCCTACAGTGACGTCACTCCATGTCGTAGACGCTGACGGCTAATGTGTTGGTATGACAACATACAAGATGAACAATCTCGATAGCTATTGCGCAAGTGTTCTGCGCAGCAGCGTCTGTTAGGTGAGCCTGGAACACTAGACTCTCGCTTCTCTCCTACAGTGACGTCACTCCATGTTTTAGACGCTGACGGCTAATGTGTTGGTATG